>FMBT01000439.1:0-107085 GCA_900095095.1 Fragilariopsis cylindrus CCMP1102
ATTTATCCTCCTGTTCCATACGAGGGTCGGCCTGTAGGGGGAATGGAGCCTTTCAACCTCATGATTCGTCAGCTAGAAGACAACCGCCACCCCCACCACCTCACGGTCATCCTCGTCCGGGTGATCAGTATTATAATCAACCTCCCATGCAAGTATCTCCTGGAGCTGGAGCAATAAATGGTGCTGGAGTACCGTACGATCGACGTGGTGGTCCTCCAGGACCATATACAATAGAAGAATGCCTCCAAGTAGTGGGTATCCAGCACAACATGGTCATCCTCCACCGCCACAGCATCATCCAGGATATTACGACCAGCGTGGTCCCGGATTTAATGAGTATGGACCACCTCCTCCACAGCAGATGGGAAGAGGACCACCTCCTCCACATCCTCCTCCTTCTGGGCAACGCTACGAGCCACCACATTCGCAACAGCTGCGAGGACCAGGACAGGACAACATCAATACCCTCCACAGCCTTATCCCACTCAATCGTTCAGTGCGTATCAATCCGATCCACGGAATCCTAATTCCTACGGACCTGGACACGGGGGACCCCCACCACCTTATCCTCCACCAGGTGCAGGACAGTATCCTCCTTCTCGTGGTCCTGATCAACATTATCCACGAGATCATCCAGGGTCGTATCCTCCATCAGACCATCATGGTGGAGCAACTAATAACACATTTAGTCGAAGTGTATCAACGTCTTTTGATCGGGTCGAAAAGGAGAAACTGGCGGCGATGGCCAAATCATCTAATAAAAACCAAGAAGAAGAAATCAAAAAAGTTGGTGGAGTTGAAGACGATGAACATAGGGGAGATGCATCGATGGCTTCAGATGACGATTCGTGGAAACAACTAAAACAAATCAACAGTATCGACGATTCTGTGATTCAAGAACATTTGGGAATGAAAAAACGGGAAGCTGCAGCTTCGAAAGATGAAGCAGAAGAAGATGATAGTCAATCTAGACATCCACATTCCAATTCGTCTTCGTTGACCAATTCACCAACTGATGGAGCTGAGAGACGAGCGAATTTCTCCGAGTCCATCGCTGCCGCCGCCGCAGCAGCTGTTGAAGCAGCAAATAATTGTCCTGAAGATATCCAAAAGGCTTCCTCATTGGACGAACTTTGTTCTGTAGCATCTGCACAGGCGGCCATGGATATCGATGTTGCTTCCAACAACAAGAAGAAAACGTCTTCATCTGGAGCTACTACAAAAGAACCAAGTAGTCCCGGAACAGATGCAGATTCCGAATCATTGGATCTGATGAAGTGCTCTAGCGGTAGTAGCGGTCTTTTGCATTTAACTCCATCTAAACGTGATGAGGGGGAACTATACGAAGAAAAAGACGACGGTCGAGACGAAGAACGGGGTGATAGCAATACTGGTGCTGATGGTGTATCCAACAAGGAAGAAGAAGAACTTCGACGAGCACCATCCGGTGACATGGAGGAGAAACAGCCAAGGAAGAAAGTTCGTATTGAATCCAAGGAGAGTTCGTCGTCGTCACAGTCAAAAGCTACTAGTTCAAAGGTAGACAAGATTATGGGATCACCTTTGTCGATTACGTGCAGTCCATCAGCAGCAAAAATCAAGAAAGAATCAGCTACTCAGAAGGCACCCTCGTCTCTGAGCAGTACTATCAATAAAGCTGATTATCATGCCTCGCCTCATCCAGGTGAAAGTTCACTTTATGATAAGCCTCCAACACATTCCTATTCTATGGACTCGGCGCCGTCCATTCCAAGAGGAAATAGTAATAGCAAGAGGAAGCAAATATCGTCTACTTCGAACCCGACTCTTCCGCCTCGACCTGCATCATCTTCGTCATCTACGTTGACACCTGGACAACATATGCATATCGATAATCATCAGGATCCTTCAAATGCTGTAGTTTCTTCCATTCCCTCGTGGGAGATCAATGCGGTAGATAGTTTTGGCGGCGGTAGTGTTGGTGGAGGACACGGTCTTTCTAATAATTTTAGTTTCCAGGATTATCCAATGCTTTCTGCAAGTGAAAGTAATCTAGGAGCTGCTGTAGGTGAAGTTACCCCGGGAGCGCAAATCTCTCATGCTCCTGTACCTCCCACTTCGAGTCCAGGTAATCCACCATATGGATTACCTCCAAATTCACATCCTTATATGCATCCTCAACATAGTAATCATCCAGTTATTGAGTCAAGGAATCAATCTTTTGAAGGTGGTCATTATCACGGAGGTCCTGGTGGTTTACAGCGTACTGATAGTATGGATGTTAGTTATTGTGGTCCACCACCTGGGGCTCTGGTGGTCCTCCGGTCTACCATGACCGTGTTGGTGGAGGTGGTTATAGACATGGTCACACTGGTCCATTTCCTCCTCATGCACCATCATGGGGTACTGCGGGTTCTGGTGCTTCCCATCCGAGCTACCAACAACAAGGTCATCCTGGAGCAGCTCATCATTATATGGCGGCTCGTATGGATAATTATCCTCCAGTTATGCGAAACTACTCGCAAGACAGTGGTCATCGAGCCTCTCCTCCGCCAGGTCCTGGTGGACCACATGGACATCGGGGCCATTACATGCACCGTCCTCCTCCCAATTTTCAACCACCACCTGAATTCGTTGCGCCGCACAATCCTCATCTGACTCGACGACCTCCCCCTGCTGTGTATATTATGTCTTCCCAAGGAGCCAACCATCCTTCTGAAAAGCGTGGTACCGGTGTTTTCAGCTGGAGTAAGGACGATGACTCGCGATTAACGGAGATAATGAAAAAGTATAAGAATCCACGCGATTGGGAACCGATTGCGAAGGAGCATTCAATGGGTAAAAGCGCAAAGGAATGCCACGAGCGTTGGATTAGATATCTTAAACCAGGTGTTCGTAAAGGGCAGTGGACCGATCAAGAAGATTCTATCGTTATTGATGCTGTGACAAATTCGTCAGAGCAGCCGTTTACACGATGGTCTGATCTTGCTCAACGCCTACCTGGTCGAGTAGGGAAGCAAATTCGGGATCGTTGGGTCAATCACTTGAATCCAAACATTAATCATCTTCCCTTCAGTCGTGAAGATGACTTGTTACTATGGGAAGGTCACAAGAAGCTCGGGAAGAGATGGGTTGAAATCTCCACGAAGTCTTTCAATTCAACTAGGTCAGAAAATCACATCAAGAATCGCTGGTACAGTGCCTCGTTCAAAAAGTTTATATCAAACGAATTTGGACCTGACGCTTATTCTGGTGGCAAGGCATCCAAGGGGAAGGATGATAAGCCAAAGACTCAGATGAAACAGTTGAAGGAAGAAGATCCAGCAACAAAATGTGCGGCATAGATTCGATTTATGTCTGTTATTTTTTAATTTTGAAAACAAATCTTTATGTTGCAATTATGTTTGCAGTCAAGAAGTGTCAAGAAGTGAATCAGTCCCTCGTGTGGTACGTGTGGACTTCGAAGCACTTACATAATTATCATAAACCATAATTACTTGACCGAATGGGAACATCTCCCATTCTATTTATTTTGGCAGCCAAATACAAACACAAATAGCATAATATTATTTATAAGTTCGATGTTATTGAAAATCATGCTCACATTATACTTTAGATATTTTCTAAATACTTGTAGTGTTGTAGTACTTGTAATTTGAATTGTGGAGTACTTTTAAGACTTTTAATAGCAAAAGAGTAACTTCCTCATAGTACTGAGTTTTATCATAGTATCATCGATGATTCGTATCTCCATATCCATTCGTTGAAAAGACAAGAGGTAATAACTGTACGTAAGATAAGATAACAGCATGCATAGTAAACTAGTTTTCTACTGTATGTAGGAATATGTATGTAGGAATGTATGTATGTATGTTATCATTATAATATTATTATAATATGGGTTCTGTGGGTTGTATTTTCTTGCTTCTATAGTTTATTTACCCAAGGACTTTTCCAAGAACGGCAGATCCGACAAGAGATGCGGCACCGGCAGCTCCTAATGCACCGGCTGCGAATGTTTGTCCGGCAATTTGTAGTAGGGTATCATCGGGGATGACAACAACTGCACCTGCAGCTCCAGCAAAGCAGGCAAGTCCGACTGCACTAAGAACAACTGGGGGGATCGTAACAGCCTGTGCCAATAATGGCAATGCACCTGGTGCGATAGAAACAATCTTAGGTATTAATGGTAGAAGTTCTGGTGTAGCAGCTTCGACCAGTACCAAAATTTCCGGGTTTTCAGCTGCTAATGCCAATAATGGTTCTAATTTGGTTAAGGACAAACCAGCATCCTGTGCCTTTGAAAGCAAACCAGATTGTGCAACCTTTGTTAGTAAACCAGACGATTCAACTTCTTTTAAAATATTCTTAACGGCAACATTATTTCCGGTCGAATCAACCTCCGTACGGATGGGTGATGCATATAGTGTGGCGGCCGATTGTTGTTGCTGACTGCTGGGAGCGAATGCAGTAGCGGTAGTGGCGAATAAGGCTGTATGTTGTGTAAGTCAAAGAATGATAGGATTTATTCACGAGATCGAGGTTCAATAAATCGTTTTCATAAGAAAGGCACGAAAACAAAAATAGAAAAATTGCGGTTAGGATTTTTTTTCTGAAGATGAAGATAATAATTTCACAAGCTTTAGGAAAAAATTGATTATATCCCTACAAACAAAGCCCAGCAGCTTTGTATTTAAGGCAGCTACTGTGTGTGTGACCAACAAAAGTACAGGTTCATTGATGCCTCGTTTAGTACTACTACTATCGCCGAAAACAAGCAAGTCGCACATATATTTTCAAACCTCTGTCTCCTGTCAACTAGAAGTGCGAGGTTCTTCCAAAAAGTTTTACTATGCAGCAAGTTCGATTACAATCAACGTGTAGTACGACATGAAAGAACCAGATATACCGTAACGGGCACCAGGAACTGCTACTAGCACTGAAATTATATCGTTTCCGTTCTGGACATATCTTCTTTGCTTTCTTATTTTCGGGGAGGCGAGAACGCGATAAGACTGTCCCACTCTTTGCTACTATAACGTACCTGCAATTAGGATTTGGAACTTCATCTTCGTGTTGAATAAAATAAAAATACAATAGGAAAGGACACGGGAATGTTATCTCAAAAAATAAAATGAGAAAATAGTTCGGGAACTCCGATGAGTTGCTTTGTTGAAGCGTATCATCAACGCCATTGATTTGTTTTCATCTAATTTACGACAAGGAAAAAAAAAACATAAAAAGCAAAAATAACACGTACGTATTTTGTTATTTTTTGCGCGCGAACATGTTTTTTTGTTTGCGCGCGAACATTTTCTTTGCCGTAATAATATCACGCCTCGGGAACACATTCAAATTCATCATCACACTTTTTGCCGGCATTTTCTCGCTTAATTCTCGGCCTAGCTAGGTTTAGCTAAGTAGTACTTCTCGATGATACTCTTTATTTATTTTTATAAAGGGTCTTTTTGAAGTTCATAGCAGAAGCTCCCTTACATGGTGTGGTGGTGTGTCATCATGTTAGCAAGTAGGAAGGAGATTTCCAGATCCGACATCTGTAGCAGAATATAAAGTAAAGGCTTAACTAATGTGCTCAGCTTCAAGCCGAAACATCATACCTGTTATACTACCATGCTTTTAATCTAATATTATACTACTATTACTGCACATACATGTATAACTTGCATTGATTTATTACTCAAGCCATCAATGGAGAGTGGGAAAGCAGAAGAATTTAAAAGTGGTGTTGTTCCTCCTTCTTTCCTTCCTGTCTACATTCTTTATACAACATAAATTATTGATGTCTCACATCTAGAGTCATTAAAACAACATCAGAAATGATATCTCTTTTATACAATATTGTCATAACTCTATAGACTTTAGAAACTCAAGGAGCAGTTTATAATTTGGTGTACTGAGGGACTGATAAAGCATGCAAATTAAAAAAAAGACGGATATAATCAGACTGACAATGAGCAGGTGAATAGTTATACATATCATGATGAAAAAGCCGAAGCATCACACCATCATAAATTGCGGGCTCTAAATGAGCATGACCTATTGGAAATGATGATGATGACAACTAGGGGGGGGGGGGGGGGCTTTATTCGTCCTACATAAAATTTTGTGTTAAGGCACTCAATCTGTCCATGCTTTAGATGTTGCTGCACCAAATAGAAATTATCACATCCTATATAATTTTAGAGTCATTATCTCTTTTATTCCGTAGTATCTATCACACCATCGAACTGCGTTGGAACATTTGGAATAGCACGAAGCACCATGATTGCTACCACTAGAAGCTAGTCCTGGTTTAAATTTCATATAGCTCCTGGTTGTCTGTTAAAAGACTTTTGGAGCTTTCCGTACTACCGCCTCCTCGTCGTTTTTTCTTCGATCTATGCCTTCGGATCTCTTTCCAGAACGGATTTTCTAGAATTTCGTCCATATTTGACGGCCTTTGTTCCGGTAACGGAAATAAGCACGATGTGATCATATCGGCTCCGCTTTCTTCAAGACCGGATTCCAAGATATCCTTAAAAACACTTTCCATGTTAGACTCGTCCCATTCCAATGTCTGCAACAAAGCTACGACATCATCCGAAGGAGACTCGTTGCTTGTATCGAATTCTATCAAAGGTCTACCAACCAAGCTTTCGTAGCAAATTGCTCCAAACATCCAGACGTCAATTGAGATTTCCGATGTCATATCTTTCTTGAACGTAATCGCTGCACTATCGGAATCATAAATCATATCATCTTGTTCTGCTGATAGCTCGAGAGACTCCGGCGGAAACGCGTGGCGGAACCGGGTCGGGTCGAATGGTTTTCCGATGGCCTGTACTTCCAGTCGTTCTAGAAGTTTCCAAGAGTCTTCGAATTTTCCACAAGTTTCCATGCATACATTACCATGTACGACACCAGACAAATGCAAATGACGCAATGCCTTACCGATCAAACGCAAAACGCTGCAGATTTTTGCGGAAAACTTAAGCTTCAAATCTCTATTGTCGTAACCTCCATTTTTGGACATCCCATCTACAACCTTATCCAACGTTAGTTGAGGTCTTGCTATAGCAACGCATCTTTGTTGTTCTACCTCTTCGTCAGAACTTTTTGCTGCCCCTTCCCTATAATCTACATACACATTCACTTCTTCTACAAAATGACTATCTAGTTCCACATCGAGCATAGTATACACCTGAAAGTAAATACAATTGACCGAGTCAGAAACGCACAGTTGTCACATTGTAGAGAAACAGAAGAGGAAAGAATCGAATACCATTTCAGTCCTGAACTCTCACTTACTCTATTTTCAAAATCAAATTCATTCCTGTAGCATTCCAATAATACTCTCTTGCCTTCTTCATCGTCATCTCTACCAAAATCCAGAGCGTCAAAAGCTTTGAATCCAGTTTGCATGTCAGAAAATAATGGTCCATCGCCAACGAATTCGAATCGTCCGAGAAATCTTAATGCTCGGTTCAATACTTCGCGGCATTTTGGCGTAGCCCTATCAACGATAGTACTTCCAGAGCCATCATATTTCATGAAGCATAGCTCCTGCATTTGTTGAAAGGAACAGATCGAAACGATTTCTTCCACTATATTAATCACATGATCGTCACTATCGACGCAGAGAAAAGACCAACTTTCGCCATGACCTTCTTGTACCTTGATGCCATCCTTATCATCAATATCAATGGGTAAATCAACAAGAGCAATCGCAAGAATAACCTCCTCTGGCATCAATTGCATGCACGCCATCTCAATAGGAAGGATTCCTTCATTATTTCGATACACTGCAGATTCTGGTACGATTTTCAAAATAGACTAGTATCCAGTTGAATAGTTGCAAACCAATGACATTATAATGCAATATTTGGAAGATGTGAGAAGTGAAAAGCAAAACACACAATTTTATTGAGCAAAAGTTCTGCGCTCCGATATAACTTACCATTGCGGCGGTAGCATCTTGAAATTCTCCGACGAGCAAATGAAGGGCATTGTTGCTGTCAGCATCTTGATTTAAAGCTGCTCTCCGTCCTCCAGGCCCAGTTAGTATTGCCTCTATCATTTCCCAGCCTTTGCGTGAACGGATTGCTGCCAGAAGAGGGGTCTCATTGAAATCATTGAGGACCATGCTACAATGCATTTCCGTATCTACTACAGAAGAATCGGCATCCCTCTCTGTAGACATCGTCGCAGTTGACATATCTTCATCGACAATCTCTTCCAATTTGGTCTTGTTGCGAAAACGTGCCCCCAAAGGATCTTGAAGCTGGCGATCTGCCTCGTCCATTAGAAGATATACAACGTCAACTCCGGTCCCACCATGTAGGCATTCTGCAGCAACGTGTAGCGGTAAATTGCCATCGTTGTCAGAAATCGCCACGGCTTTTGGGAATAGTTTCATCACCATCTTTATAATGCCGAGTGGTTGGGAGTTAATATCATCATCCTTGTTTTCATTTTGGTCGACAGAATCGGCAAAGGACGCAATTGTAAAATGAAGGGGAAGCATTCCATCTTCGTTTCGAATAGAAGCTCCACTCTCAAATTTCTCTCCAAGCATTTGAATCATTTCTAAGCTTCCAGCTGCTGCTGCAAGATGAAGAGGAACGTTTCCATCTTGATCAAACTTATAAACAGCCGCTGGAAACTTCTCCACCAGTCGTTCGCTGAGACTCATCGGCGCCGGAGTACCGTATCGATCAGAGCCAAAGAAAGCAAGTTTGTGCAGTAAATATTGATTTGTTGTTAATTCCTTCATCTCAGCAAGCCATGGATTTGCATTAATAAGGAACAAAACCTGATCCCATTTTCTCTGCTCAACTGCGCTAATAGCTTGCTTCAATCTTTTCTGCAAGATATCAGGAGACATCATCAAATTCGCTAGGGTTTGCGGATCCATGTCAGCTGCACCGGTTGCATCGCTTTGTGTATCATCGGTATCAATGACAGACTCGTGCTCAAATTCTCCTCCCAAAAGTGCAGAATTTTGAAGGAATCGACCATGGGCTCTGCGATATTGCTCGGCGGACAAATCGGACAACGTCGATTGTGTTATTGTGGTACGACTCGGACTGAGATATCGTTCATTGTCAGTATTTGCTTCAGCGGGAGAACTTCCTGAATTCTGAACAACCTCTCGAATCTGATCAGGAAGTGCGTGGAAGGATGATGCTAATGAAATCTGATCGTCGTATTCGGGCGACAGTGACTCTCGATTTTTCCGGTAGGCACGGAGGGCGTCGTGGCTATCTACCGATGGTGATGGCATTAATTTTCTAGGTGATGAATCATTCTGATCGTATTCTATTGGATGTAAACTTTTCTCATGTGGTGGGTTGAACTGTTGATCTTGAGTGGTCGTACCTTCGCTAATGTCTTCCTGCACGCCTCGGATCTTATTGAAGAATCCACTTACCCGATCAGAAACATCCGATGCCCGTCCTATTATTTCAGGTGGTAGTAACGCCTTCCCTTTACTAGTTTGATTTTCAGCAATCGTATTAAGGTTTGTCGTCAACGTGCTTATACTATTTCTTCCTCTATTCCATAATCCCGATAAATTAGATCCACCTGAAACGTCAGACAAAGTATCGGAGGAAACCCTTCTTGGATGACTACCGATGGTCGATGAAGACAACCTCGAATCATTACTTAAACTATTCTGATGATTTTGTTGTTGTTCATCAGTATCACTCCGAACTTGAGCAAAGAAGTCACTCACGTTAGATCCTCTTTTATTGCTATCGGTAACTATTCCCTGATGCGTCGCATCATAGGACGAGTAGTTTTCATTGTCTTCTGACGATGATATATGAGTATCTTCAAATTGTTCAAATAATCCATCGGTACTTGTTTGCGAGATAAAAGCTGTAGCATCCTTTCCATCTAATTCTTTGTGGTAAACTAAGTCATCTTTAAGTTTCATTCTAGGAATCTCCTCAGATTGTGATATACCTTTTATGTTGTTGTTCTCCTCAAATGCGAGAGCCATTTCTTTCGCCCGGCTGCTCCTTCTATCACCTCCACTACTACTCCTGAGATTGCTTTCATTGGTGGTGGGGACCTCAATTTGTTCCTGTCCTATTGAAAATTCTCGAAGACGCATTTTGGGTGGTTGTGACGATGACTCATTCTTTTCAACGTCCAAATCATCATCGATTTGCCCATCTACTTGAAATCGATCAATTAACTTCTTCCGAGGCAGCGGTGTTGTTGTTGTTGGAATGGTTCCAGTTTCATCATCCACTAGTCCACTATTTCCAGTAAATTCACGAAGTCTCATTCTTGGCACGTACCTTGATCTTCCTCGCCGTCGTTGTTGCGATTCGGATGACGATCCTGAAAACGGAGTATTGTTTTGGAGTATCATGGTGGGTGTACCTTCTAGAGATTTCCTTAATTGTTGTACTCGATTATCAGTATTGTTGTGTTCGTTATTGCTCGAGTTCATGATATTTCTTTGTATTGATTCGATAGATTCAGAAATTTCCCCAGTTCTTCTCCGTCCTGGGCTGTTAACATTATTATTATTATATTATTCTCGCCATCGTACGTCTGTATATCTATCTGTTGTTGTTGCTGTTTTTCTTTTTCTATCAAACGTTGTTGTACGTATTCCATCAGACGATGAAATTTTTGTGGTCCAGGTTTTCGCATTGATAAAGTAATGGATGATTCGTTGCCATCGCCACTATAATCATCATCGATGCCATTGTCATTCGATAATGGTGGCAAACCGGTTAAATCATGAAAGTAATAGAAGTTATTCGGGTTGTTTCTTCCTTTAGATTGTTTTCCTGGGAGGTGTGTCAACCAGGTTGCACCTCGATCCATTGCATGATGTTTTTGATTTTGTTGATGATATGCGTATGATAATAATAAAGATGCAGACCGTGCCGATCCATATTTTTGTTTTGATCGACCCATACCACTCGTTTTATATTTATCAAAATCTTGTTGTGCAGCTGCCGCAGCGACGTGTTCTTCTGATCGTTTCCATCGTTTCGATGACACTACAATAGACGGTGCAGCAGCGTTTGTTTGTGATGTTTGTATATTTTTCATCATAGCATGACAAGCCGCTTGGAATGCTGAGTTTGCGCGACGATGATGATGATGATGTCGTTGTCCTCGTCCTCGTCGTTGTTTTTTCGGTCGAGTCATGAATATTTCATTCAATGCAGCATTTTCTTCATCGTTATCGTCGTCGTCGTCGTCATCGTCATCTTCATCGTCGCTTGTAGCAGCTGCTGCCATTGCTGATCGAGGAACTACCTCCTCTATCTCGTCATCCATAAAACCTCCTCGGTATCCGTGTTTTGAAACATCTTTTCGTCGTCGACGAAACCGGCGTTTAGAATATTTCAAAAGTGCCCGTCGACCTACCGAAATTACAGGACGTCGCTTTAATCGAATAGCATGTAATTCGACGTCGCTCGTATCGGTACCGCTTCTGCTATTGTTATCACTACTATGATCGTCTTTGTTGTTGTTGTTGTTGTTGTTGTCGTCGTCGTCCGAATTAGTCGTTGTTGTCACTTCTTGGGGTGTTTGATGGAGTCGATCGATACGATCTTTTACGGTCTGCGCACGCCTTTTGTGATGGAATTGAGCATACCGTAATTGAGCCTCGGTCGGTCGAAGGATTGTTGTCAATGATGGTGTTGTGTCATTGGATATTGCGGTTGAAATTGTAGGAGCGACCGTCATTTTTTATTTTTTTTATTCTATGCGTTGTCGTCGTCGTTATTACCAATACATGGAACAGGCTCTTTCAAATAGCAATCTTTCTCCTTTTCTTGCTTCTCTCTTTATCTGTAGAAGACACTTCTTCTCCAGTCAACGGCTGCTTTTTTCTTCCTTTCTTTTTTAAAAATACCGTTTATACAGTGCACTAATACCTTTCCTTTACCTTAGCATATTCTAGCATTCATTCACCGACAAAGTTTAGAACCGTATGACGACCTGCTTAATTTCGTTTCGCTTCTGTGTGGTAAAACCTTGACCTGAGGGTTCTGATTTCCATGTGGCCAAACAAGCAAGAGATGCGATTTCGAGGTATGAACGGAATCAATCATGAAAGAAAGAATGATGGGGAAGGTGCACAGGTGCACGATGGGCGACACATTTGCCATTATTAGATTATTCAAAATTTGAGTCGGCGCTTAATTCACATGAATTTGGGTTTCGTTCCACGTTCCACGAATGAAGAACTCACATTTCACACACATTTCACAAAAAATTCAATCCCGGGGAGTTACAGTGATTTTTTTTCAATAGGCATTAAGCCTTGACTTTTGATCAGGCAATGGTACTTCTGAAGTACTAGGTATGCAGTGCTACAATTGTATAGCTACAAGATTATTTGTTCACCTACGATCCAAATTTCAAGGGTATATAGTATAAAATACTGAGAATAGGAACAGGAGTGCCATTAAACTGCGTCAAATGATCAGGCAGACTATCAATTATAATAAGGACTGTAAAACCAATAAATATATAGGTATAGATATAGATAACTAACCAACAAACTAACTGTGTAAACTTAATTATGAGGATTTGCTTGTTTTAAAATGCATATTTGATTTCAAATTTTGATAATTCAATGAATCTATGTGAACGTTCTACTACGTTCTAGTTATAAATACTTTGTGATTGTGGTCTTCTTTTGCGAACTCCCAACATTATTTGACAACCCATATGTCTACTTGTTTTACTTTCTTTCGTTTCCTTGCTTAAAACCTACCATTTTTGAGAATGTATACGTTTGACTTTTAAATTAATGGATTCGGATACGTTAGGATTAGTAAGAGGACGAACGACTTCCTTTTCTTCTAACCCTACATATATATATATATAGCCAATTAAACAACTTCATAATTCGAAGGCAGTGTATATGTCATGCGATGCGATGTCTTGCGCTTTTCTTTCCTTATCTTTATATTTTATCCAATTCGATACTTGAGATAATGACGTAGTAATACCACAGAGGCAGGAATACTACCATCCAATTTGTCTTGAAATAATTCATACAAATCACTTTCTAAGACGAAGACAGTATAAACGGGAGGCTTAGACCCAAATACAAATTTAAGGTTGTCATTTGAGACAGCAGACTTTCCTCCCTGTGCTCCCAAAGGACTTGGATCGACTCGATTCTTATTTTGATGACGAAGTAAAGATTCGATTGTTGTAAACGCGTACTCATCGTCGCTATCAGTATCACTATCAGCGTCACTATCCTCTTCCTGGACGAGTAATCGTTTTTCTTGGGCACGACGACGATGAGCAATCCAAACATCACGACAATCATCCGATCGTGGATTAGATTCTGTTGTTGTGCGTATTCCTCGAGCATTGGGATGAAAACATCCACAACATATATCCTCAATGGGTTCTAACGATACAACATCACGAACAACCAAATGGAGAAGGATCCGTCCACTTGAACCTCGATTACCAATCAAAGAATTGAGCTTGTAATCTCCCTGGACACGATGACGACCCAAGTACGCCCACGGTTTTTTCTTACTTGATCCGAAGGGAGGACATGCCGGTTCTTGTCCATCATACCAAAGTGCAGAGAATCGAACGTGTTGACTTGCAAGTGACTGCCACAGAAGGCCAGCCTTTAATGCATGCCGATAGGCAGGATCCTTCTGAAGTTCATCAAAGAAAGAAGACCGTGGAGGTATCATCTTCTCGAAGGGAGTAGCGGCCGCGGTGACATGAAATGCTGCTACTGCTACTGATGTCGTTGTGCTTGGTGATGAAGATTTCTTGTGGCACATCAACGAGGTCATGATGTTGCCACTGCCACAACCTGAAGTTGAACGCCTCTTACTTTGTGCACACAATTCTTGTTGTTCTTCCTCAAAGCTATTAAATATTAAATTTAATTCTTCCTCTTCGACATGTAAATTCGCGAGAAAATCGAGTGTACTAGTCTCGAGAGCGTCATCATCTTTGTTGTTGTTTGTATACAAGGGTCGTGGTGACTCCGGAGCAGCGTTCTTCTGCTCCAGTCCAATACCGCATGCTACAAAACCAGACGCTAAGTATATCGGTAAGTATCCATCATTTTCTCCGCTGTTGGACGAAGCAAATGTACTATTGTCCATTTCAGACACCCGCTGCACCATACAATTCTTTAAATTTTCCTTGTTATCGTTAGTAGTATGATTTCCTTTTTCCTTGATAGGAGGAGGAGGAGGAGTCTGTAGATTGGAATGGGCGTAGTTTGTGTCGGTGAGATCATTTCGAGAGGAAATTATAGCTTTTGCTTTCTCTAAGACTACCAAGGTATCATCATCATCATCATCATCATCATCATCATTATCATTGTACTCCGTCTTGTTATTTTCGTTGCCGTTGCCGTTGCCGTT
This sequence comes from Fragilariopsis cylindrus CCMP1102, assembly GCA_900095095.1. NCBI lineage: Eukaryota > Bacillariophyta > Bacillariophyceae > Bacillariales > Bacillariaceae > Fragilariopsis > Fragilariopsis cylindrus. Next base: position 14,379 of record FMBT01000439.1, read on the forward strand.
ATGTTGTTTGTTTCGAGCATCGTTTTCAGTTTTCCAAGGGCTCCACTCATCGTCGGCGTCGTCGTCGTCGTCATTTCGATGGAAATCACGACACGATCTTATTGGACTGTCTACATCGTTACTATTGCTACTACTCAATTGACGTTTGATAATACTTGCGCCCAAGTGAATGCTATTATTGAAAACATGTGGATCGTCATGGGATGATTTATTGGTCGACAATGAATTATGACGATGTTGATGTTGATGACGATGCTGTTGCTGAGTGTTGCTATCTCTGGTAGTAGATAGACATTTCCTAGCACTACTCAAATCACTAAATCTCTGTTGCATTCTAGAAGATGAAGAATAGGGCGTGGGTGGTGAACCTTTTGTTTTTGTGATATAATCCTCCGAGGAGGTCGTGGAACCTGTGGGGGATTTGATCAAATGAGGTAACGTGTATTCCTCACGCTGCTCTCGTCTTTTGCCCCATCGTTGGGTGTCTTTTCTCTTCATGCTGAGATTCGTCATCATCTTAGATCGTTTATATTATAAAATCGTTTAGTGATTTCAATTGTGATGATATTCATTACTTGTACGCGGTTGGATGGTGGTAAAAATGCTAATAATGATTTTGAGTTTTTTTCGCTTTTGTAACTGATTTTCAACATAATAATATTATTATTATGTGTAAACTTAAATGTGTGTGAACTCACATAGCACGCTCAACGTCTGGCTCGATAATGATATAAGCCCAACTAAGTCCTGCCTAAATAAAATCCAGGCATAGCCGTTCCACTTCTAATTGAAAAACTTACTTAATTGTACACGACTGGGTGATCCATGTCGTCGATTGACCAATTTTTGGCGATGTCATTAAATTTTGTTGCCAAGAAAGAAAACCGTTGTTAAGCCGCTTCCATGCTTTAATCGTTCACTACCCACGGTAAGAAAATTCATTCTTATGCGCCATAAATAGATGTAAACGATTTGAGTCGAATCGAGTTAAGTGAACTACCACCACATGATAATTTTTGTTCGTTGCTTTTCTACGGTACGTGTCGGTGCATTACAGTGCAAAATCTATCTCACTGATTCTCAGCTTTAAGATTATAACAATACAAAGGTTGTAGAATATCAGAATATCCTATGATACAAGTAGTATTGGCAACTATTAGTATGACTCAATAATTTCTGCACTCGTAACATGATTATATTATGATAGGCACTATTCAGAGGACTGGTAAAAGCCGTAGTAATACAACATATGCATTCACAGCATCAGCAGTAGCATAGTAGGTCCTAGTAGGTCCTAGTAGCAGAGTAGTATGATATGCTGAGCTTTAGTATGTTGTATTATTGTTCTCGTAGTTTTTCTAACTGTATCATAGCTTTTCCAAAATCTTCCCCAATTTTATGATAGTATCAGCACGACCATAATAATGGTGTATTCCATCGTATATTCCTTTTTCTTTATCACCCTCACAGTAATATTTGGATGTTTCAACAAACATGGTATTATCATAAAATTCTGGATATTGTGTTACATTATATTGAGATTGTCTCATGACTAGTGTACGGTTATATATGTTGTTGTTGTTGTTATTCGTATCATCAGTACTATCAGTTATGTTTCCTCCACGTTGACCTAATTCACCAATAACAAATGGTAAATTCGATACATTCAATTCATTTCGGATATCACGTATAAAATTAGCTAAATTGTATTCATATTCTGAACTCATATGATCATAGATATAATCATTCCATCCTTGAAACCAGACAACTCCAGATATATGAACAGTATCATATAATATCCGATCTTTTGGTGACCAATAATATTGTTGATTGGTATTATTTGATTTTACATATATTGCTGATTGTAAATAACCTCCATTTCCGTTACTGTTGTCGTCTTATTTACTTTCATTTTCAGTTTTAACCGTGTTACTTTCTAAGGAATCAATTGTCCATTTTAAATTATTCATCATCGCATTATAATTTACGCTCTCGTATTGTTTTGAATGTTTATAATTAGCCTTATCACTTGATGGTGGACAAAAATCTACCGCTAAATCTGATGAATCCCATGCCTGTTTTAATATTAAGATTGGTGTTGTATCTGTATCGGTATCGTCGTTATTGTCATCGTCATTTGAATTATTTGTATTTGTTTCAGATGACATCGACCATCCAAATCCGAGCTCAGGACCAAATTTATATGGATTCATCCTAGAACAATAATTAAAGTTGTTATTATTACTATAATTTCCATCATCGTCTTCTTCTTCTTCTTGTACCTGTAATATACCACCACCACGATTATTAAATTGACAGTACACCTTCTCATTTTGGATCCACTTTCCTGTTGTTTGATTCTTTAAATGTCTGTAATCATTATCTTTTAGTATCAAATCTTCTAAATGTTCAATTGATGCTGATCCGACCTTGATTTGATTTGGTTTGGTGCATGACGACGACAACAACGACGACGATGATGATGATGATGATGATAATGAAATAATTCGAACCATAAAATTAAGAAAGGAATAGGTTAGTAAAATATGTTTTGATTGAATGATCGAAGGGGGTCAGCATCTACTTCTTTCTTCTTCTTCCAGATTATCGCATAGAGCACTACGTACCATGTTCGATTGTCCGGCCAAAATGTATACTTTTAATACTCTTTCCTTATTGTTACTTTTCGTCGTCGTCGTCGTCGTCGTCGTCGTCGTCGTCGTCGTCGTCGACGTCGAAGTCGAAGTCGAAGTCGAAGTCGAAGTCGAAGTCGAAGTCGAAGTCGAAGTCGAAGTCGAAGTCGAAGTCGAAGTATCATTATCATTATCATTATCATTATCATTATCATTATCATTATCATTATCATTATCATTATCATTAATATTAATATTATTCATTGGTTCGGCATCGTCTTGTTGGGACGTATTGATGATTTGCTGTTCAATATCGATATTAATATCACCATCATCATCATCGTTGTCATCCAATAATAATGTCTCATTATTACTACTACTACTACTGCTGCTGATGTTGTTGTCATTCGCTAGTACTCCATCGAGGACAACGTTTGCCACTATTATCAACGACCCCAACAGCAACAGTGATGAACATAGCGGGAAGAAGCTTTTAATAATCATGGTACCGTACATGCAGTGCTGTATCTGTATATGCCAAACTGATGTGTTTGGTTAATTGATATTGAATGTTATCAGGAGGGGATTAAATTTACAATGAAAAAGTGACTGAAAATTGACCACCCGACGCGTCAAAAAAAGTCAAAAAATATGATCGTTATCAAAATCAAGCATATGGCTTGTAGACGACAAATAAATTACAAGCACAACTTTAATAACAACAACATCAATGCTCTTCATCGTGCCGAATTCCGCAACGACTGATCGATACTTGAATGCAATACAAGTGTGATATATACACGACAAAACACAACAATCCACGCAAAAAGATAGTATCATACGACAATTAAGTTAGTAGAACAACAACAACAACAAATAATAATAATCATTATGCCAGGATCATCAGCTGATACGAAGGCATTGGTTTGGGGCTCAGCTGCTATTGGCTTTGCACCATTCGTTTGTTTCTTTTTTCAAATTGTTTTTCCGAAGCCGCAACTCTTAATTATTTCTATCGCAGCGGCATTCTTTTATCTACTGGCCGCATCTTGTGCCTCCCTAATATGGACTATATTGGATCCAACAATTGGTTTAGATAGTGCATGGTCCGCTATAATTCCTGGAATTTTCTTTCAATTTATTTTCCGTTGTCTTTTCGTTACGGTATACCACAAGGTCGAACAAGTCATTGAAGCATCTATTGAAAGGTCATCAGAAGATAGCAATGATGAAAGCCGGGAACAATCAGGAGACGAAAATAATAATAATAATGCTGGAGAACAACAGCAGCAGACTAGTGTGCAGATTGCAAAGAATAAATTATCACTCAATGATGCCGCTTGTGGTCTTGCAGCTGGTGTCGGATTTGGTGGTCTACATGCTATACTACTATTTGGTTCATTATTGGCAAGTGAAACATTCGATGCTGGTGTATTGTTCCAACCATCATGTCCTGCGATCCCATCACTCGTTGTATCTAGTTTAAATACATTCTGTTTCTTCTTTTTGGATCTACTTTGGATGTTATTTACATTTTTTGGTATGCGTCGACGGATGTTTTCCCCCGTGGTGGTGGTTCATTAACAGATATGAATCCACTTCGTCGACGATTCGGTCATTACTTTGGCAATACTCGAATGGGTGGTAATCAGGCCTTATTGGTAGTATTAATAACTCATACCGCCGCTTCTGGATTTACCACCTTCAATAATTTTGAATACGGTTGTGTATTTTCTATGACTACTATTCCCGCCTTAACAATGATTGTAGCATACGTATTTTGGAGTGGTGTATCTAAAATATATCTACCTTTACCTAATTCGAATGTTAGATTGAGCTACCAGCATCGTTCAGTTATGGTAGTCACGTCGGTGCAGAAAATGGTTTAGGAGGAGATGGACTCGATACCGTGGAACGAATGAGGGGGGATGAGTAATAAGTATATATATATATATATATTATATTATTGTATTGGTTGTACTTTTTGAAGATTGAATTAGATTTATTTATATGTACGTAGTAGAGAGATATCATACAGTAGTATTCTATTCGTAGCTTCGTATAGATTTTTCTGACCTATCGCTACTAAACTGCTTTGATTAATAAGAAGTAGAATGGAGCTAACGTGCACAAGTTTTTCACAGAAGTATCAGTAAATTCCAAAAGCTTTCTAATTAAAAACAAAATGGCTTAGAACTTCCATTATTTAATCATTCTTAGTTTCCTTTTTGCTTCCCTTTGCTAAGCACTTTGTATTGGGCAGCGCGATACGAGTCAAAGCTCTCTACCTGCTTTACGATTCCACCGCTTACTACCCATGCTTCGTTGGCAACCGCCGTGACGAAATATTGGTCATGCGAAACACAAATCACAGCTCCTTCGAAGTTTTTCACGCATTCGGCAAGCGCCGCGACACTTTCTAAATCAAGATTATTTGTAGGTTCGTCCAGAACGAGTACATGAGGTTGTGCGAAGGAGACGGCGGCAAGCGCGACACGAGATCGTTGCCCACCAGAAAGACCTTTAGCTGGCGTGTTTTGTAGGTCAAATACTTTTGATGCACCAGATGCGTTATTCGACGACCCTGACGTTACCCCACAGCTGGATAAATGACTACGTAGTTTCTGCATGTGTTCGTATGAGCCGTCTCCAGGAAATTGTGACCTTAAGAATTCTAAAGGTGTCAATGATAAATCAATTTGATCAGCATGGTGCTGATTCACTACCGCGAATCTTGCGTGAGGTGATCGAAGGACGTCGCCGTCACTCGGTTGTAGCTCACCCATTATAAGTTTCACAAGAGTCGTTTTGCCATTTCCATTTTCTCCAAGCAGAACGATCCGTGATTTGGAGGTAATACCGAATTCACAATGTCTAAACAAACGCTCGGGTTTAGCACCGGGATATCCAAATCCAACACCTTTCAGTTGCACAACGAATCCATTGAGTTCCCCTCCCGCCGCAATTTTCATAGGAAGTTCAATGTCTTCTTGGAGCGCTGCAAGTTCGATGGCATGTTCGGCATGAATCTCTTCGAGTTTATCTGCCTGTTTTGTCTTCTGTCCCATTTTGTTAATTTGAGAACTACTACCACCATATTTGAAACCGTGGCCTGCATATTCTCTTAGCTTATCTATTTCCTCTTGACGCTTTGCCTGTTCCTTCGCGAACAAGACCTGTTCATCTTTTCTTCTCTTGGCCCACACAGAGTAGTTCCCCCGCGATTGTGTTAACTTTCTCGCCACACCACTAACGTGAAGGCAATCTGAACAAACTTCATCCATAAAATGCCGATCGTGGCTTACAATGACGACGATACGTTCTTTCCACGTTTCCGAAGTGGACAATTCACGGGCGAGCCACATCACAGCGAGGATGGAAAGATGATTGGTAGGTTCGTCAAGCAGTAATAGATCGGGCTTAGCAAAGATAGCTGCAGCAAGCATCGTCCTGACACGCCATCCACCACTAAGTTGTGACAAAGATCGACTCTGTAGTGCGTCACTAAAGCCCAGATTATCCAACAATTCTTTCGCTCTTCGTGGGGCGGAATCGGCTTCAATTTCATCCAGACGAGAAAGGACTTCTCCGTGACGTTTTGATCCCTCAATATCAAGATCACCAGATGAAGCTCTCTTTTCAAGACCGATCAACTCTTCAGATAACAAATTTCGTTCTATGTCAGCATCTACTACGATTTCAACGGGTGTCTTTCCACGCTGATCTTCTGTCAATACAACCTCCTGACTTACGTAATGTACTGTCACATTTGCCGGTACGTCACCAACACGTCTAGCAGCAATTGCACGCAACATAGTTGATTTTCCTTTAGATGGCAGGAAGAAGTGAGAGAATAAAATTAGACTACCGTGCAACGAAGACACTTAACACTCTCAACCAATATCATCAATAGCCACGCGATTAAAATTATATAAAGATTCACTCACCAACTCCATTTCTACCGATCAATCCATAACGACGACCCCAAACAAACCGACAAGCTGCGTCTTCCAATAAAGGCATGCCGCCACCAGGATTTGGTAATGTGAAAGACTTAGCGTCAAGTGAACCACGATATGCTCCCAATCTAGTTCGTTCTAGAACAGATTTGACTCTCGCCGCGACTAATTCCGCCTCGAGTTCTGCCTGTTCTTTTTCGGCCAAGTCCAACGCTGATGGTTTATTCTTCTTTTTAGATGTTTTCCGATTTTTCTTCTTGCTTTCTAATCTAGCCGCTTTTTTAGAGATAATTGCTGTATCATCATCGTTATTGATTGGTTCAGAATCCGTTTTTTTGTTAATCTTGGCTAATATTTCATCTACAGTTGTATCGTCAATTTTCAATGCATTCAATGTTTTGAGGGGAGCCTCTACTGACGACGACGACGACGATGACGACGTTGCAACTTTTTTTTTAATACTATCTCCACCATTCTTGTTTTCAAATTTCGATAGTACTTTTTTGGCTAACTCTGCAGATTCTTCGTCGGAAGGACAAAACTCTGCACCTGATAATAATCCCGCAATCATCTCAGACGTTTCTTCGGCATCTTCGGCATCAAAATCTTCTAGGATACCTACTACGTATTCAAATATATCTTCATCTAAATCGGGTAGAAGTTCCGTACAGATATCCCTTGCGTTCACCATAATACTTTCTCTGAAGTTATATTCAAGCTATCGTTGAACTAACTTACTTTTTGTATTCTGCTATTCATTTTGTGAAATAAAATGAAAATTGAGAATAAAATAGAATTCAGAGAAAAAAATGTGCGGTGCCGTCGACGTACACGCGCACAAATCTGACTTTTCGCTCTCGAGCTCTGTGGAAGCATTCGTGACTGAGTGATTGATGTGGGAGTATTCGTGATTAAATGAGAAACATGACACAAAACTTTTGATGTTTGATTACAAATTTAAAATAATACCTGAACGAAATAATAATAATAAATCTGACTTTTCGCTCTCGAGCTCTGTGGAAGCATTCGTGACTGAGTGATTGATGTGGGAGTATTCGTGACTGAATGCTACCGTCATTTAATAAACATGACACAGAACTTTTGATGTTTGATTACAAATTTAAAATAATACCTGAACGAAATAATGATAATAGAGATGATAGTATGAGATTGATGCTGATGGGTTTTATTTCTTTGTTATCGCCCTCGTCTTCGTTCTTGTTTTTATCTCTCGCAAAACGAACAAGTGTCAAGCAGAAAATTTGTTCAATATCAAACACTGCCATGATGATGACGACAACGACGACGAACACGACGACGACGAATCAACAAGAACAAGAACAAGAACAAGAACAAAAACGAGCATTGCTGTTAAAAGCCACACGTGAATTTTATGAAAGACATTCAGATCTTATAAAGGAATCACATGGGATGCTTCACGTTCAAAAGGTTTATGATCACGCCTGTCATGCTGTAGAAGCTTTGAAGAATGATAATACTGCTCGTCCTCTTTCTTCGGATGAAACTTTTGAAATTGAAACAGCGGCATTATTGCATGATCTAGACGACGATAAGTACTTTCCCATATCATCTGGAGCAACCGGCGAGGGAAGCAAGAACTATGCCATGTTATATCCCAATGCGGTAGAGTTGATGAAGGAGGCGAAAATTCACGAATCGAGTTATGAAAATATTTTGTTTATGATTGATGCTGTGAGTTGTTCTAAAAATGGAAACTCTGTTCCAGATCGTGTTGTAAAAAATAATTCATACCATTTATTAATTCCACGTTTTTCTGATCGAATTGAGGCGGTTGGTGCACGGGGTGTCACGAGGTGCTATCAATATAATTCAGAAAAGAACTTTCCTTTATGCAATCCTGGACTAACACCGCAACCCAAATCTATTGATGAATTATGGACGTACGTAACACCCGAACGATTTGAACAATATATGATAACGAATGGAAAAACTATCGATAATAGTATGATTGGTCATTATTATGACAAACTATTACATGTTGCTTGCCCTCCTCAAAATATTGTTCAAAACAAGTACCTCGAAGATAAATTAAAAGATTCTGCTAAAGAACTCGTTGAGGTTTGTTTGCGATACGGACGTACTGGAATCGTTGATGAAGATTACATCCAAAGTTTCAAAGACGAGGAATGAGTAAACAGTAAATGTAGATAATACAGAAAATAATTATTCATGAATTAGTATTTTTACGGTGGGGATGGTTCTAAGCATAATTTGCAGATTTATAGAGAACCACATTCATACGGGATATTTTTTTTTGTAGTACAACAACCCATTATAGAAGAAGAGTTAAGCTGTTGTTATTGTTTATCTGCTGGTAGGAAATGATGTTGATATCGCCGTAATATTTCTTCCTGGATTAATCGATCATCTTCGGCAGCATCTGGATGAAAAACTAAATCTTCCATCCATAATGTTGCTCGTTCAGATATTCGTTGTGCCTCCTCATCATGGTCGACCACCCATTGCATACGTTCTTCAACATTCGTCGCAAAGTCATCAAGAGGTACATAATGCACCCATGGCTCTAAAAGTTCTTCCATACACCATGATGTATGTTTGGGAATAGGCATTAGTACAATCGACTGTGACAATAAGGCCCATTTCAATCCAGACGCGACGTCGTTTCCCTCTATCATAATAATCCCTTTGTATTCCAGTAGTGTATCGATTTTAACTTTGCCACCCACCAATTCAACTCCGTTCAATACATCTGGCATACGTCCTCGAGTTGATGTCAATCGTGCATGAATTAATGTTGAATTTCCATGATTGTACACCAATCGGCAACGTTTTAAGTTGTGACAATTTTCTTCATCGGACAAAAGTTTGTCATAACCATCTCGTGATCCTGTCAATTGACCACGGAATACAGCCATATCTTTCTTGTGTGACCATTGTGTATCATACCGATATACATCATTAAGCTTTTTGTAGTGACGATCCGTTGCCAATTTCCATACAATAGGTTGAAACCTATAATTTCCATGTGCCGAATTAAGTGCCGTTCTTTGTATTTCGACATTAATGTTTGTTGCTGATGTATTATTTTTTACTTTTTTCGAGGTTGATGATGATGATGATGATGATGATGATGATGATGACGATGATGACGAGTAGCATCCTTTGGATGTAACATCTGCCAAATCTTTAGGTTTCAAAGCCGCTGAACGAAACTTTTTGATATGAGGGACCATAACATCTTTATAAATATGAGATTGTTTGTTATCTCCAAATTGAATTAAGGTTGGAGGAGGAGGAGGACCTACTGTTGTTGTTACTTCTTCGTTATTATTATTATTATGGAGAAGATTCTTTTCAAATTCAAGATGATACCAGGCTGGTAAAAGTAAATCTTGTATATCTTCACAGTACATTCTCATGTTGTGACGAAATTCGATTCGTTTCATATATGGATCTTTTATTTTCTCTCCCCATTCTTCGTCGTAGGAATAATTTGCACAGTTCATAATCGTTTTCTCGTCCATGAAGAAGAGCATGTCTGGTTCTACTTTACTTTGTATGCCGTTCATTATTCGTGTTGTTTGATTGACAAGGGGGTGATCTTTCAGTCCAGTAACTTCGAGTTTCGGCCATCGATTATCGTCATCATATATGTAAGAATATCTGAAGAAGCCATCATTGTCGTCTTGACAGGGTGGAGTGTACCAGTTTGACATGTACAATTTGATACGAGATGCGACTGAGGGGAAACGATGGGCCCGTATTTTTCCCCTACTGTAATCCAAAACATCTACATCTGCATCTCCTCCTTCGATCTCTCCTAGACAAACTCTCGATGAAATACAAAAAGTTACGAATAATGCAATAGGAAGAAAACTCGGCTGTCGTTGTGGCCGGATGAGCATCATATTTTTTCTCTCACTCTCGTTCTCTTGCTTGTATTCTTCTTTGGTTTTCACTTGTAAGCCAACTACTACCTCGTTGCGAACTGATGGAGGGTATGTTGTTATTATTGATGTTGTTATTGTCGTGCCTTGAATGAGATTTATGCTATGAAGGTATTTTCGTCCACGGTCCCACCAGCGTGCACACTCACGGGAACTAAAAAAATCACATGAAAATCGTGAAATCGAGTCCACGACTGAAAAAACATCATTCCAGTCGAGCTAGTCAAGTGAGATGGGGTTTGCGGGAGATTACTTTACTGATGAGCATTTGGTTTTTATTGCTTTGATTTCATTCATGTCGAAATATTTTGTTTCATTTTGAGATCGAAAGCTTAGATTCTTACGTATTGACAATGACGCAAACACAACAACAACTGTTTGCCTCAGTTTGCATCACATATTGTTTCTATCCCTGACGCTAGAGCTAGTTTAAAAATCTCAGTAAATAGCGTAAACGCTGCCCGTCATAATGTCTGACTCTGCTGCTGCTAACAACCTGCTGGCGATTGGCGATCTTCTGTATTGCAATCGTATCGGAATGCAGAAGTTAGAGAAATTGCCAAGGTCTTAGCTGCATTGGAAGGATCAGCGTCCGTAACACCCGCCTCGAAACTTATGTTAGCGATGCGATTTGAGGATCAGATATTTAAATCTGCTAGTTCATTGGCCGATTATCGAAAGAAAATATCAAAACGATTAAAAAAATTACAAAAGAATTACGTTGCACCGACGAAAGCTCCGACGGCTACCACCACCGCCGCCAACAATGGAGAAGACAATGCCGCTGAGAAAGATGAATTGAAGATTAAATTACGAAACGCATATGGAGATAATTGCGTTACATCGTGAAACATTCCACCGCTGCCTTAGCTGATCTGAAAAAGAAACTAGGATCCGAAAAGGCCCGTCAACTTCAACAGCACACTGATTCGTGTCGGATATGGGCAAGGGATTTAGAAGTGATGACCGAGGAAGAACTAGTAGAAGTGACTGCCGCAACGGTCGATGATGGTGGTGAAGAAGGTAAAGACAAAAACCCAAATACAACGACAAATACAACACCTATATCGAATAAACCTGTTCCGTTATCTTTAGCTCAAGTCCAACGGATCGAAAAACACTTACAAACACGTGTTGGAAATATCCGATCGTACGTTGTAAAACACGCGGATCCTGATCAGTTCTTGTTGGAGACATTGCAAAGTAAAGATAAGGCATTCTCCAAAATGTCGAGGCTGGAAACTTATTCCGTGAAATTTTGATGGGACAGATCAGTTCACAACGGGATTTGGTTCAAAAACATAAAGATAAATCTAAGGAAGAGCAAAGAAAGCGACAACAACGACAATCTACTGATGGAAGCACCACCAACACCACCACCACCGATGATGACTCGATAACGATTCTCCAACGGGCTGTAGAAAAAGCTCAAGCAGGAGTACCTCCTCCGACTAGAAATGATTCGAAACAAATCGAGGCGAGTTTAAGACACTTAGATAAAATGCGTGCAGCATCGACTGCTATGATGACATACTGGACGTTAAAAGGTGACGAACGACTCGCTACCGCCCCAAGAGATACATTAAAAAAGATCCACGATGTCGTCCAAGAAGGGACAGCTTTCGTCGTTGCCGTCGTGAAGGAACGAGAAATACAACAAAGTCAACAGCGGCACGGTGGAAGTAGTAGAGTCGACGATGGTAACCAAGCGAGAGGCATCGTCGATAGTAGCAGCAAGAGTAGTACTAGTAGTAGCGTATCGTTACAAGATGCTTGGTCAAAAATGATCGAATTGCCCTCATCAGCAACGGTAGTTGAGGGTATAGGAGACGATAGTGATATCATCAACATGGATAGCAAACGACTTCGTAGTAATTCCTATAGACCCTATTATAAGGTACGGAAATTATTTCATCCCCAACGTAAAACTCCCCCAGCATTGTTATCTGCTATTCGGCGGAAAGGAGCGCGATTGTGTGTGCCAAGCAGCACCAGTGTCAATTCTATTTACTTGGTTTTAGACTTTGACAAGGCATTTATCATGACGATATACATGTCACCTTTAACAGTGACTTTGCGGGCAAGGGCACCAGAGGATACCGATACCAGTAGTAGTAATGGAAGTATGCCTTCCCCTGCCGCCGCCACGGCTACGTGGCTTCCACTATCTCATGGATTGACTCCATCATCGACGACGAAGAACAGTTTTGGTAGCCAAAATAATACACAACAGCAACAACAAAGACAGCTTTCTGTTTGGGGCGTCACATCGACCTACGATTCGATCGGACGGGTTGTTGAGGAACGCCTCCGTGACGCTTCTACACATGCCACAGCAACGCTTCGCAAGTGCTTTCAAAACCACGTTAAGGACAAAACTGTCGATTTTGAAGTGGAACTTCTTGAGGGAAGTGCACTACTGGAGTATTTACAGGTAGTACGAGCGACCTACATGCCACACTGGGAAGATACTGACTAATGAATAAACACCTACTAGCTAAACTACCGCACGGTTCTATACGCACCTTTTTTCTATAAAAGAACGCAAAGTTCTACTACTTATTACTATTAACTTGTATATATAAACTCAATTTGTGTAACCTATCCATCGTTCCAAACAATCTTAACATGTACACGTTATGACTTCTTTGCTGTAGATTTTATAAAACTTACGTAAAACAATTTGTATTTTCCCCAGGAATTACTTTATAAGTACTTGCAACTATGTTCATCGAATGGCTTTTCATCTCCGTGATCTAGCACCCCGCCATACTTGGGAACATCCCATGCTAAGTGTACCCCTGAATCTTTCTGCTCCATTACGACTATCCCATTGTCGATAAAAAGCCCCCTGTGGTGTTGAAGCAACGATGACTGTTGCGATGATCTTATTTTTCTCTTTAAATACTCAATTCTTCTAATCTTAACATTTCAGGATGTCGGAGACTATTGTCACTATGGCTATCTTCTTCACTACGACAGTCCTCAGCATGCTGATCTAAATCCCTCGTCATTGATACGGTGATGGGAAAGGAAGAGACATTTCTCGAGTTGAAACTACCGTTAGCATTGGTGTCTTGATGACTGATAGTAGATGCGCTGCCATCCCTTGACTCTGATCCGATACTGTTTCTCCTCGATAAAGATGAACGCTCGCGCAGGCTTCGATTTTCTTCTTCTTCGCCATCATCATCTTGATGGGGTTGTGGTGGAGGAATGATCTTGCTTTCTGGATCGTCACGCACCTCTTCGGTGTCATCATCGCTATTACCGTCGTCGACAACAAAGTGGTTGAGTTTATTATTGGCGGTGGTGTCATCAAGAAATCTATTGAAATCATATTTGAATGATCGTAGATTGTCAGTGACAGTTGGCATTTCTTCGTCCGTCTGAGAGTCAGGGGCATTAATTGTCATCTCAATCTCGAGAGAGTCTCCCACAGCGTCGATTTCCAACATTTCAGTGAAACATTTCGAAGTGATTTTACCTTCGTTGTGTGGGTTTTGAATGTCCGATACATCGTCTCGTAACTCAGAGTCGCCATCTTCTCGAATACTATTAGGCGATGAAGATGAGGGAGCACGATGATCTGGATCTCTAAATTGATCAAGCTGTTGATTTAGATCTCTCGTCTCACTACGCTCTTCTCCAATACTATTAGGAGAAGAAGAAGAGGGAGTGTGATGATCTGAATCTCTAAATTGGTCAAGCTGTTGATTTAGATCTCTCGTCCCACTACGCTCTTCCCCAATACTATTAGGAGAAGAAGAGGAGGGAGTATGATGATCTGGATCTCTAAATTGATCAAGCTGTTGATTTAGATCTCTCGTCTCACTACGCCACGAGATGATTGCCTCCCTGAATAGCAATTTGGAATTCTGTAGCTTCTTCTCGACTTTTAAGTTTTTCGCGTCGCAATAACTTAACTTATTTTTGAGGTCTTGTAGTAATGTCTCAGACTCGATCTTCTCCTCTTCAATGGTCTTCTCTAAGATCTCAATCATGCTGATGAGTTTTCCTCGTTCAATTGATAAAGCTTCCAGCTTTCCCTCCATTTCTTTCACTGTGCGATCTTTCGTACCCCTATGCTCAGATATAGTCTTCTCAGACTTCGTCACGTTTTCACGTAAGAGTCGCTTAGAACATACCAATTCTTCCTTCAATTCTGATTTATCTGCTTCCATCTTTTTGAGTTTGGACTTGAGATCATTGTTTTCGGTGTCAATCCTGTGTAAACGTTCGTCTTCTTCTACTTTTAATACTTTCGGATCTTTCTGAGACTGACACAAATTGTACCTTAATCCGGCTATCTCCAGGTGAAGGCCTTCAATTTCGTCTTCGCAATCAGAAAGTTTTTCATTGAATTGATTCCTCGATTCCTCAAAAGCGCTCCTTTCTTTAGTATGATTTTTTTCTGTGGCCTTGAGCATTAAACGTAGTCTTTCTATCCTTTGTTGTTGCTGGTCGGAATTGCTATGTTGCAAACAATCAGGCTCGTTGATAACATTCTTCACTTGATGTGTACGCGAACTTTCACAGTGGCAATTCTCTAGGAGAGATTCGTATTTTACTACCTCTTGGCCGAGCAACGTGATTCTTTCTTCGTATTCATGGAGCGAGATTCGTTCCTTTTTCGACGCTTCGAGTTTATTTTGAATCTTTATGAGCTCTTTTTCGCAATCACCAAATGACGCCTGGAGCTCTCCAACATCTTGATGCAATTGAAAGTTCTCTGCTTCTTTTTGGGAGATGACGCGCTTCATTTCCAACAGTTCTGATGTTTCGACCTGTGATTCCATACTTGTATTTAATTCTTTCAGTAGCAATACTTTCTCTGAAATTTCTTTCTCGATGACGGATTCAAGATTTCGCACGTTGTCCTCCAATTCAATAATCTTTTCCTTAGATTCTATAGTATCGCGCACATTTCTCTTTGCCTTATATTCCTTCAAGATTGATGCTTGAGTTGCAATAATTTCAACATTCTCTAGATTTTCTTTTCTTGATTGTTCAATGATGGATCCAAGATTTCGCACTTCACCTTCTAGTTTGATTATTTTCTCTTCGGATTCAACAAGAACAGCGTGCTTGAAATGTCCCCTCCTCTTGTTTGCTTCTTTCGTAGCATCGGCGAGGTCTTTCTTGTATTTGTCAGCCAGCGTAGTCAGATCTCTTTTATTCTTCTTAAGCTTAAACATCTCATTCTTCGACATTTTGAGTGCTGACTCCGACCTATCAAGTTCCGCCACATTGTTATCGTGCTTTTTCTGCGTTGAAAAGAGAGTTTTCTCAAGCTCATTCACTCTATTCAGTATCAAATGTTTACTGCTTGTAAGCTCGTTGATTTGACCGTTTACATTATCAATTTCTAGTTTGCATTCTTCCATTAGTTCCTGACGGATTTGTTCTCCATACAGTTCTTTCTCTTTCGCGGCTTCCTCCTGAAGTTCGTTTCTTTCTTTTGACATTTGTTCCGACTGTTCTTCTTTTTCTTTCTCCGTCGATGATAGCAGCTTCTGACTACCCGCATTCAGCTCTGCAATTGTGTCTGTCAATAACTTAATTTCGCCCTGCAGTTCTTTTGTCACTTCTTCTCTGACTTGAGTCCCGTATAAATTTTTCTGAATCTCTGCACGCTGCATTTGACGCTCATTTTGTTTAGATAAGGCTTCAATACGATGTGTAAAGTCATTTTCTTCTCGTTCCCTCTCATTTGCAAGTTTCTCTTTTATTGTTTCTTTACGACTTGTGAACTCATCCTTCAGTTCTACGAGTGCTATGGCGTGATTATCTTCCAAGTTGTATATTGCTCTCTGTAGTCCAGCAATCTCGTTCTCGAGAGTACGCATTGATTGCCCCATATACTCCGATTTTCCCTGTAAGAGAGTATTATCTTCTACAACTTTCTGAAGCTGATTCCGCAAGCCCTTCACTTCCTTATCATTTTCTTCTTTCATTTTGGTTTCCACCTCTCTGGTAGTTTTTTCCGATATTTCCTTTGTTATTTCATTTCTTATCTCGAATCGAAATTGTACCTTGATATCCTCCGTGATTTCTTTCTGAATAAGTCCCCTTTTGGCGTGCACAATTCTACGGTTCATTTCAAGTTCTGATCGAAGAGTTGCTATTTCTGTGTTAATCTTTGTATTCTCTTGCTCCGTCTTCTCGAAATTTGACTTCCTAGATATCCTATCCGATCGCAATTCCGCATTCTCGTCCCGAGCCAACACAAGCGCTCTTTCTAGTTCCCGTACAGTTTTCTGGAAGAGCTTTGTTTGATCCAACTGCCTCTGACTTTCATTGAAACGACCATCATTCCCCCATTTGAGCATCGTTTCGAGTTCGGCATTTTCATTTAGTACTTCTTGCATATCACGGTCACGAACTTGCGGTTTGTGTTCCAATGACTGTCTCCGACTTTCACTGAAATGACCTTCACTTTTCCTTTGGAGCAGCTCTATTTTCTCTATAAGTTCGGCCTTTTCATTTAGTACTTCTTGTATACCACGATCACGATCACGAATTGGTGGTATGTATTCGAATGATTGTCTCCGACTTTCACTAAAACGACCATCAGTTTTCTGTCGGAGCATCTTTATTTGTTTTTCGAGTTCGGTCTTTTCATTTAGTACGTCTTGCATCTCACGATCACGGACTTGCCGTTTGTGTTCGAGTGATTGTATGTTACTATTCCGTTCATGCATGTTTGTATTTCGTAGATCTTGTACATTTTTTCTTTTCATCATCGCCTTTGAATCTTCGTCATTTCGTCCGTCTCTGATCATCCTCTCGGTGTATTCACTCTCGGTGTATTCAATTCCTACGCGATTGCCAATCTTTGAATTCTTGCTCACTACTGTTATGTTATCGGCTGTGACGACGTTCCGTCGAACGTTGTTAGGTTGAGATGTCACGCCCCGCTCATCAAAAGTTGTACGTTGATGCTCGGGCTTCTCAATTTTGTAAGAAAAACTGGGACCATCAAAAGTTATAGGTAGGTCGGGTTGACCAACTTTGTAGGAAAATGTTTTACCATTGAGTTTCCTCATCGTACTATGGCTATCTCTTTTCAGCAGGTCGGTTTGTTTTGCTTCTATATTATTATATCTTCCAGGAAAATATTATTTCTTTGTTGTAACTAGTCGATTCAGTTGATATACATACGGTTTTGAATCAATCTACAGATCCCGAGCTCGTTTATGTGGCAGACTCGACTTCGACTTCGACTTGACTCACTTCCTCTCAACGTCTTATAGATGCTCGTGTGTTTGAGAGCAGTGATGATACGAATGATGAATTGAGTATCTATCAATCAATCAATGACATCGATCATCGAATAAACAAAATAATACACTTTTTTAGCGAGGAAAAGATAAAAATAAAAAATTAGAAAAAATGAGCGACTAAGAGAGAGAGACAAACGTTTAATTGTAAGGTTGACTTCGCGAATATATATAAACGCACGTGTCAATATTTAAGTTCAAAATTCAAAGTATCAGCAAGATTTGAGAAAAAAATGAAGATTTAAAATTTCCTTAATCCTCCAGGTTTTTGCGAAATGAGAAGTCGAAGAGACTGACTCACTCGATCAACAATTTTTTTAGTCGTTTAAAAAGGGGATTTTTTTTGACACAACAAAAATGACACCGATCCCCCAAATTTATTAGACATTACACAATACTGACTGACTCATTCGACTGACAGTCCTTGTGTAAGTACATACTATGATCTATATTTATAGGTATGTATTCTAGGTATAACTCATACAACAATTTATTATACAGTACTACATTCACCAATCTCTTGTCTTACTAGTACAGTATTGGCAGTCCGGCATACTGTAACTTGAATGCATTTGTACCGTATCAAGATGTATTGTTGTAGTCTAGATCAATGCGCTAACACGCTATTCGCGTTCCCTATATACTAGAACTGTATAATGAAAACATAATAATACTAAAATAATTTTAATTCATTCAATTTCAGTCTTCTATTCAAAACGTCCATCATCGCTGTTGTAATAAATAACGAGATGATTTATTTCTTATTCCTTAGAATAGACAGACATAGTATCTAATACACACAGAATACCGTGCACTTATATATATATATATTGGTCTTGATGATCTACTTCATTTATTTTTTGAAAAAGAAACAAAAAATAGTAGATTCCCCCACACCACCACACAAAGAGAGAGATCGATCGATCGATGTTTACTGCTTCTTGGCAGCAGCGGCCTTTGGCTTCTTGGATGCAGCTGCCTTCTTGGTGGCGGTCTTTTTCTTGGTGGCAGCAGGAGCCTTCTTGGTACTCTTCTTGGTGGTAGCCTTCGCCTTCACGACAGTCTTCGCCTTCACTACCGTCTTTTTCTTAGTGGTAGCCTTTTTCTTGGAGGCTGTGGCTTTCTTGGCTACTGTGGTGGTCTTCTTTTTCTTGGTAGCAGTTTTCTTTTTAGGCGCAGCCTTTTTCTTTGGCGCAGCCTTGGGTTTCTTTGTCATTGCCTTCTTCGCGTCAGCACTAACCTTGTACGATGCCTTTACTTTCACTAAGACACCGTCAGTAACTCCTTTCTTAAGAGCAGCACTCATAACATGCTTCTTGATTTCCTTCTGTAGATATAATGGATAGGGATCAACAATTGTATGTGTAAGAGGCATGCTAAGAAAGTTTAAAGGTCGGAAAAGTAAATACAGGTGAATGAAAAAATGTCGTCGTCGTTTGGCCTACTACTGGTTCTACGTAAGAAAGTTGCGTAGATGTCGTGTGAAAGTGCAATCGTTCATAAAAATCACAGAAAGCAATCATCATACTCCAAACTTCACAGGTGTGTTCGTCTGTGTGTTAGCTATCAGTAGATATAAGTATCATTGTTCAAAACAAATTTCAGCCGACGATATTGACAATTTCATGAATGTCTATTTTTGATTAATCGACTTTTCATGCGTGGTTTTTTAGAAATCTCAGACCCTGATACAATAGAAAATGGTCATAAAAAGATAACAAACAGTGGCAAAGCTTTTATTTCTTTGACGTACCTTTTCATTAGTTTCAATCCACTTCTTCAGTGCTGGGAGAGATGAACCGGTACGGTCCTTCATGTCCAAAATTGCCTTTTTGATGATTATGAGAGTAGCCATTTTGATAGTTTTTTTTTAATTTTATTACTTTTTTTTATTCTTTTGCGCGTTGTTTGTGTGCGTTGGGACCTTTAGAGATTTTTATGAGAGAAGTTCAAAAGCATACAAAATAGATACCGGTAAAATAATATGTCAAAAATAAAATCAAGGAGAATAATCAATCTTTGTGACTGCAAAAAAGTAGGGTTCGTCTTCCTCTCACACCGCGCCATAAAATTAGTGCGAAAAAGCGTTCGTATTTCATTTGATTAGTTCGATTAAACTAAAATGTGCGTAGATACCTTTATGGCCCCCTACTAAGTACTGTAGGTCAATACTGTACTTGCATACCTGTACACTATCGCGGCATTGAATGATGTACTGTACATCGAGTCCTCTTGGCGGCAAAAAAGTTTGAGTCATTTTTTTTAAATTATTTCATTTCTGCAAGGACTGTTTTTTACTGGTAAAGAAGAAGAAAATACTATTAACACTACCATACCAGAATAAGACATGTTATAGCAAGATCTGAATTGCAATCTTCATCTGTTTACTAGAAAGGGTAGGGTTTGAATGCTTAGAATATACTGATTGGAAAAGCATTCAGTACAAATCTACAGTCTTTGAGTTGATGTGATCCATACCAAGATAGGAATTCATAGAGACAACAAACAGCAACAACAACAACAACAGTGACAAAATAGAAAGTATAACAAAAAGCAATAAAAACTTTGCGATCTTTCGTCCATTTACAACGTCGGCGTTGGGATGCTCAGGAAAGCCTGACTGACCCTTGACGCGATCATTATCAAATCACCACAAACCGCTTCCGGTAAGTGAAAATATTGGTTGCATATCACGAGAAGACAAAGTCAAGATTTCAGCGAAAATAAGGTTCATAAAGTATGTAAAGAGGACAGTATGGCAGACCTTGACAGATTTTTGCTTCAACAAGACGTTGTTTCACATAATATCATCTCACATTTTCTCGATTCGATGAAGATCAATCAATTTGATACCCTTAAAACACATCCTGATCCTTCCTGTATCTACAACTTTTACGCCGCTGAGAATTTGATACTAAGAAAACTAGCAGACTTTCTATACCATAGTGCTGGATATCGCTGAAGCAGAGGAATCGTTCGAATACAACAATCATCATTTAAACTTGAGAAACAAGAAAAGAATAACAATGAAACATATTGTAGTATTTTCCGTTTTTGTGCTTATTATTACATTGTCATCGTTGGGGAATTACTTTTCCGTAGTACAAGCATTTCACGTTCCGTCGTCGTCGTCGTCATCGTCGTCATCTTCATCATCAAATATGATTGGATTATCAGAATCGACAACAATCATCGACGTCGACATCATTATCATTATCATCGTCTCCTCTATTATCGTTAAGACAACGAAAACGACAACAGCAGCAACGAGTAGTCCAACTTTTTGCCAGTAGTAATAAAGATGATGACAGTAGTGGTGGTGCTGGAATGGAAGATGCATTCCGAGAATTGGAAGCCCTACAATCGTTAGACGAACCTGAAAGACCGAAAGAAAAACCAAAAGAAAAGGATGAAGCTTTTGCAAAAGCTATGGGTAATCTTGATTTGAAGGATATACTTTCAAAAGTAGATGATGATAATGACGATGATTCAAAAACAAAGACTCCTTCTCTTGAATCAGAACTTGAAATCTTTAAAGATATGGCATCAGAACTGAACTAGCATCAGAAAAAGAAGAATTGATTGTTGCAGATTTTAAAAGTGATTTATTATTGGCAGATGATGATGACATTGATATTGATATTGATAATGATGGTGTGCCAGCATTTGATACAGAAAAATTTATGGATAAAGCAATTGAGGAGGCATTAAAGAGGCAAAAGAACGAAATAGTGACGTTGAACAAATTATTGGAGACAAAGATGCATTTTTAGATAATAAAGAAATTATGTCTGAAATTACAAAAATATTTGATGTAGCCAATGATGAATTATTAGAAGGTCTTGAAGAAATACGTACCGAACAGGTACGTTGCTTATTGTATGGATGTGTGTATGAAAGCACAAAAGTTGTCGATTCGCGTTTAGTTCTCGATGCAGTATTGGATGGCACAATTCTATCGTATGTACCATTATTTTATACTCACCGTTTTCATTGCTTTTTTGTTTTAACTTTATTATTATTGAAGAAATCATTGGCACGAGAAGCTGCGGAGCAGAATGCTCAGACAGCACTAGACAAGATTAAAGAAGATGAACTACGGTTGGAGATGGCACAAAGGAATATGAAAAAAATGCTAAGTCGTGTTAATGACGAGACTAAGAATGTACAACTAGCAATTGATGATTTGAAACGTGAACAGAAAGAAACGGAGGGTGGATTAGATAGTCAACTTGTTGATTTGAAAAGTGGTGGATTGATCAAACAAGCCACATTAGCCGGTGGACTATTATTTACATTCCGAGGTGGTGCAGAATTGATTGGATTTTTAGGTGGTGACCCATCTCATGCTATACCTGCATTGATTCAGGGTGCATTGGCTATACTCTGTATCGCTGCTTTTATTTTCCTCTAGATATATTATTATTATTGGAACAAGAAAATTCATAGTTGTGATAAAAGTCGCATTGTTGTGTACTCTGCATCAGTATCGACAAAGATGCGATGAGTTTATCTTCTATATGCTGTTTCAAATTGCTAAATAATATCACTTAATGAAGTATTCATTGACGACTTTATTTGATTATTGAATCAATCTATTAAGGGCAGCCAGCGTAGAGAGAAGATGGACTTAATTTAACTACTATACATAATTATTATAATGAGGCGAAAAAGATATTTCTTTTTTATATTAATTAGGACGACACTTCAAAGGTTATTGTGTATTTTTTAACTACCACATCCATTATGGTAGGAAAAAATTGATACGATGTGCTGCAAGTACATTCGGACTAATCTGCTACTTTACTTTACTGGTGTCATCATTGAAAAGAACAATATTATTGTATTTCGTGCATATTGTCATCGACGTCGTCTCCGCCAGTTGTTTGCGGCGCACCGATGACCCTCGTTACTGATCCTCGGCAAGCCATTGGCGAAGAGATGATGAGATAGCAGTTGTATCCTTATGATCTGGTCCAAAAATTGATGTGTACATATCGAGAGCTTGTCGGAGATGCGATACGGACAATTCGTGCGAATTCGGACCGTTTTGTTGGCGATATATCGTCGCACATTTGATATGAGCTTTCGCTTTTTCTGTTTGTGAAGCAGACGGACTATCTACCTTAACTTGATCCAAAAGGCTCGTATAGGCACCCAGCGCTCCGGTGTTGTCGCCAATTTTGAGTTTCAAAGAACCGATTCTACCCAAGGCGGCTACGAGATGTTTGTGGGCGGTGTTCTTTCCCGTATCAGTTGGTCTCAAGGGATCCTTCTGCAATTCCACAAGAGCAGTTTCGTACTGTCGGAGTCCATCAACACCCTCCTCGTAACACATGATGGCCTCTTGAAGATCGCCCTTCTTGGAGCGAATAGAGGCAATATTAAGATTGATCAGAGTAACGTCGTACTTGCATTTGATATCAAATTCAGGATCACGAATCAACGGAGTTGGGACAGCCATGTAGGTTCCCTTGGCAGCTTCATAATTTTGTAAAGCTGCATTCATCCGTCCATGCTTGGCAAGAAGGATAGCGTACGCGTTGATTGTTTTCGCAACAGGTACACAATGTTCTCCATACACGGTCTTCCGCATTGTAATTACCTCTTCAAACATGGACTGGGCCTTTTCCATATCCCCAAGGTCAACCAGAAGTGAAGCTAAACTTTGAGCATTGGCAATGGAGTTATAATGAACGGTGGCGTTGCAAGCTTCGTATATCCTCGCCGCCTCTGCAAACTTTAACAAAGCAATCCTTGTTTCCCCAAGCTTCACGAGCGCCTTGGCAGCGGTCTGCAAAGAATCTGCCACCTACGAAAAATTAGAAGATGTACGTAAGAGTGAGAAACTAGGAAGGAATGTGCCCATTTCGGTGCAACAAATTATCGAGAAGTAGTGTACGGTGACATTTATGCTTGTGACTTACTCTCGTATTAAAAGGTCCTAATAACTCCTTATAAAGACCAACAGCCTCCTCGAGACGCAACATTGCATCGCGGGGTTGCCGTGATTTCATAAGTCCTTCTCCAACAGCTGCAAGGCACATTGCCGTGCCGAGGGAATCCGGTTTGTTTTCGTTCTTATTTGCAACGCGAGAAATCTCATCAATAATTATGCGCGATCCATTACGTACGATAGAGTTAACATCCACTTTAGTAGTAGGAGCTGTATTTTCTTCTCCTAGTGGCGCTTTCGTCGTTATAGACAACGTTGCATTCCCCGCAAGACGACGAAGCTCCTGGAGATCGGCAACTTGTCGACTAGTAGCTTCAACAATGCCCAAACAATTTGCCCTCCTCCCGATGAAAGCAGGATCCGATAAAACTTCTGCAGCACTAGAAAAGACCTCGCATCGCATCAAATGGCCAGGTAAAAATGTTACAATGTATTCCTCCATCTTGTCCCCTCCAGGTATTACAGCAACATCAATCTGGTCGTCTCTTAAAGCATCGACAATCGAGTTTGAATTCGTTACTCCTTCGCCGACCTCTAACAAAGAAGAGAGAACTATTTTATGGGCTTCGTTAACCTGAAACCCAGTCTTGAGTGGGTTGGTCCCTTGTGCAAGCTGTTTAGCCAAGAAACGAAGCGACGTTGTTGAGAGCGACCTTGACCCACTACAGAGTTGTCTCTCTTCTTCAATCTTATTGGAAAAATATGTGAAGTCGTCTACGTCCGGAGATAAGCATGGTGTCGATCGCTTCGCCATTTCTTCTGCAACCGATTTCAATGATTCGTGCATAACCCAAGACTGTTGTGCCTTATGGATTTGTGCCTCATCTTCGTCGTCCCAGTCAGAATCGGAATCATCAGACGAGCGACTCTGTTTCCGAGCCATGGAAAGTTTTTGGGCGGCACTCAATGCTCTCGAAGCAACTCCATGCCTAGCACGCTCAATAAGGTTTAAATTTTGAAGCATTGTCAGAATGGTGTTCGGTGAGATATCTTTTGAAGCCTCATCAGAAGAAATGATTGTCTTGAAAACTCGCAAGACAACCGAATGAGGGATCCCTCTACCCGACAACATCCAGTCATTGTCACGAAAAGCCGTGGCAAATGCGACAAAACAACGTCGAAGTGCAATGCGGGTATGGACACCAGAAACTGTGAAGAAACTTAAATCAACCACTCTATTTACAGCATTGACAAAACTCCTCAACTGCGAAGCTTCTTCCAGATTCAGTCGACATTGATGAATCAATGCAGACCAAGAAGGTGAATTAATATTCCAGCTGCGACTGCTATGACGGAGCATGCTTCCAGATAGTCTCACAGCGAGAGGTGAATTGCCGCATCCTTTGACGATCAATTTTGCCTGATGGAAAACAGTTGAGTTTTTACCACCATATGGACGACGCCCGGCTGTCGACAATAGGAGTTTGACTGCCTCTTGTTCAGAAAGAATACGAACGAAGACTTCCTGTACGAGACCCGGACCTAGAAGTGATGGTGTCCTCGTTGTCATTAATATTCTACTAGGATTTTCATCATTTTCGTTACTCTTTCTCTTCTTTTTAGATTTTATCGAACCGTTAATCAACTGACTATCAAAGATGAACCATTTGGCATCTTCGACTCTCCAAACATCGTCTAGACAAACTAAAACCTTCTTCTTCGATAGTAATCTTGCAAAATCTTCTTTAATCCCCTCTAGGTCACCACCTTGGAATCTTCGACGAGTTTCTGCTAATGTTGCTAGTCGTTGTTTTTTACTTTCATCTTTTGACGCACTAGTACCTCTATTATTTCTACCGCTACCGGCATTCTGCTCGTTCACATCAAAGCTCGATCCTTCGGAAGAATTTTCTGATAACTTATTCTGATTGTCATCATCGTCGTCGTCATCGTCGTCGTAATCAAAATCTGATGCCTTAACGACTAGTTGACGGTACAGCTCTTCGTACAAACGACGGATGTCCCTTTCTGATAGTGGTCCTCTGCCAAGATGAAGCCATGCGATACCATCTGAGAATCGTTCTCTAACTTCAACTGTTTGAATAGCAGCGACCGCTAGAATAGTTTTACCATTCCCGGCCTTGTCTCCATGTCTCGAGGTGATGGATGTAACAACGGCGGTTTGTTCAATCGGAGATTCTTCGTCCGTATCACGAGGGCCTGCCCCGGTCTGTTCCAATATACAACTAACAACCTGTTTCATCAGTCTATGCCTGTGGATGTATTCTGTTGGTAATTTCGGAACTGCGGAAGGAATATCTGCCTTCGGTCTCCAGTCGGGTTTCAGTGCAGTCAAATCACTGTCAGCCGAACTTTCTCGATGTTGTATTTTTTCCAAACGAAGTCCGCGAATGACGTCTACTAATTCGTCTTTCGGTTGAACGACCGGTGTCTGTGAAATAAGTTGTTGCTGATGCTGTTGATTGTTCCCACCCATCATCATCATGGAAGATCCTGTTGAGTCTGCATCCTGAATTGCCATGGGCGTCGACCCTTGATTAGCACCCGATTGAAAGGATCGTTGTAAGGCAGCCAAGTTCCCTTGGGTAACGGGTGAGGCCGCCGCGAAGCCATCCTCTGCAGCATTCCCATTGCTACTTTCTTGTTCCTTCGATGCTGCTCTTTTTCTAAGTCTAGGTGTAGGCGTCGCTCTACGAGCTCGAACCCGTCCCGCCACCGGTAACAATTGACGACCACGCGAAAAGACACTTCCCTTACCACTACTACTGTTCCCGGTGGAAGCGCTAATTATACTGGATGCATCACTTTCTGAATCGGAAGCGTTGGCAATATTGTCGGCACTAGTCTTGCTTTGAGAATCCGTTACTGCTCCAACAGCTCTTTCTACCTTCTCGTTCCAGCCTTTAATCCGTTCAATGTCGCGTTTATCATTGGGTTGCGGAAGTCGAAAAAATAGTGTATAGCGACGTTCTCTACGAACTAACATATCTTCTAATACTTTGTTACACTTTTTGATTACATCTCTTAGTCCCTTAAATGTTGTGTCATCCTTGAGCGCTCCACGTGTTGCAGTATCTACGGCAACCTCATCAACCAATGCCAACAGCTGTCGAGAGAGAGAGAAAAATACGACGTGAGAAATTTCAAATAAAAGGAAAACGACCAATAAAAGATGCAACGACCATCAGTAATTTTGGGTCGGGTCCCGATGTATTCTTGCCATACAAAATATAACTAATCAAATAAAATCCATTCATTTTATTTCTTCTTACAAAGTCTATGTTCCCCATGAAATCCCAAAGAACTGTTCGTCCAATAAATTCATTTTCATCCATAACGATCGTTTTCTTTTCACCAGTAATTTCATCTTCAATTTCTTGTTCCATAATTGGTTTCATCGGAGTTTGACCAACGGCAGTAAATGCATCCTTCAATCCAACCGCAAGTTCATGAAATAATTTAAGATTAGTTGGTGCCTTCCGGGGTAATTTAGATGTTGAACCGGGTGCCTTCTGATTGTAATACCCATCGGAACGACACGACGTAACGGTAACAACAGTTGATTTTCGACGTCCACTACCACCTCCCTCCGATGACGATGAAGAATTATCACTGGAATTATCTGTATCGTTGCCATCACCATTACCACCACTACTACGATGACGACCACTACGTGATCTCGACAAAGAACGAACACGTCTCATAACTCCCTCTCCAATCGCTCGTGCACCACTACTTCCGCGTCGTAGTTCTCCTCTACTAGATCGTTGTTTGCCACTACCACTCACACCACCTGTAGCTATAGATGATGCTGATGCGGATAATGCCGACACAGAGGATGATGATCCCCCTTCCTCGTCATTTACAACGACGACGTCATTGTCGGTCGTGTTGCTGTTGCTGCCACCGACATTTTCAATAGATTTTTCTGACGAAGCACGTTTCTCATTGCTATTGCGCCGCTTATTGGATGATTTTTTATCTTTACTGCTTTTGCTAGTCTTGGAAAGTCCGAGACGTTTCCGAATACTTTTTTTATTACCACCACTACTTTTCGTATTCTCGTCAAAATCCTCATTAGCATCCGGAGGGGCTGTCATCGACAAAGACGACGACATTGTTTTTGCCTTCACTTCTACTAGCCCTTATATTTTATTTTTGTACCGAGTCTAGCTAGCTGTTAGTTATTGCTTTCTTCCCTTGGTATCTCTCAAAACCGGTCGCTCCGGATGGATCGAGTGGAGATAATAAAGAGTTGAACGGTTATTGAGTTTGTCTATTTCATTCGTTTTTTGTTGGGATTTACAGCACAAAAAATGCAACATACCATCATCCTACTGTACCGTTGTTAATTACAGATAATACAATTAGTGCGACTGCTTCACACACCATTTTTCAAACAGCAAAATAACGTGCCTTTGCTTTTTGCTTTCATTGTGGTTCACGCGGGAAAGAGCCTGCGTGACAATATTTTGAAAGGCTCATGTGGATGATACTCCGTGGAGGCAGATCTACTTAGGAATGAAATAAATGAGTCCTACTAGATTGTACTACTGTACTTGTCTAGAGTACTATAATTACCTATGAGATGGGATAAAATAATTTTACAAACCTAAAGTTGTCAGTAATAGTTCAACAAATACCCCAATTCACATGACATAACATCCGATGGATACACAGATCAAAGCTTTGGTCATCAAGCATTTATTTGTGACTGATGATATATACTATGTTTGTTCATTTTGTACCTCTCTTTTTTACTGAATCTCTCTTTTCACTGTTGCAACATGAATCACCCAACAATAAGACAAAATCAAAATAGACCTTGAATGGTTCATTAATCTTTGACAGTGACCAGAATAAGAATGACACTGACAGTCCAATTCATCTTATTGCAAGGACCACACTAACCTACTTTTGAAATCAATTTTTCTTAAGGTTCATTCCCAACACATCCTATACAGACCACAAGCTGCTGAGGAAGGAGATAATGTAATTGGGAGGGATCTCACAACAAATGCCTGTATCCATCCAAGCGGAACTCTGACATTTCCTATATCTTTCAACAAAAATGAGAACTTGGAGGGAAATGTGACATTTGTAAATGACAATAATAATTATATGTCATGTATGGGGCAGATTGTCACATTTTTCAGGTGTTGTAGTACAAGATTCTTCGCTATTATCCCCATTCAGTGGCACCAGTCTTGTCGGAGCCAGCAACTGGCTACTTTAGAATTGCGGCATGCTGTGTCTGGACTACCTGGACTACCCGGACTACCTGGACTACCTGGACTACCTGGACTACCTAGATATCCTGGACTACCTAGACTACCTAGACTACCTAGACTACCCAACCAACTACCCAACCAACCAAGTTAGCCATTTGCCATTACATTGTTGGTGGTGAAGGATAGACCAGATGTGATACTATAAGCAAGATCCCGTGGTTGACAAACTCAACCAACCTCTTCCTCTATTTCTTTCATCTAATAATATTTGATAGCTCAGCCCTGTGATTTCTTAATAGCCACTACTACATAATATTATCTTTTCACACTAGTGAAAGATAGTTCTCACAACTAGTAAATGTGTCCTACAATTCTAAATTGAATTCATTTGAAATCGCGCACCTCAGTGTCTTTTTCGTCTGCCAGTCATCAGCTTTTTACGCGATAAAATACGTGTAGTTAACTCTCAACCTCTCCTTTGTGACCCGTTTTGCATCTCGACAATGGTATTTCATCGTCCTACAACGTCTAGCACTCACTTCCCCAGGGATAGAGACAACCCGTGTGATACGAACTCCATTGGGTCCACATTCAGTACCAACCCTGGCCAAAATCGACCAAAAATCAATGAAATAAAACAATTTCATGACGATCCCGACAGGTGGCATGTAGTACCAAGCGGCGGAGCGAAGGCACATTCAACTCAACACTATCAACCACACCCATGCAGATATGACGAGTACGGAAGATACTCATCTACAAGAACGACAATGGATATTACCAACATCGAAATCGAAACAACAGCGGAGAGCTTCAGGAGAGAAACAGACAGTGAAATCGAACATACCGATACTACAGGCACAGTCAATAATCAAACAAATGCAACCGATACAACACAAGGCAATGACAACGTAGATAAAAGTATCGTGGAAAACAACGCAAACGGAGGTGGAAATGATGCAGGGAAAGGAACAGGAGGAAATGCAGGTGGCGAAAAAGACGCGGAACAAGGAGGCAACAACAACAACAACAACGATGGCAGCGGAAATGGAAATGGGTATGAAGAACAGGCAAGTCAACCTTCTCCAGCGTCGGACGTAAAAGTACTACAGAAGTTCGTAATCGACTTCAACATCGCAACCACACCGGCATCTACGATTGGTCTTATTCATAAACAATTCATCAAGGAAGTACTATTGGTTGCACCTTCTACAACTTTCATCGCATCTAATCAAAGGACTATACCAACACCAGAACCGATAACATCAATCGAACAGTTTCCACAAACTCACTTTATTCATCAGAAGTTCTTTCATCGCGTAGACGTCAGAACCAAGGTATCATTCACACACGACGTGTATTCCTCAGTGACAGCAATGGAAATTAAAAGAAGAGCAATGCCCTTTCTTCAGGAGCACAATCTCGGCATGTGGAGCGAGGAAATCAGCAACAATACAAAAATTAGAGTTTGTTGGATACTGAATGCACACAGCAAGGTAGCATACCGACCACTCATGACGGACAAACTGTGCAAAGGAATAGA
Source organism: Fragilariopsis cylindrus CCMP1102 (assembly GCA_900095095.1). Classification (NCBI taxonomy): domain Eukaryota; phylum Bacillariophyta; class Bacillariophyceae; order Bacillariales; family Bacillariaceae; genus Fragilariopsis; species Fragilariopsis cylindrus. Next base: position 44,895 of record FMBT01000439.1, read on the forward strand.
TCAGCAAAAGGCAAATTATGGGGACGAAAACAACAGACTGCTTAATCAACTGCCAGAGAAGATGCATCACATTGAAGTTCAGACTCGTACAGTAACGTATCAAGGACATCAAACGGTGGCATGCTGTGTAATGGCATACAAACCGGCAGCTCCAGTCATACGTGAATTAGTGGCAATGTTAGATCATGACTATCTTGGAAATGGTACTAGTATCGTATCAGAGGCAGCAGCCAGAGAACTGGACCCAGGGAAATACATCGAGATCATAAACAGCAACACTGCGTTTCACCAGAATACTAGGACAATATCCGTAAAGTATGTACATGATCTCTTTTGGGAAATCAAATACAGACCGTGCCCCCAGGCAAACTATACTACAGTGAGAGAATGGATACTAACAGGATCAGGGGTTGTGTCAATCGAGCCAACCAAAGACACGGAGAAGGAAGGGAGGTATATCATCTTGTGTAAGGCAGAGGGTTTTCCAGTATTCAGAAGACTACTACAGGTAATGTTTCAAACGCTGGCGAAAACGATTGAAGAGGACGCAAACCTCAGAGAGAAAGCATTGGGCAAGTTCCAACAATACCCTACTATCATTGGACCACACAAGATAGGAAGATATGCAGAAAAGAATGCACTCGGACTCCTTAGCAGAATCGACGTACCAACCATACCAAAGCCAGCAATACGACCACCATCCTATAAGATTGAATTCGATTTTGGCAGCGCAGATGGCTTTCCTGATATAACAACTGGAGTTGGAACAAAGACAAAGAGATCCAGTGTCAAGAAAACAGCCAAACAACAATCATGGGCAACAATAGCAGCGCCGACAGTCGCAACAACACAGGCAGGCACTGCCAGTGTTGCCTCGGAACCATCGGAGGCAGGTCGGAGCTATAGATCGGCGCGCACAGGCATAACAACAAGTGATCAACAAACCACACAATCAGACGCAATGTCAGTACTTACAGAATTCATCTCGCAGGCAAGGCAAGAGGACGCTGAGAGAAGGAAAGAAGAAAGAGAAGAACGACGCATCGACAGGGCAGACAGGAAAGCAGAGGCAGAAGCAAGGAGGCGCAACGAGGATAGAAGAGATGAAAGTAATAGGCTCATGTTTCAAACTATGATGGCTACTATCATGGCGAATAACAGCAATGCTACTAGTACCCCAGTGGACGCCACAACAGTCAGACCGCCCTCCACACCGAATCACAAAGACAATGCAAATTTGATTGCAGAAAGCAACACCAAGCGATCAAGACAAAAGGTTACAAACGACGATACAATATCATCAACCACAGCCACACAGGAGGAGACCAACAGGATGGACGTGGACAACACCACAGGAAACGGACAACAAAATCACGACGTACAGGAGAACGGTACGCCGTTGCTTCACTAAAGGAACCTCGGTAACAACCCCAAACGCAACGTCATTCGAAAGACCTCCTGATAAACAACATACAACAACACCAAATGATCATACAACGAGCTCTACGACCTGCAATCACATCGATGAAGAACAACTGTACTACACACCCAGCGAAAATGAAAGTGAACTAGATGACAATAACGACGTGCCTACAGGCGCAGACCGTATTACAGGCAGCAATAAACCACCAACAGATACAACAGAACAAAACAGACACATGCACCCCCAGAAGGCAGACAAGAGAATAACGTTAGCAAATCTCCCTTTCGGCCACATCTGTGATGATATAGCAATAAATGACACGCCGTATGTTAGGTTGTACTGCCAGAACGTCAACGGTATCTTGACCGTGAAGGAATCGGCTTGGATAAAACATTTCAGGAGATAAAACAGGCAGGGGCAGACATCTTCACCTTCAACGAAACCCATGGCGACGAGTCTAATGCGACAGCTCGTAGCGTACTAAGACTGTCAAAACAGAGGATGTGGAGAGATATAAATGAGGACTGCAAGATTGTACACTCGTCCTCCGTGGCACCAGTATTAACATTCACAAAACCTGGAGGTAACATGGTCGGTGTTACAGGCCCATTGGTAGGACGAATAAGAGATACAATAAGGGATCCATTTGGACGATGGTGCGGCTTCACTCTAATCGGTCGAGACAACAAAGAAATATTAATTCTAACTGCATACAATGTCTCCCAGGTTGTTAATGCAAAAGTGGGCGATGACACCCTATTTAATCAACAAGTGGCCCTGTATAAGCTGAAGAAAATAAGAGAGCCAGATCCGAGGAAAATATTCATCGCAGACCTTACTGCACTGGTACAGAAGGCACGATCAGAAGACAAAGACATCATACTGTCAGGCGACTTCAACGAATTAGTAGGCGACGATCCAAATATGATGGCAATAGTACTACGAGCAGGGAATTTGACTGACGCACATGGACACCAACATGGTGAAGTAGACATAAAGACGTATACCAGAGGGCACAAGCGCCTAGACTATGTATTTGTAACTCCACGCATGGTAAAACACGTTCTTCGCAGCGGGTATGAGGCGTTCCATGCAAGAATAGCCTCGGATCATAAAGGATACTTCGTGGACTTTGCATTAGCAGGGTTCCTTGACAGGCAATTGCCTTCCATATTTACGGCAACATCAAGAGCCATCAGAGGAACCCATCCAAAGAACATTACAAAATATGTGGAACACTTACACAAAGTCTTCAAGATGAGAGACATATACAGGAGAGTACAACTACAAAAGAATTGGTACGAAAAGAAGAAATTGGAAGCACTAGACAGAGAAATCACTGCAGTAATGCTGGAGGCTGAAGAGCAATGCAGAATTCATCATAGAGAACCATGGTCAAAGGAAGTGAATGAGGTCTTTACGACGGCGAATATACTCCGAATCCACCTTTCAAGTCTCAAAACAAACATCGATTGTAACATACAGATAGAACAGAAACAGCGACTCCTCATGCGGCGAATAGAATTGCCTGATGGCATATTACTAGCCTCTGATGCTCTGCGACTGGCACAGAAAAACTGCAGAAAACTGATACAGGAACAAAGGACACAGACAACATCCATCGCCAAAGAGCAAGAGGCAGCCTACGTAGCAATGAATCCGGAAATGGGAGCCAAAAGGGCGGCACAGATATTTCAGCGGGCACGAGACACAAAGCAAATGATGTCCGAATTACCGTCCAAGATGAATTGCCCAGGAGGAATATCATCAATCTTGGTCCCACTACCAAAGGAGGGAATAGAATTGGAATATATACCATTAACGGATGGAGCTACTATCGAAGACGTAATATTGAATCGTAACATACGACATTTTCGGCAGGCTGAAACTACACCATTGGCTACCCCTGCTGTGATAGAGACCATTGGCTGGGGAGCAAACACTCACAGGGCTGAAGAACTACTAGAGGGAACGACTGACCCTTCAGACATCACTGACGATCAATGGTCAAGGTATCTCCTGGCATCCATGAAGAGGCATTCAAAGGAGATCAAAATCACAATTACTTCAGAGAAGATGATGGGAAAATACAAACGATGGAAAGAAAGAACAAGTACATCCCCTTCGGGTAGACATCTAGGACACTTTCATGCCTTATTTCGGCCGCTTAAGGCAAAGAACAAAGAAGACAGAGAACGTTTAGACAGCATCAGGCTCCAAATCATTGAATTACATGCAACAATGCTACAAACTGCTTATGACAATGAACATGTATATGCCCGATGGGAATACATCCTAACATGCATGCTGGGCAAAGACACAGGCATACCCAGAATCCATCGATTAAGAATTATTCACCTCTACGAGTGCGACTTGAATCTACTGTTTGCCATCTACTTTCGCGAATTGGATCAACACTGTGAAGACAATTACCTTCTGAACAAAGGAATCTACGGCTGCAGACCAAACAAAAGAGCCATAGACCCGGTTTTTGTTGACGTCACACAAACTGAACTTTCAATGATTATGCGAGCAATACTGGTGCGGTTCAACAATGATGCCTCAGCATGCTTTGACAGAATACTGGTCCACTTACTTACTCTATGCCTACGGTCGTACGGTATGCCACGGAATCTAACAACAATACTTGGAACACTACTCGAAGCGGCAAGATACGCAATCAAAACAGGAATAGGAATATCAAAAGAAACATATCAACATTCCAAAGAGTCACCAGCTTTTGGTTCTGGACAAGGGAGCGGCGCTTCAGCACAAGGCTGGACAAAAATGGCGTCCAATGCCTTTGATGCACATGACAAATTTGGACATGGCTGTCAGTACGAAGATCCGTGGAAACTTGTCATAGTATTTCTTCACATGTTAGGATATGTAGATGACAACAACATCACTAATAACGGAAGGCCAGGGGAAACTGTTGAGGACGTCATCAAACGAACTCAACATGATGCACAATTATGGAACGACCTTCTACGAGCAACCGGAGGGGCACTCAATCTAGAGAAATGCTTCACTCAGGTACTTGATTATAACTTTGCAATCAATGGAGGTCCAGTGGTGGCACCTGCAGATCCTAAAATAAGGATTGTAATAAAGGATAGGCTGAACAATCAAGACGTCATTCTCAAACCAATTTCGCCATATCAGACATACAGCTATCTTGGTACAAAGCAAGGAATTAGCCAGCATCAGAAACAACAACACAAGACGTTACTAATCAAATCAATGGCACTCACCCGTAAACTGGCAACGTCAGCAATGTCACCGCGCTGTGCGTGGGTCCATTACACTGCAGTGTTCCAGAGCAGTATTGGCTACCCACTCAGCATGTGCCATATGAGCAGCTCCCAACTCCATGGATTACAAAAGAAATATATTGCTGTACTACTAAACAAGATAAGTGTCATACGCACGCACCCACATTCTCTAGTGTTTGGATCAAGAGCGTACGGTGGAATTGGATGCAACGACTTGCGGATAGAACAAGGGCTATCGTCGGTGGAGAATCTGATGCGACAACTGCGGACACCTGGCTACGGACAAGACATAGCAACAGTGTTCCTACGCTGGTTTCAACATGCGTCAGGATTGTCAAAGCCACTACTTCAATTCCCAGATGTCAGAGCTCCACATCTCGATGGATACTATTATTTGAATATGCGACTTTTCCTAGCTAAGCGAGGAGGGAGTTTGGAAATTGCGTGTGTACCACAACCGACAACCGAGAGGCATGGCGACGAATACATAATGGACGTAGTCTGCTCTCCGCTAGCTGCCACATCACTAACGTCCGATACACTGCATCAGTACAAGGACATGGAGATCAAAGAAATATATTGGTGCAAGAGTTTTCTACAGGTTAAAAGAATTTCCGACCTTTGCACAGCCGATGGCACGTTTATCTTACCAAAATATACAAGGGCGAGAAGAGCATCAGGCAATGTAGCTCGAGACTGGGAGAAATCAATCAGCAACGACCAAGCGAGGCAACTTGGGGAACATGGCGAAAATTCCTGAAGTCAATATGTGATTGCAGTATCGACCCCATGTATCACACATGCAATGACGACAAAGACGAATTGAAAGCAATAGGCACACGACTACGGCTCTCCACACCACTGGGAAACTGGAACGTCATTGCAAATGAATCTGAACGACTGTGGCCATTCTACTACTCACATGAACACAACATATTGTACAGAAGTTACAGGAAAGAGTGGCATTCACAAGGCAAATTCGTGTATGACTGCCACCAAGGCAAGGATGATGAAACATTTTCCTATGAAAAATTCCAGTCTGTGCCAACACTGCCGGATGATTCCGTGCCGGTCGATGTCACGGACGCCCCCGATGGTTGGAGAATCGCGTTCTACCAGCCACTGGAAATAGAAAAGCAACAACAACAATTGCCTCAATCTTCATTGACACCCTCATGCAACACCAGAGCACATATCGCAATACTACCACAGATTGATTTTCTCACCACACCAATGAAGATATATGAACACATGAAATCACCGGGGAAGGTCCTCATCGCAACTGACGGAGGGGCCATACCATTCAAGGGATCATTGGGCTTTGTCATAGCTGATGATGATGCAACAATCCTGCTACATGCTTTGGACAACCATCAGGTCACGATCCACTATCATTCCGGTCAGAGATCTGTGCCTTCTTGGCAGCAGTAAAGTTCGTCACGGTACTCATACAATACTATGACAATCTATTACCATGCAACGAAAAACTCCGGGGAAAGTTTCAGTTCTATACTGACAGCTTCAGCATGATGAAAAAGTTAAAGGCATTCGACAAGTTCCCAACAGCGCCACTCAGCATGGTACTGGACCCAGAATGGGATGTACTCTCTGCGCTTCATCTTGCTCTCAAGTGGTTCCCAACATATCCCAAGATATCTTGGGTCAAAAGTCATCAAGACGACAAAGTATACATCGACAAGCCTATGCCAACTGACGCGTACTTGAACTCGGAGGCAGATGAGCTTGCTACCACTGGTTTAAAGCAACTGCAAAGTAAGCCGTGCGTACCACTAGATCCGAACACAGCCATCCAATTTCATCTACAAGGCAGGACAATCACCAGAGACCTGAAGAGGATATCAAGGGAAATATTATCATTGCCAAAGCTCCAACAATACTACCTACACAAATTTGGATGGAGTGATACAGTGTTCGACTCAGTTGACTGGGATATATTCCGACCAGTATACAAACGATATGTCGCAAAACAAGGAATCCAGTGGATGCATAAGTTCTGTGTAGGGAAACTTCCAACAGGAGAACGGGTGCAGAAGAGAGACCATTTTCATGACAAAAGATGCGCATCATGCCTAGAATTGGAAGATGACAATCATCTCTTCACTTGTATCAAGCGCAGAGCATATCGGCGGAGCATTATCAAGCAAATAAATCCATTAAGAGATGTCGTTGATCCGCACTTGTGTGACATATTACAAGAAGGAATAGCGGCCTATTTTAAGGGGGAGTGTATGACCAATACCATGCTAAGAATACGAGGACGCAGAGATATAGATGACAAGCCATGTATGGAAAGATATCACCTTCTGATAGACGAACAGTTACTAATAGGATGGGACAATCTTCTCAGAGGAAAATTCTCCAAGCAGTGGAAGATACTTCAAAGAGATTACAGGAATAGAATACGGTTAAAGAACCCAAGGCAACATGCATGGAAACAGAGAAAGACGAAAAGAGATGAGGAAAAGAACAGCAGCAAATACAAAAGTACCAAGAAAAACAAAACAGAAGACTTCCATTTGTTCTTTCAAAAGATAGTCCCATTTATACAAGAGCTATGGAAGGAAAGATGCATAGACAGGAATACACCGGTAGTAGGAGGAAGGATAGCAGCAGAATATGAATCTCTCAAGAAAAGAGTAGCACACCTGTATACCTTGCGAGAAATGGTACTGCCGGAGGACGAAATCAAGATCTTTAATGAAACTCTAGAAATAAGACTGGAGGCTACTAACCAACAAATCAAGAAATGGATAAATAGATGGCGAGAGGTCATTGACTACAGTATGAAAATGGTAAAAGAGATGGCACAAACGCAAAGCACTCCAATCTGGAGGCACTTCACGGCTAATAAGCCGGCAAAGACCAAAGTAACTAGGCACGTAACCAAAAGGAAACATGCCCTCCCAAAGAGACTGCTAAACAATCCACTGACTAATGTATTCTCCAGAACAAAATCGAACCGATCAACTAGTAAGGCTCCCACACCAATACTGAAACAGAAATACAAGGTAGATAATATACTCACACGAATGTTTACAACATTAGGAAGAAAGAGGTCGACTAGCAGAGTTCATCCGGTACTAGAGGTAGAGGAACAGTCCATTGATGACAGATATGGAGATGTACCTACTTAAGTGTACTTTTAATATAGATTAATCATAGGCGGGTCGACTGTTGACTTACTTGTCTTTCTAAGACGGTGAGGAGCATCGCGGCAGCTTTTAAATAACAAGTTATATATATAGTAAATGTGTCCAGGAGCTGCATAAGCTCTACTAAATATTATACTGTAAACTCCCTAATACTATCCATACCATATAATGTAAAAATAGCCCCTCTAATGATATCCATATATGTAATAAGTAGTGTTCATTACTATCAGACTTGCGTGCAAGCTTAGTTGCTCATTAGTAGCACATACACTCTACTACTGCTACTACATTGTTCATTCACTAGTGACTTGTTTTTACTCCCACAATTAATCTTTGCACCCTACCAGCCTTTTTTAACACACCCTGCCTATGTATAACACTATGATAGCAATTGTGACTGTGGCTTGCTCACCATATCTGAACTTATTGTGGATATCTTCGTCAAGGTCAAGGGCCGGGTAAAGAAGATAATAATATTTGGGACTTAATATCTTTCTGTCCCCCAGCAAATTGCATGCTACTGCTTGTATCAATAGCCGAACACTTTGTATGCTCTTCTCTCCCTTGTATATTTAACTTTCCCCCCTATCATTGTATACCTCATTGCTATCTCTCTTGGAAGCATTAAACAATATGCACAACTAGATTGTCATGTAATTATTGCATCTATCTTATTTTATGCGCACACACAACAGAAAGGGGCCAGAATGTAGGCTCGCATTTTAGACTAAAGATGTAGTAGATGTATAGCATTTCAAATTTTCCTAGTATGATGAAAGTAGAACAGCAGCATTTTCTGCAAAGAAATAGGCTTAGGTAGTGTCTCCTTTTGATCCATTTCCCGCCATTATTTTCCCTTTTCCATCTCATTTTTTAAATACTAAGAAGTGTTGTTTTAGTGGTATTAGCACTTTTACCTTGTATGAAATAGGTAAACCAGCGGGTGTTGTTGTCAGATTGATATAACATGGTGGTTATCCTGTCTACTAAAGTCACTTGCCGGGTATTCTGTTCAGCTTAACCAGAAGATAGTTTATGGAACCCTTCCTTATGCTTTACACTCTTCTTCTACAACTTGAGTTTGTTTTCTCTGAGATAATTTTCATATCTACATTATTTGTCAACTATGCCTTGATGGTGGTACTAGTATAGTGTGGTGCTTCTTATTAATAATTTTATAGTAGTACATGTACCACCCTACTAAAGGTAGTTAGCAATTATTATGCAACCTTACACTCTATAACCTGAGTTTGATTCTGGGATTCAGATTAGGAACGAGAGCATGGAAGCATCAAAACGACAATGTAGTTTGTGAGGAGAGCAAGAGAACAACACAGCCTTAACAAATCCTTCTTCATCCAGTATGGAAAAAATTGGTATGGAAAGTTACCCACAAACACAATCTGAGAAATCCATGGTGTCAAATGCCTACATGATAGAGCAATCTTCTCCGCACCATTCAGAAAGATCTGACAAAGGCCTATACAGCCTAACTCCTCCAGAAAACCAAGAGGCACCTGAAATTGCAGTAGTCCCAGTCCTACCAGCATTTGCCGTCCCACAAGCCATCCCTCCTCAAGCCATCATTGCACCGGGAGTTATCCATATCACCCAAGATAATGCCAAAGCCCAACCAGCACAAGAAGCACCAGCAATCGTATTGGCCCATGCTCCAGCAGTCATACAATTAGATGCCAATGAAGATGCCCAAATTGCCCAGGATATTGCCATCACCCCTCAGACCAATGCAGCACCAGCAGCCGCTCAACAAACCCAACTAGACCAATGTATCTCACCCCAGGATATCAGAGCCAACAGCATCGCACTTGCAGCCCGCCTTGCCAGAAGAACTGCCAGAAAACAAGCATCCAAAAAAATCAACAGCTATGCTGCCTGTGCATGAGCTTCATACACACTACACCCACTTCTGTAGAGCTGAACACAAACTCACTGACGTATGCACTTAGAAGAGGACTAGACCCACAAGGCATCACAATCTGAGAAGAATGCTGCTTATATGTGCTACCCCCAACAGACAGAAATTCTCATACCACTGCTGCTGATACCAATAAGCCTCATGTATAATTTGCGCCATGATGGTCCAGAACTTTGCTGCCCCACATGACCCACCTGATCCACCTGCTCCACTGCACCACCTGCGCCACTGTAAGTATTCCTATCAAAGATTGAAGAAATTGCAGCCCGCAATATCAAATTCAAATAATCTATAGAATCTACCCCATTTGCCTCCATTACCAATGATAACTATGAATGATTGACCCTGCCAATATGTTTAACAGCTTTCAAGCTATAAGAAATTTTTCGTCTTTTTATAAAAAAATTTGCTAGTTAAAACACGTGTTAATTTTCCAAAAAAAATAAATTAACTTAGAAAATACACCCAATTTTCACTGGTTGATTGCTAGGTAAATACAAAAGCATTCGGCATGTTAGTTTGCGCTAGATCGACTCGAACTAGTGACCTCAGTTAATAATATTATCTTTTCAACCAGTTCAACCAAGAACTGTGGAAGATTTTATTTGGCTGAAGATTGACAAGCGAATTGAGTATATAAACCATAAAGCGCGCTAAATTAACACGCGCTAAATACAGTGATTTTCGATCGAAAATCAAGATTGTTAATGGAAATCCGAGTATACACACACATGCTAATAATATGTGGACTTCTACTCAACTACAGTAGAAAAGAAGATAACGGACATGATCTCCATTAAACAGAGGTGATATATTACCTGGTTAAGTATCTATTCATTATTTGTTAGATCAGAAACAACACTACATTCAGTAGCAGCACTTGTATCATAACACATTTCTGCATGATATTGCAAGTGACAACTGACCACTGTTTGAATTCCATTAACCTTCTTAGTCGTATGACAAAGCCAGAAAGGGAACCCTTTTTCCACAGTACACTGCTCACATTGATAGATTGTTTTATAAGGTCTTTTTACTTTGGCTTTGCTCTTGAAACCTGGACATTTTTCGTATTTACAGTAGGGTCCACTTCCGGGTTTATCATTATCCTTACTCCTTACAAGACATGGCATTGGTTGATGGACGCGATCAGGCTGTAGCTTCTGTCGCTTCTTAAAAGCTTGTTGTTTCTTGCGCTTATTCCTACTACTAAACTCAGTAGTAGAAGACGACCGAGGTGTACCAATATCAGTTCTAGTTCCATGGGCTGCTGGAGAAGAAAAGGGTTGGATAACTGAATCAGATCTTATACTTCTACCATCCACAGATGTAGAAGTAGTAATATCCTTTGTGGCGCTTGGAGGAGGTCCCGAATCCCGCTGTCACATAGGATCACCTCTTTGAAGAAGAGAGTGTGTCAAATTATGTATGCATTCTTTCAAAGGCATACATTTCCTGTCAGGATGAACCATCTTATAAATAACACAGTACAGCTTGTAAGCATTGTTAAGATTCATATTGAAATAACGGGCTGCTAACTTGGGCGCCCAACCATGCAGATGCGATTCAGTAGAGAGATCATACTTGGCTTCAGCACCATTGCCTTTATCAATCTTGTGATAGGTGTTGCAGTAGTCAATCTGTTGAGCATTGCAATCAACATCAGTTTGGTCCCTAGATCTTTTCCCAGTGACTGGATCTCTTACTCGTCTCTTCATTCCACCCTCAACAATAGTAGGAGAATGGAAATTAGAAAGTGTCTTGACAAAGTTGTTGTCAGCCCAAACAGCATGCACAATTGGCTTGGTCTTGTGTTGGTAGAGGAGAGACTTGTGTGTGCCCTTTACGAGTTCCTTCTCCTTGATAGCAAGCTTGCCTAACTTTCCACCACCAGTCCGAGACGATTGACAAGTACCAACCATGTTAATACCCCACTCCTCTCTTCCAACTTGACACATGGCATCACCCATGTAAGCAGAATCCATGACAACACAATGACCCTTATGTTTGTAAGGCTCAAGCATAAGGTCATAGAGAGACACCATCTTGAGTTTCGTTGCAGTATGGCTGTTTCGAACATCGACATCCTCATCAAATCTACCACCATAGACCCTAGCAAACAACTTGTATGTATGTAGGGGACCTTCAGTGATACAGACAGTATGTAGAGTAGCACCAGTTCGAATTGGTTTGGGCTCTGGTCCTATAGTCATGACACTATGATACCAGCCAGCCACTCGACTCTCATCAGTTGTGATCCATCTTCCAGCATGAACTACAGCTTGCCACCGCTTGTAAGTAGTAAGTAGAAGAAGAAGAAGGAAGGTAGGTTAGTAATTGATTCGAAACATGATAATAACAACAACAACAACACTACATACCTTATTATATGCATCTTCTAATATACCAAACTTCAATCGATGTACTGCCATATTAGGGTCAGCATCAACTTTAGTTTCGTATATATCCAACCAATCATCAGCTCCCATAAGGTCCCAATCATCACTGTAGTGAAGGCAGCTAGTCATATCTTCCAAAGCATTCTTTGGCATTGATTCTTGAATCGATGGTACTGCATTGAAGATTTCCCTTGTACAGAATATTTGATTGATTGATCGATTACCACAAAGCATCTTAGCAAGCATGGCTCCATAGAAACGAGCTACATGGTCAGCTTCAATCTCATTCTCCCAACTGTAGTACTTGGGAGCCCATGCATCTTCAATCATTCTTTTCTTCATATAATTTCTCATTCTTGCAGATTGAAATTCAAATAAAGATTGATCATTATCATCACCAAACTTAGGAAGACACCATTCGAATACTTTTTCATACCTAATCTCTCTCCTATCATCCATTAACAGTCGGATCTCCTCTGGTGTTATGTTAACAGTAAACTCATTGTTTCGACCAGACCATTCAATCGGTTCAATAGGACGTCCATTGCCATCTTCTACTTTGGTCCATTCCTCAGCCGGCGTTAGTGAGTACATGGTTCCATCCTCAGTTACAATCTCATCATCTCCTTGTCGTACGACTTCAAAAGGGAGATTGAATGATTCAATGGTAGAGTGCTGTGTGTTGCAGTATTCAAGGATTGCATCATATGCAATGAGATACTGATCATCATCATCTTGATCATCCAATTCAATAAACCATTTTTGGTTCACTACATCAAATGACATTATCTTACCATCATGTTTATATGATCCAGTATAACCAACCCACCAGTGGTCGGGTATCTTCACAGATAGTCCTACTAGTGAATCGGCCCATTCTACATCAATTTTCTTTGTCCTAGGTGCCATTGTAGTTGAATATTTTTAATTATATTTCTTACTGGATTGTAATATTATGAAAATACGTAAAATGCGTGGTAAAGTTAACGAAAATAGCTAGTGACTAAATATTCAAAGCTAGTAGTTAGTGTGTGTGAAAATTTCAAAACACAAGATTCGGAGAAGAATTTGTTAGTACATTTGCTAGTTAAGTTTACAAGACTGACCATTTGATCCATATTTTTGATGCGTTGATCGCCTCTTTTTTGTGTGACTTCAACAATTTTTCAAATTTTGAGTCTTGGACGCGAGTCACATCAGAATATTTGACCAAAAATGGCCGTTGCGCGACGACACATTTTCGCGTCTCTCCGATCCAAACACTGGTGGGCCGAAATTAAGTAGGTACGGGCACATGAGGGGTTCCGTTGGGCTGTTACAAACTCCTGGGGAGTACTATTAAGTATGTAAAAAGACACGTGTCTTTGATCGGAGACGCTCTGTGTCTCAATAGGGGGGCATAAGTCCATTTTTTGAGGGAGAAACACCCCAAAGAAAAAAGGGGCTCTTTTTCAGGCGCCATTATTGGAGCAATAGCTTGAAAGCTGTTAACGGCACCATCATATTCCATACTCCTCCTTGATATTGGTTGTATTACCCAATCATATAAACTGTGACATACCTCTTCCACAGATAGCTGCACTGTTCAATTATATTTGGTGCTGACTACTGAGATATAAAAAGTTGTATTAATAACATATACTTAATGAGAAAAACTTACCGGTATCAGCATTTGTCAACATTATTTCTTTGCAATTCTAAAGAATTCATGTTGAGTCTGTCTTGGGGAACTCCATGGACTATATACGAAACGGACTGTACGAAAAAGCAATCTATCATCTGAACTTTGACTGAGTAATGCTTGAGCTTAAATGGGTTCAGATATTAAGACTGTTGAGCTCACATTTAGACAAAAGATGTATAATATTTCAAACTTTTCTTAGACTATGCTTGATAAAAGTAGAGCAGCTGCTGATGACATTTCTCCTTTTGATCTATCAATTTTCCAGCACCATTATTTTTTCATCTCATCCCTTTTTTTCAATACACTAATAATACAAGTATTAGTACTTCAAAAAATCTCTCGTTACGCAGTACTGTAGTTGTTTACGACCCCTCATTATATCATCGCGATGGGTTTGCCATGTGCGCACTAAATCCTTCGTTAATTAATAATTTAGAGGCTGCGCGATAAGTATGTGATTTTAAATTACTTACAAAAGTTGATCCGTTTCAACTGCTCACATTTTCGATGAATTCATTTCATATTTGTATAAATTGAATTTATATGTGTAAAGCAAAAGAAAAGAAATAATATCTTTACGAAGGAGACTCGTCCACATGTGTTATTATTGTTGTAGTCGAGATTACATGTTATTGTTTGAGACGAAGCCGTTTCAGAAAGGATAAACATCTAGCTAGTACTGTATTGTTATTCGAACAAACTAAATAATCACCACGGCCCTAACATGGTCAATCAACTATGGTCAGCATTAACGAGCCCTCTAAATTCACTTGTAGGAATTCAGGAGGATGATGGTAACCATAATGATAACAACAATAATACAAGCAAGAATGGCAACAGTAAGAATAGTCAACAGGACGCTGATTTGAAACGTTATCGCAAACGATATCAAGCTCTCCAAGAGGAGGTAGATGAAGTCAATGAAGAAGCTACTAAAACACGAAAGCAATTATGGGAAGCTCAAGACAGCTTGAAGGAAACTAGCGACAAAGTTCGTGCACTAGAGAATCATCTGAATGAGATTTTAGAACTACGAGAAAAGGACCTTGACACAATTAACACACTAAAAGTTGCCAACTCGGAATGTTTAGAAAATGAAAGTAGGGCAAAAGAAGCGATGGAAATCTTCAAGAAGGTATATAAACGAGCTCAACTCAAAATAAAAGAAGATGAAGAGGAGATTGCAATACTGAGAGAGCAGAGGGATATGGCGATACGGCAGAAAAATAGTAAAGGAGGTTGCAACAGTGGACATGGTGGCGGCGAAATAGTAACGGCGAACGAGTCAGCGTTGGATCACATTAAGATGGTATCAGACAATAAAGAAAAGAGATTAAAGAATATGCTATTCCAAGCTGAACGTGAGGTCGAAATATGGAAGGGCAAGCATAAGGTAGCAGCTAAGCGTGTAAAAAATTCTCGTGAACAAATTCTTGCCATGGAGGATCCAACACAAGCTGCAAGTCATATGGAAAAACAGAGGGTACAGATAGAACAGCTAGAATCTCAATTAAGCAGTTTCGAAGAGAAAAGAGAAAGAGAAGAACAAGAACAAGAGGAAGAACAACAATATGAAGAATACCGCGATGAGAGTAACCGGTATAGGAACGATGTCATGGACTACAGTGTCGTTGATAGAGGATTTTGTGACGAAGATCTTGATGACGGTCTAACGAAAAATTTGATGGGAAGAATTCAAAATCTGAGTTCAGTTTTCCCATCATTCAACTAATGACATCTTTGTGGGGGGGGGGGTTTCCTGTATACTGCCTCTGTTTAAATTAGCTTTGATGCGTAATAATAGTAAATTCGGTATGTTTTGATACACAATAATGTTCAAACTTTATAGATCTATTCCTTCTTCCTTTGTTTATAGTGGTGACATCTAATAAGATAGATAGTGATCCATTTTTGACTACTATCAGACACATTACAACAAAGCTGCAGCTACGTCCTACATCTAAAGTCTTCTACTAAGATTTTTTCTTCCAAAGAAAAATAGATGATAAATTATTGAGAAAGTAGTAAATGGGTGATAAGTAAATACATTTGTCTTTTATATACTTATGATGGTGAGTATCAATATCCATTCTAATTGTTGCAGAGTTGACAAAAGAATGTTCTGAATTGCGAAAATGGAGAGGTAGATAGTGAATATGTCTGACTGTCATTATCACAACGAGCCGATGGTATATATTGGCACGATAACCCCCCCCATCACAGTCCAGTTTACTGATGACTGGAGTGAGAACCGATAACTATTTACATTTCAGTGCCATCGTCACGAAGTGAATCAGCTGGGGGAATATTTACACTATCGAGCTCCTTGTTACAATTTGCTAGGTAGCCTGAATCAGGGTATCCATGGGCAGTAACGCCTCCATTCAGAGACGTCTTATGGTGGATGTTAGACCAAGTACACTTATTTGCAATCCCTGTCGTCAAGGACATCCCCACAGTGAACGTAAGACCACGCAAAAAGGCATATTTTAATCTCTTGAGAAGCTTTTCCCCTTCCGTATTGCCAGGAATATAGGCCGTTGTCCGTTTTCCACTGTGAGATTGTCCTGGATTTTCATGGTAACTTTTTTGCGTGCCACTTTTCATTGAATATGTTACAACAATGGTAGAGTCAAAATCAAACCCAGAACAGCAAAGACTACTACTGTACGACACAGACATGGATCCGGATGGTGACTTTCCTTGTGGCTTTCCAATTTCTTTCCTGCAGATCGGACATTGACTCTTTACTTCGAAAGCGTGTTCGACGCAACTTCGACGGAAGACATGGTTACAAACGGCAAGAATTACACAGGGATCAGGCCGTAATACTTCTTGACAAATTGGACATTCATCATCTACTTTAAATAACGACGTCTCAAAACCAGTGCATCCAAAGGCACACCTGCAGTAACAGTTTTAGGAGCTCGATACAAAATCGGTAATGAGTTGAACGTCACACTTATATTAGGTCTGTTGTTGATAACTTGGCGTGCTTGTATTAGACGTTGTTGAGATTGTTGTTGTTGTTGCTGCTGCTGTTGTTGCACGGTAGCATTACTTCTTCCAACGTTCGATACGTTCGACGGTGCACTTGTAGCAGCAGCAGTAGCAGTAGCAGTAGCAGTAGTAGTGGCAGCAGCAGCAGCAGCAGTAGTAGTGGCAGCAGCAGCAGCAGCAGCAGCATTAGCATTAGCATTAACAGCATTAGCAGTAGCTGTAACACTAGTGTTAGGAGCTTGGTACAAAATGGGTAACGAGCTAGACAACGCCGCATTTGTAGTAGCACTTTTGTTAGTAGCTTGGCGTGCTCGTAGTAGACGCTGTTGATATTGTTGCTGTTGTTGCTGCTGTCTTCGCTGTAGTTGCTGATGCTTGTTGGGAGTAGATCGAGTTTGTTGGAGATGAAGTCCCGCAGTGATAGCATCCGCAAAGGGTATGTAGTAAAAGGATGTCGAAGGTTTACTAGCACTACTATTGTCAATGCGTGCGACATAGATCTCCCTTAGTGTTGCCGCCCTCGATTGTGAAAGCATCTTCGCAATGGCCGTAGAAAAGTATCGCGATTTGTCCCCAACAATGATTCCCATCGGTGCTTGCTGATATCCTTTGTTGAATAGGCCATCAAGTATACTTTGCAAGGAGGATTCAAATTGTTGTATGCATTTCCTCCCCTTCGACGTCTTAATCAACGTTTTACTATATTTGACTAACGGTAATACTTGCGATGAAGAACGTAGTACAACCTCGTGATTATAATCATTTGTTGGCCAACCGTCGTCATTAAAATCTTCGTCTTGTATCATAGCCTCAGTAATCTTATCTCCACAAATAGACTTTACATCTTCATCTACATGGAAGTTGTGAACTTTAAGAGCGAACGGGACTCGGACATTTGTACCCTGAAGTCGAGCGACGATCAACCCTACAGCTCCATAGCCACTACACGCTATTGGATTGTTAGCAGTATATATCCCATCTCCAAAAGCTGACCCATGCTTTTTGAGAACTTGAATGTTTTGATGAGCTCTTTCATTTTTTGTCAACAACCCATTTTCACAGATCTTTTCGGTATTCTCAATAGAAGTATAGTGATAACCTAAATCAACGTAAGCGGGAATATTTCTATTTACAAAATCTTGTTGTTGTCCAAGCAAACGTTCTGCTAGATAAACCATATCATCAACAGAAACTTCATTGATATCATCTGCATACATTGGAAATTTCTCCTTAAGGTCTTGAACTAATTTGATGATGGACTGTACCGCCAACACTGCTTTTCCACTTTTATTGTCGGCCATCGCCTTCTCTTCTTTCTGAATTTCTTGCTTTGATTGTTCTTCTTCTTCGTTCTGAAGTTTTTGTGCTAATGTCATATCAGATTCTATAGTACTTTGTGTCTGTCGCTCTTCGAAACGTTGTCTCTTTCTTCCATTATTGGTGCCATCCGATCTAGGAATTGCGCTTGATAGCGTAGGTTTCGCCGTTGGTTTTCGATCTTCATCTTCATCCAAATCTTTGTCGGATCGGAGTCGTCGTCGATTTCAATTACCTCCGCCTTTTGAGTCGGAGTCTTCGAAGCAGTTGCAGCTTTCGTCGTCCAATCTAATATGGATTGTGCGGCGTTCGTCGTCCAATCCAATATGGATTGTGAAGGAAGATTTTGAGCCAGTGACTGAGCTTGAGCTTGAGTCTTCGGAGCAGTTGCAAGTTTCACATTTTCTTTCAATTCTTCTTGAGGAGCCATCTTCCTATTTCTTTCGATTTTCTTCCTCTTCTTTGGTCGTGTATTATTATCACGGCTATTGTCGTCGTCGTCGTCGTTGCCGTCGTCCGATCTTTGAATAACCTGATTTTTTGCGTTATGCTGTTGGATTGTTGCCTTATCTCGTTTCCCGAATTCTTGCCCATTTTCTCTGGTCTGTACCAGTCGTTCTTTCTTGGTGAGCTTACGATTTGGCGATGCACTCTCTTCTTTCCTGATGAGACTACGATCCGGTTTCGTCGCTTCTTTTCTGGTTACCTTTCCTCTCTTCGGTTCTGATTTAGTCATCGCCGCCGCAATGGCTTCAGCCTTCTGGTTTCTAGTTTGCACCATCTTTTCGCAAATTTATCTCGAATGAAAATAATGGTGCTGTGAGGAACTGTGAGCCTAAAGCTTACTCTAAGATTAAAAATGTTCAAACCGAATGAATACTTCTATTAAAAAACGAAGAAAAAAAAAGAATGAAAACGGAGAGGATATCGGTAGCAGAAAAATCCGAAAATGGTGGAGATTTCTTTTAAGAAGCTATAAAGCGTGTTTGAAGCGTTGGAAAACAGGACTGAATTTCGAAATATGGCCCTGATGATGAACTTTTTAATTGGTGGACAAAAAAGACAAAAAGATTGATCGACGTCAACAACAACAACACACATCAACAACAACGGCACAAAAAAAACAAAAACAAACAAACAAACAAACAAACAAACCTGAAAACTGTAACACCACAATCGGTCTATTATCATAATTGAAATCGACTGCCTCAAGCAAGCAACTAGCATATAACATTTAAAAAATCATATCAAACTTGAACATAATATAGAAGTGCCATCATGTATTGCGGTGATGAAACTGGATCCTTTATTGGAGAGATTGGTAGCCATACATGTCGCTTTGGTTATGGAGGAGAAGATAATCCCAAAATGGTGTCACCATCTTACGTTGTCTCTTCTTCTTCTTCCAAATCATCATCATCTAATCAACAACAACGTCGAATGGCTCGTTTTTCATCATTACATCCTCCAAAAGAAGATGAAGTAATGGAATCTATTCTTCGTATGCCATCAGGTTATCGTCGTGACGACGACGACGACGACAACAACACTACAAATAATACATTTTCAGTACAGCCGATAACGAATCCAAATTCATTCTTACGACAGGGTGAATTAGTGGAAAATTGGGATAATATGGAAACAGCATGGGAAACAAGTATGATACCCTTCGAGTAAGAGATACATTGAAACATACAAAAGGTGGGACTCCGTACAGTAAAAAAACTCAAAGTCATTCCAGTGGTGTTACGTCTACTACTGTCCAGTGATGGTGATGGTGGGGAAGACGAAACCAATGGTGGGAGTGGTGATGGACGATGTGTTCATCCGATATTGGCTGTCATGCCTGGTTATTCGGAATATAGTGATTCGAATTCATCCTCGTCCAACTTCGACGACGACGACCGCCGCGCCGCTGATAATAATAATGGAGTTGGTTCTCAATACAATGCTGCCACGAAACGCAATGAATACATTAAGTATACTGAATTAATAATGGAATCATTAGAGGCATCCAGTGTGTTTCTAGCTCCGGCTCCGATGTTAGCGGCATTTTCTCTTGGTAGACAAACAGCATTAATGGTGGATATTGGTGCGGGTGGGTGTTGTGTGACACCGATCGTGGATGGATTAGTATTAAAAAATTCTCAGCGACGGAATGGACGTGGCGGAGATTGGTTAGGTGATATGACCTGGAAGGCATTACAAGAAAACAAACAATCTAAATCCGACAAAAGAAATAGTAATAATAATAATAATAATAATGATAAGAAAGAAGGGGAATCATTACCATCATTATCACCATCATTTCCCGTAATCAAACCAAGGTATATGTTAGGAAAAAAAGTGGCATCTTCGACGAATTCTATATTTCAACGACGTTCCATGAATGATTTAATGTACGAGATACGAACGGAACCATTTATTGCGTTACATACTACAAATCACATTGCAAGTATTCGAATTCCATTTGTTTCTACTTGTGGTAGGAACCACGATGACGACGATGACGACGATGACGACGATAGTGATGATGACGACGTTGTGATGAATTCTCCTCCAGGTACTACTTCTTCAGGTAATATCAACAATAATGGCATTACTAATGTGGGAGGGCAAGGATCCATATATCATTTACCCGATGGAACTCCGGTGGACTTAGCTTCATCCTTTGGACGTGATTTGTGTCAACTTCCTGAATTATTGTTTGCTGAAACAACAACGTTACCATTTCAACATAATAATAATCCATCATCGTCAGTTTTACAATCAACAACATTATCGAATGAACCGTTACATAAATTAATACACGAATCACTGTTATCTATTGGTGATGTTGATGCACGGAAAGAATTAGCACAATGTATTTGTTTAGTTGGTGGTTCATCTTTGTTACACAATATTGAAACAAGATTATCACAGGAATTATCAGCAATTTTACCATCCTTTGTGAAACCGAAAGTATTAGTATCAAGAGTTTCTTCCGTTGAAAGATCATGTGCATCATGGATCGGGGCATCCATATTAACATCGTTGGGCTCATTCCAACAATTATGGTTAAGTAAAGCAGAATATGAAGAATACGGTACTGCTATGGCTATACAACGGTTCCCGTGAAAACTTATAAATGTATATAAAAATACTGATAAAAAGATTTAAAAATAAAAAACGCATTGCATCAACAAAAAAGGGAAGATGCTAGTTTGCTATAGTCATAATACGGAAGTTGTAAACATTATGTGTTCCACTAATAGTAGTGTTAGCGAGAGTAAGTACTGGGGTTACTTCAATAATAATACTTTTAGACATATTCATCAAAGGAGCTACAGTACTTGAGTAATATTCAATAGTTTCTAGTTATACAGTTCATATATCATTATTTTATGCTACTCGCTCAATTTCAAAGAAATCAATAGCTACATTATATGCATTTTTTTCGCTTTCTTTCTTGTCATCATCATCTTTCTCCGATATCTCGTCATTTTATTATGAATGTTACTTCAATAATCTCGTATCCCCAAATTCTATAGCAAATTGAGATAATATGATTAGCCGAATGGGTTGGTATTTATGTTGTTGCTTCCATATTGTTGCTGTTGATTGTACTGCTGCTGCGGTTGTCCGCCGTACATAGGCTGCTGTTGTTGCGCGAAATTTCCTCCCTGCATCGATTGTTGTTGAGCGAAATTTCCTGCTTGTTGATGATAACCACCTTGTTGTTGTTGTTGTTGTTGTTGAGGATAACCCATGGGCGGAGGAGGAGCAGGTGGTTGTTGATTCGGTACTTGACCACCACCACCAAAAGGATTATAACCATCATTTATAGAACCCCCCATCGAAGGAGGTGGGGGAGGGGGCGCTCCCATCGGAGGTGGTGCGGGCGCTGCGCTGAAGTCACTATGTAAAGAATTCATTGAATAGTTACGATGTCCATCCATACTATTATTATACGACGGCATACCCCCACTATTGGGTGCACTCCTGGTTGCTGTTGCGCTTGCACCAGATCCGAAGGCTTGTGCCATTGTGTCCATTGTCGGTGCCGGAGCGGCATTCATATTCATCATGTTCATGGTCGATATACCATCATCTGGTGCTACTCGTACGGGGAACCCACCCAAACCTTGAGGATGGGTGCTGCCGGGAGGAAAATGCATCGCATCGTCACCACCTCCAAATGCACTGCTACCACTCCCAGTGGAACTTCCAGCAGAGATACCAATTCTGGTACCGCTTTGACCTAATGCCATTCCCGCGAATCCATTTTCGATGGCAAGATTTCTATTGTCATCTTTAGATCTAGTAGAAAGCACGCTGGGATCTAAAGTTTGTAAATCCTTCAATCGAGCCTCTGGTTTGATTCCATGATCCGATGCTACTTTCTTCAGTGCTGTAACGACTTCGTTCATAGCTACAAAAGCTTTGGCTTCATCTGCAGTCACTTGTACTTCGAATTGGGAGCACTTTACCAACATAGGATGAAGATCTCTCCATGATCTTTCCGTTATTTCTTCCATCAATAAACACAGATTATTAATAAATTGTGAACTAGCTTCTTTGATTTTAATTAATTTATCCTCATTCCTTGTAAGCTTTTCGGCCGACTTCGAATCTACTTGCTTCCCCTTGGCCATGGTTGCGTTAGCACTCTGACGTAAACCTTCTACCTTGGATTGATACTATAAAACCCAAAAAAGAATGTAATGAAAAAAATATGCGATGCGAAATATAGTCAGATGAATGAATGAATGCAAATGTGGGAATTTTTTTTTGATATTAGATTTTTATATCAACGACCCCAGACCAGAATTTAAAAAAATAATAATACGTACATGGTCCAATTCGACACGAATTTTTTCTGCCTTTTTTAAATCGGTTCCAACTCGTTCGGTAATAGTTTTATACCATTCTTGAGCGTAATCCACCACGAATTGTTTATATTTATCCGAATACATCTTTGTTTTGTTGGCAACACTTTCCTGGATGGAAAAATAGGAAGTAACAGAATCACTCGAACGATCAGCACCGGATGTTTGACCAGTCGTTTCAAATAAGACCGTATCTTTTGACAATACTGCCAGATGTTGTGCTACCTGAAATCTTGCCTTTGCTAATTGTTGCATCGCAGCATGCTGATTCATTAATGCCTTTGGTGCAATGAAGAAGAAGAAGAGGAAGAGAGAGGATGTGCAAGTTAGAGTACAAAGGTGACTTTTTTTTGGGGGAATTTTTGTTCCGGATATTTACTATATTTTTAAATGCACGCCGTTTTTTCTTTTTCTTCTTGAATCGACACGATACGTACATTCACAAGACTCTGTAATCGCTTGCAAAAGGCATCATACTTTTCTGTGAGACGAGTTAAGTCTTCTGACTTATTGTGACTCTTACTCCCTCGCACTTTTTCTTTCAATCGAACAGCTACTCGTGACTTTCCCATGGTGTACAATATATTATTGTTTGTATATTATATTATTCTTGTCGTTTACTGAGCGAGGATTCAATTCAATTCGATTCGATTCGATTGATTCAAGTACTGTAGCGGAATAGATGATAGAGAAGACTGATTGGTGACCGGTAATTTGTTGATATATGTTTGTAAGGAACTTTGACTTAAGCTCTGGAGCCCGTGATGTGAAGTAAGTTAATGGAGTAGTGTAGTAAGGATCCTACGATCTACTGTATCGATATTATATATGTTGCCGTCTAAATTCTATCGATCAACAGCATACGGTAACCAGTGAAAACTATATGACCGTTGTTGTTGCGCGTAAAAATTCGAAAATTGTATTACATAACGATGTTTCCATTTTTTGAAATGACGGATCTTCAATCTTGGTCGTGAACGGTTTGTTTGAAAATGGAAATAAATGAGACTCGAACAACTCCACGTAAATAATGTCAACGCGTGTACAGTATCGTATTTTGCCTTTTTATCCGGAAATATAAAAGAGACGCTTTTTTAGTGTGAGTCGACAAAACAGTTAGTGTTACTTAATGTAAAAACAAAAGAAAGAGAGATAAAAAAAAAACCAAAAACCCTTTTTTATCGCACAATCGAAAACCCCCACGGGAATCGATCCCTAACAGTTGATTTTGCTTTGAATTGGGTTGACCAGCTGAACCATAACCCACCACCCAACCTGTCCTCCTCCCTTATGGTGCGCTTTTAATATACGGGGATCAAATCGCAAAAAGACGCGATTTGAGGGACCTTAAGAGGTCGCATTTGGATTTTGTCAACTCCGACTAAAAAAGCGTCTCTTTTATATTTCCGACGCTGAAATCGTGAAGTAAGCCTGGAAAAGAATTTTCTTTTTCATCTTTCAGACAAACAAACAAACAACCAACCAACCAGATACTTTAGCACCTGAATGCTGTCTGTACTAGCTAGTTATATTATATTATAATCAAATAAATTAGAATGATTAATTTTAGATTATTTTGATGTTGTGAGAGTGGGTGGGTCAACAATCAACTGCGAATTCTGATGAAAAACATGCTAGACCTTGTTATAGCTGGATTTTGTCTCCATCACTACAGCATCATATTGCCTTTCCACAAGTAGGTTCAAAGATCTTATTTTTGTATCTCTCAAGTTCGTTTGTAAATTCATAAACGGAAGTGTTCTCACGTACTTTTAAAAATTGTATTATCAATTATCAATTATGTATAATGAATGATTTATATGGTGATCTATCATTTCTTTGGGTGAATCAATCTTGTATAGCATATTTTTTAGATTAGTATTCATAATCGTCATAATCGTCACCGTATTTAGTATCTCTTCCGAATGCAATTTCGTTTAATCCTTGTCCAGCCCGTTGATATAGTCCACCATTTTCAATAAAGTTAGGACATGGACGGAAACATTTGATGGGCCAAAATGTGAGGACAGTACCAATTCCACCCTCGATTCTATTATATATTTATTTATTTTTTTCATTTGATTTGATTTGTTTCAGGTTTTTTTTTTCAATTCATTTATATTCATATTAATGTGTAATATTGTGACAAGGATAGTAATGTAATTTTTCGAATGCATTATTTATAATGTATTTAGTTGAATGTTGTGCGTTCGCACGAATTAGCATATCGACGATAATTTCCAAGCGACAACGAAAAAAAGTAGAAAAAGATAAAACAAGAGGGACCCGGTGAGATTGAATCGTAAATGAAAATGATATGGAAAAGTCTGATTTTGTTTATTCTATACGTAACAGAAAATCTCGATCAACCACCAAAAAACAAAACAAAAAGCGAACAGTCCATCTTCCTTTTTCTACTGGTATGTTTCACGTTTTATTTCCCCCCTGATGTTACTTAGTATTGTAAATTTTTGGTAGCGTACCTTCCACTTCCGTCGCATTTGTTGCAATCGGGGCATTTTCACTGGAATTACAGGCGGTTCATTATCGGTGCCATCATTTTCTTCGACCATGAATAATGGAAGACGTTGATTGTCGTTTTGTGATACTATCAATGATGCATGTCTGCTGTTACGTGTAGATGACGATGACGATACTACGTGGAATGATTGTGTTCGCGGTACTGCTTGTAATAAGCCGAGTAAAAGAAATACCCAACCGGCAAAAAGCCGGATAGTAATCTGCGTTGACGAGACTGACATGATATATTATTCTTATTGACTTGAAGAATATTGGAACTGTTTCAATGTTGATTATGAGTTAGATGTGTCTTTTTATCTGCAGTAGCTACGGTAGTTACTTGTAATTCTTCGTTCCGATTTCATACTGAACATTTAAACACATCATATTTTATTATTTTTGCTTCCAATTGTACAATAATAATAGGAAGGCAGTTTGAAGTTCCAGTCATTCCATACGTACCTACTACTTACTATCCGAGGTAGTATGTAGTAGTGTATGATGAGGAAGTTCTGAACAAGCCGCCCCCTTTTCTCATTCCCCCTCTTGGTTTTACATAATAAGTTACACTGTAAATATACGTAGTACACAATTGTTTTCTACAGTCTACACCAGATATCTTGTAAGCTTGGACGTATGAATGTATTCTTATCCAAAGTATTACACAGACTTTGTCACAGATAGATTGCATAAAACCAGGAAAATGTCAAAGCGAAGGTTTGGTTGGATCAACATCAGAGACAGATGTGAGTCATGTACGCTACATATGTACAGCTTACAACTAGGTAGACTAGACATTATCTAAAGGTGAAATACCATTCAGAGACTCAACTTACTATCACTTTACTACAAGTGATGAGTGACAATAGTCAAGTAGTATCTAACTAGAAAGGACTACTAGTAATGTGGCTCATAGTTACGTAAGTATGCATAGTACATATGCCTCATATAGTATTATACCAAACGATACGGCGGTGGAATAGAAGTGCACTTATTTTTGTTTGACCCTGCTGCCCTGTGTCAAAAGCTTAGTGCACAGCATACGGGCAATTGAACCAGATGATAGTGCAGTGGGATGGGTAGCAGTGTTGTTGTGGACATATGTATGTGTTGTGTGTGAAGCAGATCATGCTGATTGAGCCACCAAATAAGTGTTAGTGTAGCAACAGTGAAGCACATCACCTTGGTCTTAAACAAGGTCGCATCAAGCATCAATATCCTTTTTATATTGTGAGTGATGACCTGCTCTGTGCTCAAGTTCGCAATTACGACATACAAATTACTTCGGTCATGGTTGATCCTTTTAAAAAAAATACTCTACGCACCAACATAGCGCGATTTAGTGTGTATGTAACTTTTATTGGATGTCTGAGCTTAAATCTTTAGATGCATGTTAAATGTTACCTGGTTGTCGTGTTTTTTTGTCGATGTTTTTGAACAGTTTTCTATCTTGCTATTACCGGTACCTAAATCTAAGGAATGTTCCGTGTGCTAGTCACGCAAACCGGTATCGATTAAATGTCGCGATACATCGCCATGTTTAAACGCTATTAGATCACTACTTGATAGGTGTTGCAGTGTATAATCGGACTGAAGATAATTCTTTTGTGTCATTTTTTTTCAACGTCAGCATTCGAAGCCTTTTCTTCAGAAAATCTACGCCATATGGCATATGACTAACGTTAATAGGTACATGTATTAAAACAAATAATAAGAAGAAATTTATTCGCCATTAAAAGAACGTTCAATTTTATAAAGTAACCTTAAATTAATTAATCAAAGGGTGCACTCGATAGTAGCGGTCCTTCAACGCGACACATCGCGTACGTTGAAGAAATAAAGAGCACATTGATAGTCTATCTTTGGCGAAAAGCGAATAATACTATAGGTAAACACAACAAACATCCTATTGATTGTAATCATTTTTTAAAATAGTAATACGGTACGGTACGCCATCCCATCCCATCCAAATACAAATCATCATAATGGAACTTTGTAGTGACGGCGAAGATAGCCGAGGAAGCAACAGCAACAATGTGAGACCCGGTGTGATGAATAATCCACTTCTACCACAACCCCTTGAGAATTGGCACATTGTCGTACGTAAATCAAATGGTGGAAGTTGTATATTTCCATCGTGGAAAGATTATAGAGCGAACCTATCTTCATTATTTGAAACGAGCAGATCCAGTACCACCGAACAAGATGGAATCGAATTAGCTGCGTTTCCGACTATTAGTCAGGCTATGGATTATCTCAAACGGAATCCGACTAAGAAATCATCATCATTGCCATCTCCATCTTCATCGCCACTACTACCGCCACTACAGCTAGGAATAACAACAACCGGAGGTGCAACAACAGTACTGCCACCGTTTACAGCACTCCCAAATAGTAAACGTGGTGGCAGACCTGGTGTCAACAATCATGATTTCATACAACAATCACAATCAGAATCATGCTCACAGCATCATCCTCGAGCACAAGATCCTCATCATCCTCATAATAATAATAAGACCGACGCTATACCTGCTGTTGTTACCACACTCTTAGACGCTGCGTTTTCCAATCAAGAAAGTGATGGCGGCGGCCGCGGTAACAAATCTAATTATCAGTCTCATTCTCTCAATAAGAACGTACCTGCTGCGAACACAATCGAAATCATCGATAGTGATCACGGTACTCCAGATAAAGTGACTTCCGATAGGACAAGATGACCGTAAGTCCTACGATGAACGACACCAACGAAGTCGGAAGGAAGAAGAAGAGGAAGAAGCGGGACCTTTTTGGGAAGAACGATACAGCAACAACAACTTTCGAGATCGGTACCCATATAAAACGAATGAGAAAGAAACACATCCAAGACAACGGCTATGGGAACGAACATGGATACTAGTACCAACAGTGATAAACCTGATACAACTAGCCTAGACGCGCTAGCGATGGCAGCGCTTGCGAGTGCGAATAGTAGTTCTAAAAGATATTCAACGACAACTACATATATCCCCACCGACTGTTATAAACAAAGGTAACACAACGAAACCTCGAGCGCGATCACCGCCGACAGTTATTGTAAGAGATGCAAATGTTAGTTGTGGTATTAAAAGAGGACGAAGGGGAGAAGACAGAAGTCTTGCTGCAATGAGAAGATCACCAACGAATAGTATAGATAACAGCAATAGTAGTGTGATGCAGCAACACCAACTCCGCCAACACCAATATATGCAGCAGCAGCAAGAACAACAACAACAACAAAAACGAAAGCGTACACCGTCGTCGTTGTCGTTAAAAATCCCTGAGGTCCCCCGAGGGTTCGTTCCAGTCATAGATATCAACCGTACCGTGTCTGATGGGATGGATATCAGTAGTAACTCATCGTCGTCTATTAATACTCTACGCGGATCAATCAACAGTCGAAACGACGCGTATTTCCATCAGCAGCAGCAGCAGCAACTTCTTTTTCAGCAACAATTTCCTCTTCATCAGCGCGCGCAGCTGCAGCAGCAGCAACGACTACCACAACCACAACCAAAACACGATTATCAACAACTCTATAATTATCAACAGACGGTCGATTTAACAGCGACCGATGATAGTGAAACAATCGATAGTGACACTACTAAAACACGTAGGAACTTAACGAATCGACCAAGTCGATTCTCTCCATCGTGGACTATTTCCGACGATAGTCTATTGACCAAAATCGTTAAACGTACTAGTTCAAATTCTAAAGATTCACAATCATATCCAACGGATTGGGAACCGATAGCAAAGGCACTTGGGAACAACAAAGGAGCAAAGGAATGCGAGATCCATTGGGTTAGGTATCTAATGCGTGGGTCAAGAGGAGGGTTCTGGACTGAAGCAGAGGATAAGATCATCTTTGAAGCTGTTGCTAACGAATCATCAAACTATGATACTACTAATGCCACCGGCGCTACTTGGAAGAAAGAACACGCTACTTGGAAGAAGCAACAGCCCTTCCGAAAAGGATTCTGGACAACTCTTTCTAAACGTTTAAATGGACGAGATTCAAAACAAACTCGTGATCGATGGTTCGGTATATTAAATCCTATCATCAACCATCGTCCGTTCACACCCGCAGAAGATATTAAACTATGGGAGGCATACAATATTCTTGGAAGAAAATGGGCTGATATATCTGAATCATACTTTAATTTGACACGATCTGAACGTGTTTTGAATAATCGATTTCGTCACAGTCTGTACATGGATTTCATCAATTCGAAATATGGACCGAATGCTTATCTACTGGCAACAGCAGCACGTGAAGAAAGCAACGAACAGTAGGAGGAGCAGCTGACGAGTAGGGAAAATAATAATAGTATTGCTTTAAGCTCCTAAGTCATATCAGTGAAGTAGCGTTCTTATATCTAATATTATATTATATTATTATTGTAGGACCTAAAACAAGAATTATGGCCTATGCACTCCCCCGAACTTCAAAACCCCCCATATTCCTTTTATAATCCTCTTCCCCCTAATTGATAATATGACACAAAATCAGCAAGTCAAAAATCAAAAAACCAACACAAATCACAAACCAAACTACAATCAAAACTTCGATCTACCCGTCTAACTAGTAGACAATGTAGAGCAGATTAGATCTGTCACGATGTGAAAATCAGATCGATATCGAAGAATGGCGGTGAATGTAATCTGATTCTGATCGAACGCCGAAGCGGTTGAGTCGTGACGGTGGATACGAACACACGGTGTGTTTTTGAGGAGATTTTACGGTTGCATCGCTTTACTGTCACCAACTCCGTCGTCAACCGTTGCGGTTTTTTCCGTTTCTTTTTCCCGACCCTATGGGACTTTATTTGCGGGATGAATGTAGCTTATCTATGTTCAATTGGAGAATACACGATACGACTGATTTTACGTGAGGGTTGGAAAAAAATGGTTTTTCATGGTTTTCATATGAATTTTAAAAAAAAAACTACTATCTCTCTTCCTCTCAAAAAAATATAATCTCGCCAAAGCTCATTCTTCAACTGAACCATCAGATCAAAACAAGCCGTACTATTCGATTGTGCACACACAACAACGATTAAGAGGACACTAAGGTATACCTGTCCAACAAAATGAAAAAATCTCCTTGCCTGTACGGACAGTCGCACAGCCACGATGATGATGATGACGATGATCATCATCATCATCTCGAAGCGCAAGATAAGAAACGGCCACCATCACGACCTCATCGTTACAGTACGCAATCTTCCAATGGACGTAGCGGTGCTGGTATCAGTAGCGAAAATGCTATCGATCTCCTTGACGATACCGACGACGATGACGATGAAATTATCAAGGAACAACGAACAGATAATAACCAATCACCATCGTCATCTCCTATGAATATTGAACTAGCGAAAGACGAGGAGAGAAAGAATTCCAATGGTAAAAACAAAAGAAAGAGTTTAGAGTCCCTCCTTCCACGCGAGAAGACCAAGAAAATTAAGACTGAAGATGCTGTATCGTCGATTACAACGAAAAGTAATGAAGAAAAGCCCGTTCCGCTGGAAGCTTCGTACAACAAACTCCCAGGCGGCTTACACCAGTCCTTTCCATGCGGGAGGACTACCAGGAGGAAGATCAAGACTGAACCGGTTACGGCCACAGAGAATGAATCGTCAGCAATCACCACTACAGTTTCCAAACTGATCAAAGCTCCCGCTCCGAAAGAAGTAGCTAAAACTCTATCAGACCCTGTTCTTGTGGAATGCTTTCTTACGATGACAAAAATAAACGATATGTCATACGGGGAATTGGAGTTACAATGAACACACAAACTCGAATTCTTCTTCTTCTTCCTCTTCTTCTACTTCTTCCTCCCAGTGGTTTGAACTATCGCGCAATCTCGATGTTGTAGAAGAACGAAAACTATCGCCCAAGGATGGCGAATTTCATGGATCTTTGCTTATCCATATCTCATCACAAACTCGAAAGGAAAGAGAAAGACGCGTACCGCTGTTATACCGGAAACTAATATCCAGATGAAATTCACAAAAATTGACGTTGGAGACAAGAAAATGTGATTTTCCAAGTCGATGGGCAAGGGAAAAATAAGATCGGAACCTTCCTTCTCAACGGTATTGCAAAACCTATTATTTGTGATAGCGCAGAAGAAGTAGGTCGGTACGAAGTCGAAATGGTTAAACGATACTTTCGTTGTACCCATGCATCGAGTGGGAATGTCGGCGGGAAAAAAGGCAGTCTCGGTGATACTAACATTGTTACGTCTAGAGCTAAGAGCAGATCTCCATCGCCGTCGATGACTGAGAAGAAATCTGTGCAATCTCAACCAAAGCCACAACCACAGCCACAGCTACACCCGCTACATCCGCTTCAAGGGGACCTCGAGATGGAACATCAGATAGAAATCAATCGACTGTTTATGGAGCAGCAGAAGGAATGCGAGGAGGAGCATACGAAACATTCCAGTACTGATGATACAATAATGGATACATCGTTGTCAACAGAGACAAAATCCCTACAAATCAATCATGCACTAACAGAGCAACAGCAACAACCTAAATTAAAGGTAGTGTACAAGACAACGATGTAGTGATGGGCCAAATTGGTGAAAACCTGGTGAAGATCACCCTGGCAATGTCGCTTTGAAAGAAGTAATCGAAAAGAAGTGTGATACATACATCAATGATTCTGATCGTGGTGAAAAAACTGCTATGCTAAATAGTATAATTATAGATGCTGAGGAGAGAGGTGGGCGTTTTCTCAAATCTAAAGTAGATCGATTTGGTATGAAACGATTTGCTACTTCTGACGTAGACGAAAAAAGAAATTTTATCGCAAGAAAATTCAACAAATTGAATAAAAAAAGACGTCCAATGTTACTGATACCGCCGCTACCATTACGAATTCAGTTCCGCCGGCAGCAGTGAGAGCGCAAGAGTGGAACGTCAACAAGAGAATGCTACAAACTCGAAGAAACAAACAGTTCAAGTCACAACTTTCAACGTCACTTATTTTTGTTACACCACGCTGCCCGCTGTAAACAAACCGGTCAATGCAAAGTGGCTGAGTGTTCACAGTTGAAATTGCTTTGGGAGCATATTTCTAATTGTCGGCGGAATCAAAACTGTTGGTCTCCATCTTGTACAAGTACAAGCAATTTTAGACCATTATCGTAACTGCAAAGATGCGAATTGTAATTATTGTGCTCCCGTCCGTGTTAAATTATCTGCTGAAGAAAGGTTTGAAAAACAAAAACAATTTGAAAGGCAAGCATTAAGTAAAAAACTACAACATGCTGCTCAGCAAGCGAACCAAACAAGGAAACCAACAACAGTGATGTTAGTTGTGCAACCTACGGGTCTAACAAAATTAGCGCCAGTACCACAAGCAAACGTATCAAATAATTCGATCAAATCGAAAGGATCCCCCATCGTTACTTACAATCCATCGTCTTATGCCAAACAACCTCCTACTATCCCAGCAACCAAATTTTCGGCGTCTGCCGCCAATAACAAAGATTCATCTGACAATCTTATACCAGGTAGAACCAGTAATCTATCTCCGAACAAAAGGCTGATACAGAAGGAGCTAGTCTTCCGTACAGAACGCTTGGGATTAGCAATTAGCAGCAGAGACGAGCAAGTGGTTGTTCGTGGTGTTAAGAATCCTCTATTCCAAGATCAGATTCGCGTCGGGGACTTCTTGATTTCTGTAGGGAACATCGATATTACGAAGAAACATATTAAAGAGATCAGAAGAATTATTACGCTATCGAAAAGACCAACGGTTCTCAAGTTTTTGACTCACGGAGACCAGATTTCAGCTGGACGCAAAATGGCTCCGAAAGACTCGTCGATAAAAGAATCATTGGAAATAGAATCGAGTGAGGGCAAAGTATCATCGTCGTCTCCATGTGTAGATGAGTTAGATGATAGCGAAGATGACTGGATCGACACGATTATTCAAAACGACAATCACAAACGACAATACGAGTTGTCCGAATCGGATGACGACGTCACTTACGTGAATAAACCAGATCCAGTCGATGACGACATTTCCTTCCAGAATTCACGATCATCAGTTAGCAATGGTAGGAAGAATACCACAGCCATCGATGGGGGGGAAATCTCCTCCAGCACGGACGAAAGTGATATGAATCGTCTTGATAACCTGCAAAATTCTAACAATATCGACAGCGATAATGATAGTGATAGTGATAACACAGCAGAATTGCTAAGAAATTTGAGTAGGAAGAAAACCTCCTGGACTGACGAGGAAGATATAATTCTCTTCGAAAATCAACAAATTTTGGGTAATAATTGGGTCGACATTCAAAAACTGCTTCCAGGACGATCAAGAATCGAAACCAAGAATCGATACTATAGTCAGATCAGAGCGCGTTCACGACGATTGAAACGCGAATATGCTAAGACTATAGCTCTAAATTTAAAATAGTTGAAAGGCTTATTATTATTACTACTATTATTTAAATGCACCGCATAGGAAAAGTTGTTTTCTCTGTAGTAGTGAGTGAGTTCCTTTAGTGATGGATCACAATGTTATCAGATTTTACTTGTCATGCAGCTTGTGGCAGGGTTGTCAGCATGCATGCATGCTTCCATTACCACATATTGATCAATTTATTGTCTACTACTTTATAGTGGTGGTTTTCAAGAGAGAATACAACAGGCACTAAGTATTCAGATAACAAATAAACTAAAGTAGAACTTCAAGGTACTAGAAACAGAGTAAGAAGCGATTTGAGTATGTCAATTGTGTGTGAGTATGTACCATAATAATATGAGTAACTAATATGCAGGCAGGTAGGCTGCAGGCAGGTAGGTTCCAACTAGAAGGCAACTGTCTTTTTCTTGTCTTGTGTTGCATTCATCTGTCTATCTTTGTACACATTCATCCAATAAAGTGATTACACAGCATTGTAATTAAAAGATGATATATCTAAATACTGTAAGAAGAGAGAAATAAACACAATGACTTCACTCACCTAGCAGAGAAGAGGCTTGATAGTTATTCATTATATTACGCTGTTGGTTACCTACCAATATACTTCTACAAAGAAGGAATAAGGAACAACCTATAGAGGGATTGTAAGATAGCTTCCCATCTATTATCTTACAACAGCTACAGTGTATATGTTCTTTCTGGATAAGAGGTAATATGTACAGTAGATACACTAGCTAGGTATGTGACATCTGACACCATGACGTTTTCGGTTTTGCAACCACCACACTACTTCTACTTATATAATTCAGTCACCGTTGCCGTACGACTGTAGAACAAGCATTTACGATAAGTAATATGAAGTACTCTAATTGAAACGTGGAAGTTATTTTATTCAAAGCTTAACAAGAATCAAGTAGAGTTCAGCAAACTAACATCTTTCTCACTATTTTCCATTTGCTGCCCCGACATACAGTATACCAAGCTTAGTACAGTACCAGCAAAATTGTTTCTGTCATTTCGTTTCGACTTGACTTGACTTGACTCATACCGTTTATTATACGACGTATTTATCACAAGAGAATCATCAAAAAAAAGGAGATGAAGAAATTCTTGTTTTCGATTTACTCCTCGTTTTTGCTGCTAATTTCTTCACCGATCATCGTACAGGTAACAGCAGCATCATCACGGCAGCAAAAAATGAATAACGGCAATGGCAATGGCAATGGCAATGGCAACGGCAACGGCAACAGCAATAATAATAATAGTAACAACAGCAGTGACAATAATGACGATACTACAACGCAAGAACAAGCATGGGATTTTGTCAAGAATATTGTGCAGCAAAAGGACGATCAGAACAAACCAAGAGATGTGGTCGAAGCCAGTATTTCCGCCTTCCAAACTTTACTGGGTGGTAGTCTAGCGGCTGGAACAACCTTTATTGGTTTTCCTCTCGGCTTGGGTGCATTTATTGCCTTTGGCAGCTATACCGTCAAGAATGAGAATAATAATAATAGTAATATTGGTGGCGATAATGACGATGACAAGAAGAAGGATGGTATTGTTCTTCCTACACTATTAGGATTTGTGTCGGGTGGGGTGGTTGGTAGTGTGTCGGCATTAGCAATTAGTTTCTATTCCATGTATCGTGCAGGAGCCACGATATGGTCGGGTTTAGTAGAAACTCCTGTCACCTTAAGATCTTGGATTATTGAACGTAAAAAATGGGACCCTTATGAACGATGTTTTAAAAACCGTACCAGTCTGGAAAATGAGCGTCAAGAATTGTTATTACAATTACAAGAACAGGAGGCAGAAGCTACAAGAAGACGTCGTACTACCAAGGTTGTTGATACTGGATTATATGATTTATTAGAGATATCCTCGGATGCCTCGAAATCAATCATCAAAAAAGCCTATTTTTCCAAAGCAAGGAATACACATCCCGATAAGAATCGAGACGATCCATTAGCACATCAAAAATTTGTGGAATTACATGCAGCTTATTCCATCCTCTCCGATGACGAGAAACGTGCTGTCTATGATCGTGGTGGTGGTGATGATTTTTCACAATTTATTAATTTCGATGCTAGTGTCTTCGTGGCTGTTTTCTTTTCTGGCGGAGGAGGAGGATCATCAGCAGAGCAGCCATCAGATTCTTCTTCAGAGTCCTCAGATTCTATGTCATCCTCACCGATAGTTGGAAATTTCGTGGGTGAATTAGGTCTGACATCATTTGTCGATTCAAGTTTTAAATTCCTGTCCATCATCCAAATGGCACAAAGTCACGAAGGTACAGAAGAAAATCCATCCAACCTGAATGAACTGATTCTTCGATACGTACAAGAATATTTCAATGAAGATGATAGGAACAAAAACAAATTACGTCGGAAGATGCGATCCATTGAAATTGCTTCATTCTTGGTCAATAAGACGTCATCCTTAGTCAATGATGATACTACTACGTGTAAAAATACTGATGTGGATCCCACCACCACAACATCCTTCGACGATTGTTTATCGCCCGAACAACGGTTTCGAAAAGAAATGTATACCGAGGGAATGCAAATTTTGAATGATTCGGACTTTTATGGGCAAACCTACTTGGAAATTATTGGATCTTCTCTACTAGCAGAAACATCATTCTGGAAGACCTTAGTACCTCTTGGAGTACGGAATACCTATCAGAAATGGTATAGCAGAAAAGAATTTGTACAAGCAGGATATAATCTCTATATGAAGATCGTCGATCTTACTCAAATTGCAGCAGCAGCAAAAAAAAACAAGAACGACATTAATGACTATGAGAACTTGGTGGAATCATTACCCGATCTGATGCAATTGATTACTATTTATAATCACATGGATATATCATCCACATTAAGAGAAGCAATATGGAGAATATTGAATGATCCAGGTTCCACTAGAAAAGAACGAAATAATCGATACCGTACAATGAAAATTATTGGTGAAGAATTTATGAAACTTGCCAAGAAAGCTGATGACGAAGATCAGGTTGATGTTGATGCTGGTGCTGGTACTACTGACGGTTCTTACCATAAAATGCCGATAAAAGATATAAAATCGAAGTTTCTATTAGCTTATAAGCTTGCTGCAAAAAAGGGCTAGGAGAGACAAAATAGTAATAAATACAAAATGTCAATCTACCAATCAATAAACCACCCGCATATGATGATCTCTCTATGTTACTATATATTACTATTTAATCTAATGTAATTTAACTTTATTTATCTATTTCATTTTCAATTCTACGTTTCTCTTTCGTCTACCTTAAATTGTTCTCAAAAATTTCTCTTAAAAACGTTTTCTACTAGCCTTTCGTTTCTACCAGGTGTGTGTTGCTGCTTCTTGATCCGTCACGTTGGAATTCCTTGGAGTGATAAACAACAAGATTCTTCCCCCATCCACGTTGGCTGCGGCAGCTTTAATAAAACATATTCGATAATGGGAGAAATGGTTGTTTTTGTCCAGTCAAAATGCTATCTGTTGGGTTTAGCATGCAAAGATAAGATGAATGAATCCTCATTTCATCTATCGTTAATTTTCGTTCTCTCTCTCTCTCTCTCTTTCTTCGTTGTCTTTCCTTTCCTTTCCTTTCACTTCCCCTTTTTTCACCAAACTCTTCCCTCATCTACACCAGTTCCACCACTCAGCTGATCATCTCTCATATATTCTTTTGCCACCACAATATAATGAGCCGTGTATCGGAAATATAAACGCATCGCTTCTTTCGTTTCAATAATATTGTTCTCATTCATTCTATTATTATTATCATTTTTATTATTGTTATCATTATCATCATTATTGCTCTTGTGTAATTTATTTAGATTCGGATGTTCATTCATTGCATCCTCCATGTGTTTCACCCAATGATCGGCAGCAGTATGTCCGATTGGATAGGCTGCATGCCGACCAACTAATCTTGTATATTTCCCTTTCTTTTGTTTATAGAGATCAGGTCCACCAAATATCTGCACAAAAAATCGATATTGATTCTCTACCGCTTCTCTTTTGGTACTACTCACAAAGATATTTAGAAACCACACATTCTCTGTATCCTCAAACACAGCATCATAAAATAATTGTGATAGTTTTTCACAACCTAGTTCATACCCTAATCGTTTGTAGAGACAGGGAACTAACTGAGTGACCCTCAAGGATTCTTCATAAGAGACACCACTCGCCTTGTAGGCCCTGTGTTGTAATTCTTGTTTACTCATTGTATGTTGTTTGATCTTACAGTAGTACTGATATTTTTTGGAAGAGTTTGAAGTTCTTCGGTCGAGTTCTTAAGAAAAAAATTGTGAGAGAGGAGAAGGTAGGTATTTTTATTTTTTATGATGGCGCGACAACACAGCGTCTCACCACACCGTCATCTGCTTTTGAACGAAATAAATTTTTCGTGCGTGTTTCAACATTATCCACGTTTGGCCTCGAACAGAATTCGCAAGCTGTTGGAGTGTCGGCTGTGTCTTTTTAAAATTTGCTTTCATACTTGGAACTACACGTCCATTAATTATTGACACGCCCCCACCGCCCAACCAAAATAAATAAATCTTTTTCGAATCCTTTTTCTTGTTTTACTAGTACTGTATGTTGCATCATACCATCTTTTTTTGATTGCTAAATTTCGATTCGGTCGATTGTACGAGTACATTGCAGCAGATGCATTTAGCTAGCTTAAGGATATAAAGCAAAGCAAGCAAGATAAGAATTAATATATATACTAGTAAACGAAAGAGACAGTTCATTCAGTATCCGAAAAACGATTACTTTGAGATGATGATGATGATGACGATGGTTCCGTTCGCACGAAGAAACAATAAGAAGAATGTGGTGTTGGTCGTCGTAGCAGCCATCTCGTTATTTTGTTGTACGTTAATGCCGACGATGATTTCGTCGTTTGTTCCATTCATGACAACCTCTCGTGTTGCTCAACGGCAACAACAACAATCGCAACCACCAACATCTATTTTGCCTGACAGTGTAGTCGAGACGACTTTATCTGGTCGTCGTTCTTCTCGTCGAAGTAAGAATCGGGCACCGCATAGTTCCGAAAGTGGGGAGGTTGAAATCTTAGTCGAACGTGAAGAAACAGTAGAAGTAGAGGTACAAGAAGTGGAAGAAGAAGAACCAGAAGTAGAAGTGGAAGGATTCCAGCAACTGGAAGAACAGGTGGAGATAGAAGAAATCGTTTCTACCAGTACCATTGCGGAAGAGGAAGAAGAGGTGGCTGTGTCTGTGTCTGTGGAAGACGAAGAACAACTATTAATCGATGAAAGTCATATGCGTTTAGCTATTGAGTATGCAAAAGCACAAACCGAGGGTAATGCGTATCCAAATCCGACGGTGGGTGCTGTTTTGATCTCAGCGGATGGACAGGTCTTGGGATTAGGTCGTTCCACCTATGCCAAGGATGCCATCCAGGATGTCTTAGAACAAGCTGGATTAGACATTACACCACTCCGTGAATGGTGTGTCACCTGGCCCTCCCAATCCTCTGCCACCTGGAAACTCCGCGATGATCTGGCCTCCGCCACATTATATGTGACGTTGGAACCAATCTCCGGACGTCGTGGTGAAAGCCTACCACCCATCACACAATTAATTGAACTCAGTGGTGTCTCACGGATTGTGATTGGTGCACCCGATCCGGTCCCGGGACGTGCCGGGAATGGTGCACAAGCCTTACATGGTCAATCTTCTCTTGATGTGTCAATGGGTCGGATCCTCACCGAAGAATGTAACACTTTGATTTCACCCTATATTGAACGTGTTAATTCTAAATTCCATATCATGGCACGGAATCATCGACGACGACATGGACGACCATTAGGATTATTACATTGTAGTGTTGTGGATAGTGACAACCTAAAAGCATTTGCATCAATGGGGAATGCCTTCGGTACCTCCTCGGGTGGTAAAACATTATCATTTCGTGATTTTGGTAGTTATGAAATGGCACCCCCACCAGAGCACATTTGGGCCAACGACGATGATGATGATGATGAGGATGATGATAAATCATTCTCAGGACTAACTATGAACGACGACGATGATGATGATGAATACGGTTCTTTCTTTGGAGATACTGAAGAACAAAAACGATCGAGTGATCGTGTTACTATGCCATGGTACGACCAAGTCGACGCGGTTATTGGTACCTTCCCAAGAGTTGGCCGAAATGGTATGTATATGTTTTTTTCTTTTTCCTGCATGATATGTTTTACTTTTTCCGTCTAATTTCCACAAGAACTAGATCGTGACATCCATGAACTGGCATTATTTCCTGAGATGCCATATCATAAATGACTTTCGCTCAAATCCTTTTGTTTTGTTGATGGTTTTAAACTGATAACAATATTAATATTAATATTAATAGGTCCACTGGATGCAAAAAATAACATTAAATCACGACTAAATGGACTCAGATGGCTTGCAACCTTTGGGAAGGATTTACCTGTCGGTGTGGAACGTATTCTTGTATTGGATGCGACCGATCTAGAAAGTCTTCCCCTTACGAATGATGATCCGAATCTACCGGATGGTGTCAACGTAGAAGAATTTTGGTCGGCAGAGGGACGAAAACCAACCCGTGTATTACTAAGAAGGGGACGAAGTACACAAGCGGAGGGTGCGGCACGAGCCGCTGCAGCGTAAGTTCATTATTTTACTACTTTATATAGTTTTTCATCCCTGTCATCCACTGATATTATTTAGTTACTTAAGTAAGTATGCTAGCGTGCATATATATATGACACTGTATCTAATACATTTGTATGCTATTTCTGTTTCTAAATTTTAATTACTGGAACAACAGAGCCGCGGAAGCTGCATCAAAGGCTGCAATGGCAGCTATGATGGCAGTTGAAACGGGTGAGGCAGAAAGTGCAGCGGAAGCAGCAATGGAATATCAAAATGCAGCACTTGCTGCTACTCAAATGATCCAAAAGGAATTATCTCAAACGTTAGAACGGAAAGAAAAATTACAAAGTTATGGTGTGATCGTGGAAACCTTAAATGGACGTGATCCAATTGATGTGATGGAACATTTAGGCAAACGGAATGGATACGGATCCGTGGTGTGGCGTGCCGGATGTTGGGGTCAACGTGGCGTAGAATCGATATTAAC
Organism: Fragilariopsis cylindrus CCMP1102; assembly: GCA_900095095.1. Lineage (NCBI taxonomy): Eukaryota > Bacillariophyta > Bacillariophyceae > Bacillariales > Bacillariaceae > Fragilariopsis > Fragilariopsis cylindrus. Next base: position 86,106 of record FMBT01000439.1, read on the forward strand.
CGGCGCATTCCAATGTGTGAGTGCACATTTAGCGGTGGACGCCAATGGTGGTAAATTTTGGCAACAAATGTTAGCCGAACGTGCCGTCCAGGGTGCCTGCGGACCAGAAAGTCGTGTCAAAGTATTTTCCAGTGATGATGATATTTCATTAGAATTTTGTGATTCGAACGATGCCGACTATGCTTGTATCTTAACGAAGGAAGGGAAACCCGTCCGACATGTTCGATTGGATTGCCGGTAAGTGTTTCTTCTTTTGTTGTTGCTGCGATGCTTCTACTTATGAGGAAACGTCTGGTTTTACTTATATTGGCCTCTCTATCATTATCATCTATGGGATCATCTTGTCTTCCTCCCGATGGTGCCGCATCGATTGACTAATTATTGCCCCCCCCCCCCCCCCCCCATCTTCCTTTGTCTTTCTATCTTATAATATCTATCTATCTATGACGCAGTGTTGCTCTTCATGATAAGGACCGACCTAGGGAATTTGTACTAGCCCCGACAAAGCGTTTTGATAAGAAGGTTATCGAAGCAGAAGCTCCATGGTTTCTTTAAACAATTGCATTGTCTTGGTTTGCCTCCTGCATTAAGAACAAAAATTACAAAGTCTATTAAAAAAATAATTCAAACCCCTTTCTGTCTTGACATGGGGGCTATAAAGCAATAAATTAAAAAATATTTTGTACGGTATTGAATTATTGTAGTAATGATAATACAAAAAATAAATTTAACAAATGGATTCTACTATAAACGCATGTGACATAAAAATAGTTGTAAATAGTATCACGAACGAGATCTTGTTGTATCCAAAAATTCTGATCTCGGTTTTTCATTTTCTTTTTTTTGGTACGTGTGTATTTGTATGTGTTGTGAGGAGCCTGCTTCTTTCTTTCAAGATAACATTTCATTTCCTTTCATTTCATTTCATGATACTTTTATTTTCCTTGGGCTGTTAACCATTCCACCACTTGTTCAATATTCGTACATTCTAAGGCACTTATTGGTAAGACCATCCAGGGTGTTTCCATGACATAATTTAATTGTAATTTATCAATTAATTCCGCCTCACCGACATGTGGTGACAAATCAATTTTATTAGCACAAATTAACATGGGAGTGGTTCCAATCGAACCATCATCGAGCAACTTATGTAATTCTTTTTTTGCCGTCGATAATTTTTGTGGTGCTGCTGCATCCACTACATATAACACCACATCACACCCTTTGGTGTATCGGCTCCATTCACTACGGTATTGTTCCTGTCCACCAATATCCCAACATTTCATATTCACTTGACCTTTTTTAAATACTTTGACATTTAAACCAATGGTGGGTACTGTTTCAATGGCCTCACCATGTGCCAATACTGATAATAATGTTGTTTTTCCACTTTTGTTTTTTTAAAATTTGGTTCAGATTATTATGTTAGTTGAAATAGTACAGTAAAGAAATATCGAACGTAACGTTTATAGAAAACAAAACAATAAAAATGAGATATATATTCTACAACTACCATTATTATCTCGTCTAAAACGATCATCATAATGAATGAATGATACTAACAATAATATCATATCATAAAATCATTATAACTTTAACGACGACCGACGTACCTATTTTCGAGACCAATGACAACGATATCAAGTTTCTTAGTCCAGAATACCTGTAATAATTTAGCTAGTACTGCTCCCATGGTTGTTGATGTGATGTGATGTGATGTGTTTCTTCCTACTGTAATGTATGTATGATACTGTACTATAGTGTATTCAATATGGTTCTGTCGATTGATTCAATTCAATTCGATTGTTCAAAAAGAAGTCGTCTGTTCCGATTGTTGTACCGAATTGCTTCATTGTAAAAACGGCAGAGCAACGGTCCGAAAAGAATAGCGTTTATAACCGTAGTAGTTTTGACGGCTCGACAACTCAGCGCGACGACCATTTTTCAAATTTTTGAAAAATCGCAGTCCCGGATGAACCGTGACTCGATTGACTAGAATCGAACAGAAATCGGGAAAATGAAAATAATGTATGTAATACCAAATCAATCCGATCAATTCAATCAAATCAAACAACTAACACAACATCCTTCTCAACCATCAAAGGTCGAAGTCTTGCTCAAGACAGCATCGTTTCACTGTTGCTTTCTTCAACGAGAACGTATTGATTGATCTACTAAATACCGTACATCAAATCACAGGTAGGATTTACTAAGCAGTGGTGCCGACGAAACTAGGAAGGACTACTTTTGTGGTGTTACACGTAGTACAGTACGCAGCCACGCAACACAGATGAAAGTATTGATACATTTTCATCATTTCTTACACATTATATCTTTCAACACGTTATCGTCAACAACGACTACTACGGCATTTTTGACATTTTCACCATCACCATCAACACTATTACTGCGACATCATTATCATCATCGTTCCTTATTCTCGTACTCAACAGCAGCGTCAACAAAAAAAACCAGAACCGTATTAAGACTGATGTCTTTCACAACGACCTCCTCTCCTTCCTCGAAGAAAAAGAACGAAACCAAGAACAAGAACAAGAACATTAATAATCTTCTTACCGTGTTATCACTGCCAAAAAAATGGCAAGATTTTGAGTCAAAAAAGGATGATACATATCGTATAGATCCTCGTCGTATTTTTGGTGGTGAAGACGGCAACAACGACAACAACAAATACAAGCAATATGCCATCATCAACAACAACAACAACAACGATGGTAATGATAACGATATGAAAAACGACGATGATGACGACACATCAACATTAGCACCAGCACCAGCATCAACACCAACACCAACGCCAACATCATGGAGTTATGATACAATTATTGATATGAAAAAATATGATTCAAATGATTTGATTGTATCATTCGATCTTGATCTTTATATGGAAGAAAATCATAAGAAAATAGAACAGGAGGAGGAGGTAGAAGAAGAAGAAAAGAAGATGATGAAGAAGAAGAAGAAACAACTTCATCATGTTCATGTTCATTTAAATCGAGATGCGACAGAAAATGCTGATCGTGCCTATAAGAGACTAGAAATTTCAATTATGAAAAAGATTACTACTTTAAAGAGCAAAAGTAAGAAGAATAAGAGCAGGAAAAAACAACAAAAAATCAATTATGATGGGAGGTCGTCGTCGTCGTTGTGTACTACACGATTATTTACAAGTACTACAAGTACTACAAGTACGACGACAACGATAACGACGACGAAGAATGATACCACTACCACTGCTATTGCTTCTACCAATAACACCATAACCACCAACATTAATAGACGACCAATCCATATCGATGAATTATCTACAGTCGAATTGTCTAAAAAAATAGAATCGTTATTATTGCATTGCAATTCACAGGAACAGGAGGATTCTACGACGACGACAACTAACACAACTACAACAACATCATCATCATCTGTAGGACTTGAATTGTCGATACCGTCCTTATCAGACGACGCTGTTGCTGACGCTGGTGCTGATGCTGATGCTGACAAAAAAGGGAGAAGTAATAATGACAACGATGGTACACATCATAAAGATAATAATATGAAATTGTCACCCAACAGCAACAACAATAATAACAATAATATAACAAATTTTCAATTTAATGTTTTATCGAATCCACCGGTAATACTCGCTACGCATATGTTTGAATCATTCCAGAGTAAGTTATTTGTTGGAATTCCGATTGTTATCCAAACAACGTTATTGCATGCTACAAGAGCAGAAGTATCATGGTTTGTGGGGAAAAGCAATAATAATGGTAGTGGTCATAAATACGACAACAATATTGGTACGAATAAAGAAGAGGAGGATAAAGGAGAAGAAGAACAAGAAGAATTTGAATTGGTACTTCATGATAGTCATTCATTTGTTCCGCAATCACATCATATCGGAAAAACATTATATGTTGTTATTCGTCCTGTTAGGGATGGATATCATTCTGATCATGACAGTAGCAGTAGCAGTAGTAGTAGTAGTAACAAATGCTTCAAAGAGGCATTCAAATTTGAAAATTTGATAGAAACACTTCCATTTATGCCAATTGTGAGTCCACTCCGAGATGAATTTACTGCTGCGAAACAATCATCATCATCATCGTCGTCGTCATCTTCTTCTTTTTCGACAATACGTATGTGTACATACAATATATTAGCTGATCTATACGTGTCACGACAATTAGATGATGGTGCAACAACGTATCCACACGTAAAGAATTACGATCACATTAAAAAGAATAGACGAATTCCGATGATTGTTGGTGAATTATTAGCATATAGATCGGATATTATATGTCTTCAGGAGGTCGATGGTTCAGTATATGATACGTACTTAGAACCTGTACTTCAATCCATGGGATATGATGGATATTATTCCAATAAAGCATCATCTCAACGAGAGGGATGTGCAATGTTCTGGTTAAGAGATATGTTTGATCTCGATAAGGCAGAGGTTTTCAATGTATCGGATTTGTTCCAATCAGATATTGATAATAATGATATTCACGACAGCGACGATGAAAAGCAGAATAATGCAACAACAAACAATATTGTCGAAGACGATAATAATCCCGAGAAAGGAACAAATGTTGATCCTGTGTTGTCCCAAACAAGATGGGATTCAATGAAAGATATCAACCTCCTATTAGAATCTCATAATGAATTACGAAGAGTGGTAATCGAAAAACTTGGTCAAGTAGTTCAAATTGCAACACTCAAACTCAAAAATCCAATAAAAGGACAACAACCGAATTTCATGATCGTTGCGAATACGCATCTATTTTATCATCCCTTAGCAGATCATATTCGAGCTATGCAAGTGTACGTTGTTTTAAAGAAAATTGATGAGGTTCGTCGTCGTCGTCATCATTCATGCAGTAACAACAGCTGTCTGGAAGAAGAAGAATATTCGTATCCTTTCATGTTTTGTGGGGACTTAAACAGCGATCCATTGTCCGGTGCTTCACAGTTAATCTATACCAGATCTCTTGCATCGGATCAATACGACTGCTGGAAGTATCTCTATAAATATCAATGGGACTGGGACGGGAGTCATGATGAAGATGCAATGATTACTGAGCATGACGAATCTAAGTACAGGAATAATGACACCGCTGTTGGTATAATTGAGAGAAATGACGAAACGATGAGGCAAGACAAGATAATATCAATACCGACAGAATCAAAACCATTATCTACTGCATGCACTACTGGTCGATCTCCTCTTCCTCCTTTTATTCAGTTGCCAGGTTCTTTTCCTATCCTACAGTCAGGTTGTAAAGAAATGCCGAAGTTTACAAATTACGCTCCTGGTTTCGTTGATACTTTGGATTATGTTTTTGGTAGTCAAGCTTCGAAGAATGAAAGATTTGGATTCCAACCAAAAAGATCTGCTCCAATGCCATCGATTAAGGATGTTGAACCGTTCTTTGCTATGGTAAGTAAAAATGAAATAGTAATAATGCCTTGATGATTAAAATGTCTAGCTCAATTTTGTACAATACGTACCTTGTGTATTTTGCGAATTATTGTTCTCCATCTATCATCTATGCAGCCAAACGAGGTCATGCCAAGTGACCATGTATCTATTGTCTGTGACTTTGAATGGTGTCGGTATTAAAGATAGACCTTAAGACTTATCGTAAAATTACAAAATCTTTTATAGCAGCAATATTATTCCACTATAGAGTAGCACTATGATTTCTATTTCTATTTTTTTCTTTTTCAAACGACAGGTGACGGGAACTAAAAATAGTTACAAGATAATCACGACAACAACCAACTAACCAACCAACCAACCAACCAAGCAGCCAACCTCGAGAATAATAAACTCGATCACTTTATCTATCTGAATAACAATCAATTGTCAGTCTATCGTGAACACATACCATTATCATAACTGACTCTATTCGATCGCATTGTTGTTTCTGCACTACAGGTGGTCCTTTCTTCTTTGCTGATTAATTTGTGTGAGCGATGACATTTTGTAAGACATTCTACATCTTGAAATTGTTTGAATACTTCGTTGTCGTCAACGACGGCTCGAAGACAAGACAAATGAGGAGGGGGTAATGACGACGACGAAGGCTACGGCGAAGTTGAGGGGGGTAACGATGTTGTGTTGATGATGTTGTCATTCGAGACACGCTTTCGTAGCATCCAATTTCTCACAACAAATGCACGTGTGTAGTGAGGGAATCAGCTCCGCCTCTCGATTTAAATTCACTCGATAAATTTGATTTGTCTATTACAGTTGCGTGTACACAAGTGAAAACCTAAAAGAAGAATTTTCTTGCTTCGATTTTTCGATTTTGAGAATGACATGTGCAGTCACGATTAATGCAGTCCCACATGATTTCCGTTGAAAAAGTGACTGACTCATGACTCACTCTAAAATATATTGCAGCTGTAAGTACGGAACGGTTAGCAGATTTCAAAAGACGCTAATTCATTCGGTTGATTCACATATTATTCATTAATACTTCGTAATAGGATACCGGTATTATACTTCGAAGCAAATTAGTGAAGCTCGGGCAAAGTTAAAAATATTCAGACATAGCAAACCATGAATTCAATCATAATCCTCTTAGTATCTATATTGGTACTTCTCGGTTCAACTGCTGTTGCGGCATTCACGTCAGGTACTGTATCTCGATTGTTATCGCCATCATCAGCCTCAAAATCGTCAGTTGCGTCATCTTCATTATTACGTGCTGTGAAGGAAGCATCATTCGGAATGGGTTGTTTCTGGGAACCAGCAGAATCGATGTTAAAGGTTGATGGTATAATTGATACCGTTAGTGGATATACAGGAAATAAACGATTCGATGATGATAAGAAAAAAACAGTTCCTTCTTATGAAAATGTTTGTTACGGACAAGATTGGGTTGAAGGTGTACAAGTTACATATGATGATAGTGTTATAAGTTATGGTGAATTGTTAAATGTATTCTTTGATAAACAAAAACCAGCACCACAATCAAGACAATATTCATCAATAATATTTCCATATGATGAGGAACAATACGACGTGGCATCAACGTGGTCGGAACAAAATAAAGAAATTAATTATCAACGTGAATCAGATGGATTTAAAGCTGAATGGACATCTATAGAATATCCACGTACAAAATTTTATGCAGCAGAAGGATATCATCAAGGATATTGGCAAAAACAACGTCCAAGATTTGCATTAATTTTTGTACTGTTAGCAATTGCATCTGGTATAGTAGATCCAATATTTTCAAATAATGAGAGTTTACTAGAAACAATTAAGAATGTTGCGAATGGTTCAACTGTTGCTATTGGACTTGCAATTACATTAGAACGATTCTTTGATTCGAAAGTTGTAGAGCTTTAAAAACTAAGACTGACTTTACCCTTACTTGTGTTGCAGTACTACTAGGCTAGTATAATATTATAAGTACTATTATTAAATGTTACACAGATATTGCGCCGGATATAATTAATAGCAGTATATTCAAATCCAGCATTTATATCATAAGTAATACCCTTAGATCAGTTATATACAGTACTAGCTAGATAACCGCATTTGTTTACTGTCTTTTCAAAATCAAGTATACTGCACATAATGTACAAGAGTACACCTCAAAATAGTTGCATGGTGCATGAAACATCGTAACATTTACCAGGTAGTATAGAAAAGTCGCATATTGCTTCCAATACATGATACTTGTGAACCTTAGGTACTGTAGAAGCCGAAATACAACATCGCTCAACGTAGGCAGGTACGTTACAATTCACCCACCTGATTCCTCTAATTCAGGAGAGGGATCGTTGATGTTAAGATTATACCGCGATTTATTAACGAAACATACATACATTTATTGGGTTTTTGAGGACGACGGCAAGTATTGTACAATATCCAGTTAATTTTAGAGATAAAATAGTGAAGTATATATGATGCAAAAGTAGTAGGAGTGTGTGTATAATGTACACGGAAAAGAATAATAGAGAATTCGACCGAATTGGAAATAATAATGAATCTATTATATAATATTAATGGAGACACACATCAGCTAGCTAGCTAGCGTAGCGGTGTCAAGTCACATTAAATTAGTTTGGTTGTTGTCTATGATATAACTACAGTAGCCGAGACAAAAAAAGACAAGATAGAGTAACATCTATCTATGGATGCCAAGTTGGAAGTGCTCCAGGGATCGCTTCATTCGAAACCCATGCAGCGATTGTCATCCTTTGAATTTAAATTTAAATATGAATATGCATGAATTGTTACACAAGAAAAAAAGAGGGAGGTAAATCAAAAGAAAGAAAGGATGGAACGTGTGAGTGACTGAAAAAGTCAAAAAGAGAAAAATAGAGAGAATTATCGAATACCAAATATGAATGAATATATTATTTATAACATAACTAACTAAAACTTACATTGCAACACGTCCATTTTTGATTTCTTTCATACGTAGACTTTCGAAATCTTTACCAGCAATACCACCTTCTTTCTTTGTAAATCCTAATGGATCGTATCCGTAATCACCAGGAATCATCTCACCACTTCCCTCTTGTGCCCATTGTCGATCGTAGGCGATACATTCAAACCATCCGGCCACTAAAAAGATTTGAAACCAACCTTGTGCCGGTACCATATTAATAGCATCCAGTGGTGCAGCCTGGGCGATATCCGCAAATGTGGTACCGGTGGTGGAACTAAGTAACCAATTATCCGCCGATTCCGGATGAAAGCCATTCGATCCGGATGGGCCTAAGTACAAGGGAAAATGGACACCCAGTTTTTGTACCCAAAATCCAATAGTTGCTACCATAGCAACACGTCCATGTTTCAGTTCCGCATTTTGAAACCATTTCACACCCTCCGGTCCAGCATCCTGTAAGATTAGTTTTCCAAGTGGTGGACATTTATTTCCAGTTTCGATACTAATACCAAATGCATCATCGACTGCTGCATTCAGAGGTGCTACACTTCTGACAGCAGAATTCCTCGTTGTGGTAGGAGCAAAGGCAGAAGCCGATGCAAGACAAAGTGATAATGCGGCAATAGTCTTCATGGTGAGTGTATGTAATTGAATAGAGTGATGTACAGCTGTATCTAAGTTGTCTTGAGTTTCGATAACAAGAGAGAGTGCTAATAGACTAGATGGATCAAGAGGAAGTTGGCTGAAACGCCATCATCTCTTCATTGCTGTTTGTCTTGGCATGCAGGCATCATCACGTACTTTTCCATTGTTTCTTCAGCTTTGTGTGTCTCGTAAGATACGCACAACCAAGTTCAATCTATTTTAATCCCGTAAAGTACGGAGTCATGAGTACGAGGCAAACGCGAATATGAACTTTTTCGCGCGCTTTATCGTCTGTCTGCAATCAGCTTTAGATGATACAGTAAAGGAAGAGCATGCAAGATTTAACAAAAGGAATTTTATTGCTGCCAACGATTTTCGACAGTCGACCATGGTGGGTGATATATATATTTTACATGCAAAATCCTTACCAGTATAAATTATATTTCATTTATTCATTGTCTGAACGACCTCAGTAATAGCTTTTCTGAAATCAACATTCGCAAACGGTCGTAAACGCAAACCCTAAAACAACAACAACAACAACAACAGAAAACGTCTCTAAAAATTAAATCATTATGGCGACGATTAAGAAAATTGAATTGATAAAACAATCCATGTCAAAAAAGGTGGCATCTGGTGTAGAAATACTTTCCGATGATGATATTGAAACATTAAAGGATATGTTACAACAACTTGAATCGTTTGATGTGAATCTGGAAATACTTACTAAAACTTTAATCGGAACGATTGTATCAAAATTTAAAAAGCATGAAATAATTGGTCCAACCGCTAAAGCACTCGTTAAAAAATGGAAATCAATAGCAAAAGGTGAAGTGACCAACAACAACAGCAACAACAAAGGAGAAGAGGAAGAACAGAAACCTGCAGCATCCGCAGCGAAGACAGCAGTAGCAGTAGCAGCAGCTGTAAAACCTAAACGAAGAAATAGTACGAATGCAGCAACAGCAGAAATGCGTGAACAATGGTTTTCATTACAACCCTATCGTCAGACTACGTGTCAAAAATTACATGATATATTAATAAACACAAAAACGAGTCTAATCAAACAGGGCATTAATCCAGATGCTATTGATCATTTAGTGGTGGAACGTGCCACTGATGTGGAACAATCCATACAAGCTAAATTTTTATCCAATAAAACAGAGTATTTATCAAAGGCACGATCCTTATGTTTTAATATTAAAAAAAATTCCTCATTGGCCTGTCAAATTATATTAGGACAAATCCCATCAAAGAAATTAGTAGATTTGTCCAGTGAAGAATTAGTTAATGATAAAAAACGGAAAGAAATTGAAGAACGTAAAAAGCAAGTGATGGATTCTAATTTATTAGATTGGGATACACAAAATGAAGATAAAATTAATGAAATGTGTGGTATTACAGGTGATTTACTGAATGCTAGTTTATTTACATGGTACGTTGAAACAGTTACGTCTCTTGAATTGTGCTCCTTTTTCCTTGTTGTTGTTGTTGTTGTTGTTGACTATACTGATTAAATCGAAGACGATTTGAGTTTCGAGTTTTCGAGTATTCTTTTTTTTTTGTCATAACGAAAAATATACGCAACAAATAGAATACTCACCTTTATTATCATCCATTGTTTGCAATCATTTTGTTTTCGTTATATTTTTTCTGGGTGTAATAACAGTGGCCGATGCAAATCTACAAAAACTACTAGTACACAAAAGCAAACACGATCGGCCGATGAACCGATGACAGTTTTTGTTTTATGTCTTGCTTGTAACAATCGTTGGAAGTTTTCATAGTGACTTGAAAAAGAGGAAAACAATTGTAATTACTCTAAGTAAAAAAAGAAAAAGAATAGAAGAAATCAATAATTCATCGTAGCACTGAAATAAATAATGGGACTGTATATTGTACGAGCGAGGGAAAGACAGGGTTGTTTGCATTACCGAAAATAAAAAGAGTTATATAAAAAGAATGATAACACTTTCATAATCCGCTCATACACGTTAATATTGAATATGCGTGCTCAGGGATACACCTTAAACTTGAGGGCGGGACAATCTTAACTAAGATAAGGGAAAGAATTTTTAATATTAAAATCTGCAGATTTTACATGCTTAACTGAAAAATAGAATACCACGTGACTTGAAAATACAGGATGATGGGTCAAATTTGTGCTTGCCTTCATGATGCAATTCCATCCAAGAATGGCTACCTTTTTTGTATCTTGTCTTGATGTATGTAGGTGCGCTGTGTATTGAAAGTGCTTGAGCTTGGGCTACTAATATTTTGAATTCTATTACAATCAGTACGAAACCTATCATCTATGACTGTAGATAGTAGCTACCGTAAGCAGGTGTAGTGTAGTTTGATTTAAACTAAGCGCGCCCGCACTCCCCGCGCCCCCTTTTTACTGAATTTTGTGCCTTCAACTTCTTTTTTTGTAAATTCATCTCCATCACAAAAGATTGTATTATTCATCTCTTTCTTATTCTACCTGCCCTTGTTTTCTTCGTCCGCCATGAGTTGCCCTCGCATTACCACCGCCAACAAGAATGATGATTCTTTGGAACAGCTATCGTTGCATTTTGAACAGGAGGAATTGGAGGCTAAAATTCTCAAAGCTAAAGCCGTTCTAACCGACTTAATAAGTAAGAAGAAAAAAATTGACGACAAAATTAAGATGGCGAATAGAAGAACAAGGAAAAATAATAATCGAACGGCTCCTCAGCTCATCAATGGACAAATTGTTGTTCTGAAGAGTGGCAAAGGCACCAAACGTGACTGTAATGGACGCGAGGCAATGGTATTGGAATATCCATCGAGAGGATGTTGGATGACGGTTGCGGTTCGTGAACGTGGAACTGCGACTCCTCTCAAGTGGAGGAAGGGACAATATGCCATGTCCGAAACTATGAGGAGAGTACCACGGCCTCAGGAACAATTACTGCGAGTTATCAATGATAGTGGTTTGTTAGTGACGATATTTAGTTTCTTGGGATCTTCAAATGATATTGTTCTGGATGAAAACGGACGTGAACAACAAAGGAGTCGGCTGCTTTTTGTCAAAGATGCATGTATTGTCTACTCGAAATTAGCTGGAGTTAGTAACACTTGGAGGAGAGTTTGCAGTGAAAATGCACCTCTTATCTTTGGACGACTAAATGTCAACTTGGACGCCTTACCTGTCGAAAAAATTGTTCCATGTATTCATTGGTTGTGCAAACACAAATTTGCGATAGGATCATTAATATTTAAAGCAGAACTTGGTGATGTTCTCTTCCTGGAGCAGCTTTTGAACACATGCGAAACATCAAAACTGACATTTATCCGCGCATACTGCCTATATAATTATAATAGCGACCTACGCCATCGTCATAATAGCCAGTGGGTGAGTGAAGCATACCACCACGCGAGGGACCACTCCTTAGAGGGAGGGGTTATTGATCTACGTGGTGACACCGGTGCGGTTTCATTAGAAGCCATGTCTCGAGCAGTTGATGTTCCATACTGTTTTCCTGCCCCAACCCAACGTCGACTTCACGATGCCATTGCAGCCAATTGTGAAAACCTTTTGGAGCTGGAAGTCAGTATTGCAATCCCCAATGCACGTGTAAATTGTCGTGAATACTTGAGCGAATCTATCTTTTCGCTTAATAACATATACAGACTCGATGTGTCACTTGGAGTAATTGGCACTTCGTGGGTTAGGGATGCACTCCACTTTGATGGAATGATTGTCACTCGTATGATAGGAAATCTAGATAAATTACAAGAACTAAACATCAAAAGCGCTGGAAATTGCACGTATACGCGACGGCTACTCATTGCGTCACCAACTTTGACTGTACTAAACGTATCAGGTCTATGCAAAGGTTCCTATATTGCTGGAGCTCTACCAAAATTAGTAACCTTCAGTTGCATGGGGGGTAGCTATGGGAACGGAATCGTTCCTCAATTCACCGCTGAACAGCTAAAACATGTGTGGTATGTTAAATTGGATAATCTGATGTTTTCCGATTATTGTCATTTTTATGCTGGTCAGGCAACAATCCGTCTGCTGGATGTCCCACCGACATGCGAATGTATTATGACAACCCGCGATGCCCGTATTGGTATGGACACGCCGTGGGTGTTACAAAGATTCCTTGGTGCTCGTTTAGAAATCTTTGAATAGACTAATCATCGTACTTGGGGGCGTTTCTTTGTGAGCGGCAATGTGTACTTAAGTTCGAAGATCTATCTTAAAAGTGCGGAAAGAACTATTTAGAGGACAATGTCTCTATTGTTAATGTGAGAATATGAAAGGAAGAAAGATGCATTCAACTCCCAATTCCGATAAATATTATATTGCTATTGTATTCAATAATTATTAAATAAACATCGCAACGATTTCTATAAGATAAGATATTTTCATTTTTGTGACACACGAAAAAAGAGCATCAAAAATGGTTATTATTACTATTATTATTATTATGTTTTACCTACTGAGGTATGTCTTGTAGCCTTTCCGACAGTTACCTTACGCATTTCTTGTGCAAATTGTAGCGTACATGTAGTATTTTGGACATCTTTTTCATCAGTACTGACACATGCGATCATAACCACCTTTGTATCTGACTCCAAACTATCACTGAGTACATGGGTGATAGTAGAGTTTCTATATGGAACCGAACGTTGATACTGAGTTCGTGCCTGGACAACATCACGGACTGCATTTAACGATTTGTTGGTGAATTTCCAGTCTTCTAATAACTGATCGGAGGACGAATTTATTGATAGCCTTTTCGAAGAAGAAACACCCAATGAGCGCTTCGTAGACACTACGTCCGAAGAGGCAAAGTCAACGAATTGAATCTGCCCAGATGCGGATGCACCAGTGACGATATTAATCGATGAGACTTTGAGAGTTGCGACAACGTGACTATCCAATTCATAAGCTCTGGCGTCAATTTCTTGTTCCGCAAGTCGACTCGATCTCGTCGCTAAGATCTCATTCCAAACACAAAGAACGTCTTCAAAGGACGAGACTTCGACTGAAAGAACACCTCGTAGGACTGTTTCTCCATCTCGATTTGTTTTTATCTCTAACTTCGGACGTGACGATGAAATTGAATTACTGCTAGAACTCTTTCGAGATCCCTCCACTCGTCCATGTGCTTCACCAAAATCGGTACCGGCTAACAGATCAATCAACCGTTCATCGTGAACTTCCACTAGATTTAGTGTTACCGTATCGAGGAATCGGTCACGACGATGTTCCAGAAGAGAAATAGTTGCTCATCGAACGAAGATGTATCCCATGATTATCGATCGAAACCGAATGGTCTTTCTTATTGCAATGTACTTCACCGAGCATGGTATGCGTTTTACCTGAGTCAGCTTGACCGTATGTCATAATACATACCTTGTACCCTTCCACGACACTTGCACATATAGCTTCAAATTCTGCGTATACATCATTTTGACTCATATCGGAGGATAAGATTCCATCAAATTCAAAACAGAGTGGTGTAGAATCAGAAGAAGAACTAACAACTTTGCTACTATTTGATAAAGGAGCAGTAGCAGAAGTATGCGATGATGATAATGATGAACGATCTCGATGAAGCATCAAAACCTCGTTTGATACCATATCAATGGTCGGCTGATACTTTTAGTAGATGATGATGTGGGAGGTACCCTCGGTCTACAGTATACGCGGATTGATCCACGCAAGTCTTGTAATTCGTCCAACAATTTCCGCCTCCTTGCGCTCTCCATTGCGAGTTTCGAACGAAGACGATCGACTTCAACAACCGTCATTTGAGATATAGTGACAGGCGTCATACTAGTACTAGTAGTCAAAGATCTTGATTTGTTAGACGCTGGCGTAGTATCATCGGTATCGAAAGGATCGAATGCATCTTGCTGCTTGTTATTGCTGTTGTTATTTGCTGCTGCTGCTGCTTCCAATAATTCCATATTCTTTTTGCGTTCACTTTCCAATGCTTCCGCCACAGTGAATCGTTGGATTTCAGCTGCGGCTGCTCTTGTCTGCCAATGGGCTGCCTGTTGTTCCGCTTTTTCGACTTGCTTTTTCCGTCCAGCAGCCGCCTTCTGTTCAATTTGTAATCGTTCCTCTGCTATTCTAGCCTTTGCCATCGCTTCGGCCGATCTCTTTGGGCTGTTGCGGCGGCTTCCGCTGCCTTGTGCGTCACGGTATTATTCCAATCCTTGCTGTACTGTTTTCGGCACTTTGAATGGCCTGTTCTGCAACTTTTACTGCACGTGATGCTTCCGCTCGGGAATCCTCTAATTCGACTTTCATCCGTTCGATGCTAAATGCAATTCTTCCACCAAGTCTTGGTCAAAACCAGCACCGGTAATAGACGAAACGATAGATCCTACATCATCATCATCATTATCATCTTTTTCGCCAGTATTCGTATTATGCGTGCTATGGGTATGAACATGAGCGGCGGTCGCCGATGTTGCGGGTGTATTACTGGTCGTTGGGACTGCATTTGACGTCATTTTTGTCATGGTGGAGATTTCTATCACCATTTTCTCATTTCGAGTTGTTGAGATTAGTTTCGGTTGTTGTTGTTGTTGATCTTTTTGGTGGATCTCACCGCCAGTGGAGGTATTTGTATTATTATTATTATTATGGGTGTTGCTACCACCCCCACATGACGAAGACTGTAAAGATGCCAATGGAGGATCCGATTGAGCTTCTGAATCTGCTCCGTTACTACGACTACTCTTACTATTATTTTTCGAATTGATTAGTTGATGATTGGGGGATGATGAAGAAGATGCAACAGTACCATCGACGTCGTTAGTGGATTACCTCCTCCTCCTCCTCCTGAGAAGCATTACTAGTACTTCTCCGATTATTACGGGGAGGTTTCGAATTCGAATGAGCAGCTGTCGTTCCTGCTACTACTCCTCTTGTGGTGACGACCGGTAGGGGACGACTCGATGAACTATTTATGTCGTATGCGAGTTGGTGGTAGTCACGGCAATATCTGGTATCGAGTTAGTCACCGATGATGTCACGTTACGAGAATCTATACACGGGCAAACCCAAAAGAGTAATAGACATTATTAGATAATGATGTACGATCCATAAAAATTCGACGAGTCAATGTTAGGTGACAAGAGAAAAAAAGAATTTAAAAACATCGTACAAAAAGAAAACAGTTCATGGGTGCAAAAATAGTGCTGCGGATTTTGTGTAATTTTTTTTTAAACGTACCTTTCCATGAGTGTGGTGACATATCTGACTTGTTACTTCGAATACTTGTATCTGTACCACCTTGTAATTGTTGATATCGTAGTTGTTGCGGAAATGACGAGGAAGATGATGAAGACCTTATATGATTTGGCTTATTACCAACACCAGTAGTAGTCGTAGTAGTCGTAGTAGGACTAGTAGTAGAATCTCCCTCTTCCAGTAATGGTATGTTCAGAAATCTTGCAAACGCTCGAGCAAATTTATCACGATCCAATCGTGTCGGCGCTTCAATATCAAGTGACGGGTAACTACTACTATTGCTATTGTTATGAATATTACTACCACCCTGGATTTCTGTCGTCGTCGTCGTTGTGATTAATGAGACGATCCGTGATGCGGAACATGGATTCCGTCTTGATCGATCCGTTACCTTTCCTTTACGAACGGCTGTAAATTGATCAAGGGGGACCGTGACATCCTTTTTCTTTCCCCACGATAAAACTCGAATCTTGTCATTGACATTGCTATTGTCATTATTGATATTTTGCGTATTATTCGTTTTGTTATGATTATTGTTGTTATTGATATTGATATTTACATTACTTCCACGTAGTAGACTTCGATGGGCATCCGAATCAAAAACAGCACTATTAGAAGAAGGTGTACCACCCCCACCACCACTACTACTATCGCGATCACGACCACCACCACTCAAGAAACGTGAAAATCCACCACCTCTAGAACCACGAGAATGTCGACTTGACACACTTCGAGAGGAAGAAAAATTCGAATCATCATTGTTATTAGTAGTGTTCGTCGTCGTTGGTATTATTTCTGATACATCCACGGAAAGACATTTGACATAGCGAAGATTTGATTTTCCATTTTGATTAATTTTTCGTACCGCCACTCCATATATATCCTCACATAATCGTTGTTCAAATAATGCTTGTTCTTGAGTATCAGGATCATTTTGCTGTGGTGGTTGTTGTTGTCTTGTTGTTGACGCTGGTGGCGTCGTCATTATTTCCCATTGCCAATTATTATTATTGTCCTGCTGCGGCTGATGTGATCCACTGTTACATCGTTCTCTTTGTGGTGGTGTCGTCTGTTGCTGTTGCTGCAGCAGCAGCTGCGGAGATGACGGTGCAGTTCGAGACCGAACCAATGGAATGACCGCTGGAATCGAATTGTTATTGTTGTTGTTGGGTTTATTGCTGTTGCTATTACTGTTCGCATCATTATTTTGACCACCCTTATTGTTCTTCTTCGTGACACTGTTGGGAGAAGTACTGCTGTTTTTGTTCATAGATATAGCCGCCTCCCTATTATTTTTATTATTAGTATTCATAGTTGTCGTCTTCGTCGTTGTCAAATTATTTGTAACGGCAAGATTGGTGTTACTTGCAATAATGTTGTATTTGTTATTAGCATCCGGAATACTACTTGTATTACTGGCAGCTGCAGTGCTTGCAGTAGCTGTTTGGTTCTTGTTACTTATGTTAGTGCTCATGTTCATGCTTTTTTACTCAAAACGGTAGAAGGCTAATGGAAGCGCAGTCGTGTTTCTGTTGAATGTGGTCGATGTGCAGTCATTTATTTTCGACGTAGATCGTTGCTGTTGTTAGGGGGCAAGGTGTTGTTGCCTCTTCGGATGATCGATGTTGTTGGGTACTATGTTGTTGTTGATCCTGGTGCCGTCTTTAGTACCTTTGTATCGTTCAATTTTGCTGCTGGCAATTTCGTGTGAATGATGATACTTGCTTGTATCGTTATAAAAGCATTAAGCTATTTTTGTACCGATGATGCCTTACAGTGATTATTAACGGTTTTCTCTGAAAATATGAATCAATCATGCATGGTAATACAACCGTTAAAGAAGAAAATGACGATTGATTGGCACAATTAATCAGCTAGCGCGTGCTAATTTAAGAGCATAGACGTCGTTTATTATGCCTCATGAACCCGTACATTAACTACAAATAATCATATCTAAGAAATAATGAATACAAAGTATGTGCAGAGAATGGAATTGCAACAAAAGAAACATGCAGAAAAAACCTTGACAAAATGAAGAGTAGGATGGAATTGCAAGATGAGGACTATTCACCTTTTTCTACACCAAAAAAATTGGAATTGTACGTACAAATTGATGTGATAAAGAACGAGATGCAATTGCAACGAAAAAAGAATATGTATCATAACCATTATGCATATGATTGTGTACATAGGAATGGTAAAATATATTGAGTAGCAAATTATAATTCATATTCATACTATTATCTTGTTTGTCTCAAGATACTTTTTATTCACAAATTTAAGCATCTTGTTTGCTCTTCACTCACAGACCAAACGGCAAAAGAATCAACACCAACAACAACAGAAAATTGAAGACAACACATACCATCAGCAGCGTTTCATCATATTTCAATGAGGAAGGCTCAAAAAAATTCGATAACAAATCCATTGTACTTTACATACTTTACATACTCTGATATACTTGGCATTGTATGTCATACATCGCATCTCCGCCGTGTATGTATGTATGTATGTGTTGTGTGTTGTATGTTGTGTGTGTGTGTGTGTGTGTGTGTGTGTGTGTGTAGGTGAGGGCTGAAGACTATGCTATTGTTTGCAATGTCCAATGTACTTGTGAGAAGCATTCAATATAGCCAGCTATATCTCTATTAGTACCGATCTAATGAATAGAACAAAAATATAGATATTTAGCAATAATGTAGCCCTTCCTTGCTGCAAGGAAAATACAGGAAAATTGGTGGGTTTTAATTTGATTCTGCACATGGAAAGTTCTATTCTGTAGAAGCAGCGTGACTGGAGACATAAACAAACCTTGGCATATCATGGGTGGAAATGCAAAAGAGAAAAGAAATGCAGACAAATTGAATAGAAACTCATCCATTCTTGAATTATTCATTCGTGAGTCGATGGTGAGTGAGTCATGGGTCGCTTTCGTTTTCGTTTTCTCGTTGAAATGAGAAAAATCCGTCGATGATGCTGCTGTAAAAGCTCGTCCAAAGGTCGACAGTCTTCTAAGTTAGTCATACATTTCAGAACATTTTTATCTGTCATAAGAAGCGTTGATCATGAACGAGTATACTTCCGCCTACAATAACAGCAACATGCTGACGGACGCTGAAAACACCGACAACCACATCGTCACCACCAACAACAACAACAACAACGACGACGACGATGACGATGACGATGCTTCGGCCTACCAACACCCAGAACAAATGGAAGACTATTCTTCCTACAACGCCAGCAGCAACGTAACGGACGCTGAGGATATTGGCGTTTTGCCCTACCACAGCCCAAAACAACAGCAACGTGCTCGCGGTGGACATAGTCCTATTCAAAAGCTAAATAGTTTGCTTTCTAGTCCTCTTTTTTCAGTCGCTGCCGCCATCACCACCATCACTGCCAGCAACAGCAACAGCAACAGTAGCGACTATGAAGCAAACAATAACAACAACAATATCGCCACCACCGAGGCTGCAACGACGATTGATAAGGAGGAGGAAGAAGTAATACCTTCAAAACCAACAACGGGTTTAGATGCCAGAGAAGATGATAATGATGACACCGGTAACATTGACGGTGGTGGTCTGGTCGACAACGGTGGCGATGGTAACGAAAACAAGAACAAGAACGAGTCACTGCGCGAACAGGCCTATCAGGAGCAACAACAACGAAAACGTCAACGACGTGGACGTGGACGTGGACTCTGTGAGGAAAAGGAAGAAGAAGAAGAAGAAGAAGGCATTGTTATGAACGAATCATCTACCAAAAATGATACTCGGGACGATGATGATAACGAGCACGATGCTAGTAGTAGTAATACTACTACTAATATCAACAGCAGCATCAACAGCAACAGCAACAGCAACATCCTTGAGGATGCAACATTATACGATGCAACTATTCATAAAGTTGATAAGTGGACAAAACATTTGACAGTACTCAAAAAGAAACTAGAAAATGCAAGGGTAAGTAGGAAGAGAAGTGATATCTACTACAATTTCATCTGGTCTGATCTGATATGATATGACTGTCTCCAAAATCCACTTTTCTTTTGGAACAAAAGTCTAAAAGAACTTGCTTTTCTAATAATATCGATTGTTGTTTTTGTGTTGTTGCTGCTTCTCTCTTCTCTCTCTCTCTCGTTCTCTCTCAATCTATTTTCTTGATGTTCTAGGTTCGGAACGCTATAGTTTTAAATACTCTCTATCAGATCGGTGCAATCAGGGATGATTCTTCGTCGTCGTCATTGGGCTACAGAAACGAAGACGGAAGTGAAAACGAACCGAAGACTAGTTACCGTGTATAGTATTACTACTACCATGTGTGTGTGTGTGTGTGTGTGTGGTATATGTGTATCTGAAGTTCACGATTTAGCCTGTGAATCAATAGAAGTAAACCGATAGGACCATCTTCGAAGTAATTTGGGCTATATATAAAAAAAAAAAGAAGATAGATTTCGACCTAAATAAAAGCAAAGAACACAACATAAGAAAAATCTTATACCCTACACACACACATATATATGTATATATACATAAGCCGTAATATATAGAGATAAAGAATCATATTATTTCTTTCCTACTTATTCTAAATCCCCAATAAACTTCTAATTTGTTTTATACCAACAGCAAATATTGTTATTAAAATAATT
>FMBT01000349.1:0-265138 GCA_900095095.1 Fragilariopsis cylindrus CCMP1102
ATTGAAATGCCACATCCTCTCACATAATTTGGTTACGAAAAACGACAGGACAAATACATCCATACGTATTATAGCGACAACACGAACAACGAACAGACAAACAACATCGAATCATGAACTCTACGATACCACCCCCGAAAGTAGACTTTTCTGGTATGGTCGGTCCGAAGAGGAGACGAATGAGAAGTGGTGGAAATGTTTCGACGATAAGCAATAATATTCCAAAAAATAATGATCTGTTGTCATCATCATCGTCTACTAACACACCTCTTGCGACGAGCATGAGTGTGATGAGCGGCATAATCGACGAGGACGAATCATCAGGACAAACGTCTAAATCCACTAAAGGATCTACTACAATACCTATCTTTTTGAAAAGTAAGGTGAAAATTAAATGTCAACATTAATTGCTCGGTTGATGAATAGTCAATCTACAAAACTATAAGAAATACAATGACAATACATGGTGTCTTGCTTCCCTTTTTGCTAATCAATTTCTTAATTTATCTTGTCTGTTTCACTCACTGCTTTTTCTTCCATTTCTTCTCCATTAGAAACATACAAGATGATCGATTCTAACCCCCAAGAAATTGCAGCATGGTAAGTCTTTATTTTCGCTCATCGTTTAATTATCTAGCTAACTTATACCTGCTGGTATTAGCATCGACACAACATTTCATCGACATAACGACATACACATCAACGAAAGGCGCCTACAATAAAGGAAGTTTAGTAGTTGTACTAGTATCATTCCACTTCGAGAGACAAAGAGTTTGAGCGTGCACACCGGGATTGTAGAATTATGCTAAGAATAAGGCATACGAAGCTATTTTTAATAAGTAGTAGTTTGTGCTCCTGATGGATCATCCAAGAATTCGCGGGCTTACCGATAAATCTTGTTGTTGCATAAATTATGGTTTTTACACGCGCAATTGTAATAACATTAATTTATAATAACTATTTTGACTCACAATATTAATTTTCCATTTTTTTTTCAAATTATGTTTCTCGAAATGTCAAAAATATAACTTAGGACTCCTGACGGTGATATGTTTGTCGTCAAAGACCCTGATCAATTTGCAGCTGATATCATTCCACAATACTTCGATCACAATAAATTTTCAAGCTTTGCTCGACAACTTAATTTCTACGGGTAAGTGTCGGAATATTTTTCATTCATTCGTATTTGTTTTGTTATGTTATGCTGAGAGATAGATATTATTGAAACTCAAAGTGAGATTCTCAAATGACTGTTCTGGGGTTGGCTATATTATTTATCGACTTTCATTTCTCATATTTCTTCAATATTCTACCTCTTATCCTCCTCCTCTGTTTGTCATTATCATTAGGTTCCGTAAAATGCAATCCAAGCCGATCCGAAATAGCGATTTCGATGCGAACACGGCTAAACACGTTACTTTTTACAATGAAAATTTTAAACGTGGCCGATACGACCTTTTAAGAAAAATCCAACGATCAACACGTGGAGGTGGAAGTAATCCTGGACAGAATCAAGAGAGAGATATCAACCAACTGAAGGACAAGGTGATTAATTTGGAAAAGACGATTCAGGACTTACATGCGCAACAGGAGGAACGTATGCGTCGGTTAGAACTTGACATGTTAGGTCGGATGGAACAAATGATGCTGGCCATGCAACAACAGCAGCAGCAGCAGCAGCAGCAGCCGCAATATCAGCACCTTCGGTCGATTGGAAATAATAGCATGGGAGGTGCAAGCATGATGCCAGCCGATCTTCATAAAAGTGGTGGTGTTGGTGTTGGTCCTAACGGACACATGAACGGCATGAACGGCATGAATAATAATGGTGGTGGTGGTGGTGGTTTGACCAACGCAATAGGCGAATCACTCGACCCGTTACCATATGGTGCTCGTGGTGCTTCCGTCAGTACCATATCGGGTCTGGCACATTTGATGGGAAATCAACATGCCTCAATTGGTATGAAAAATGGTTTCTCGGGATTAGGGGCTCCCAGTGGTCTTGGTGGGCCAACATTACCTCCTCACCCTAAACAAAAGCAACTTCAAACCCATAATCTTCCTGGATCGTTATCGCTTCCACCGGGTCGTGTAGAAAATCTACGGGGGATTTCAGCTCTCTCCTTTGGAGTTTCGAACCTCTCTCGTGGTATAAGCTCAGAATCACAAGGGGGAGGAAATGGCATGGGCAATGCCTTTGAGGACAAGTTCTTTTCAATGCTCATGAATGGAGAGAAAAATGCAGCTGGTTCTCATATCAATAATAACAGTATGTATCCGACTCCAATCTCAGCTCCTGCACCACAAAATAATATGAATAATAACGGGATGAAGGGACCTGTTCCTTCTCGGGGAGGCTCGGATCCGATCTAATTTATTACGTCTCTGATAGAAATCAATTGTGTACGAACGCTTTACGTATTGACGAATCATTTTAAGATAAATTAATGACAAAACATGTTTTGTATGGGAGAGAATAATAGATAAATAATCTGTCAATTTCAATCCTTCTCTCGTTTTCGTTTTGTTTATTTATTAGTTTTGTTTTTTAGCTTTTTTAGTATTCTTTGTCGTTGTTGTTGCCGATTTTTTCTTTTCCTCTTTCTTTTTCTTTGGACGTTTTTTAAATTCATTCCGTTTGACCTGAATTAATAATGTCGATGCTTCCATCATAAAGTAGATTAACATCATAAGTGAATCAAGAAGAAGTGGTCCTGATAACATGATCCCTATAAATATACCTCGCTTATCAAAATAATCTTGTGTAGCAAATTGTTCCCAATGTTTGGCTCCCTGTTCATTCAACCATTCTGCCGATCGTACTAAGATAGCAATAAATACTAATAAACAAACTCGAGGAGTTACCCCACGATCTTTTCTTGAAATGAAGAAACATAACAAGAACATAACAATTTGAAAACAAATTAATCCAATAATGAATTTTTCCGACCAATTGATTGCTGACCGAAATGCATCAAAGTGTTCCATGGGTGATTGTGGCGAAGCCTACGGTTAGGGACGGACAGAAAGACGAACCAGCGAATTTAGACAAGTCAAGTGACGACGACGAAAATAATACGAAAATAAAACAGATTAAGAGAAAGATTTGTGGGTGAGAAGGATTATCGTACCAATTATTATACAAGATAAATACAATTTCGTTATGGATATCCGAAATCGATTCGATTCTTCGTGTGGATCTCGTTTTCTTTGTGTGTCACTCACCTGTCCGGCCATAATATTTTTTGTTACATCATCTGCAATTCCTTGTAAGGGATTATTTTGCATCATTTGATCTGCTATTAATTCACGTATTTCATCTTCAGATAATCCTTTAAAGTCAGGATCATTTAAGATATCGTCAATTCCTGTATCTCCTCCTCCTCCACCGCTGCTACTACTACTACTACTACTACTACCACCGTCATTGTTACCGCCACCGCCGCCGCCACCATCACCGCTATCACCATTGTCGTTGAGAAGATCCCCCGTCATTAATGCCTGTATTTGTTCAGCAGCTAAATAAACATCATCAACAACTTTGTTAAAGAATTGTTCTGCCATATTTGAAGATGCTGTTTACGTCACGTGTCTTCAAAGGAGAGAAATGGGACAGTATTTTCCTAGTAAATTAATGATTGTTATTGTTGTGCCTGATTGTGTGAGTGTGTTGTGTGTTTCTCAGTTGTGTTTGCTTTGGCTTCTCATTTTGGAACTTTGAATGACCATACAGTACCCCCCGATCACGAATAAAAAATTGAGCATAATATTCTAGTGATTTACCCTTTTCCCCTTAATAGGGTATGTACAATAGTGTAGGAATACAATAGGTATGATGCGTATGTATTGTTTATGAGTCACGGTTGTTTTCAATCACAAATAAGCTTTTTACCGACTTTTACCGCTTACTCAAAAAAATTATGTGTGCAACGACCACCTATTTGCGTGTGTCTTACGCGTAGTTAGTAAGTTGTGCTTAGCCTAATCAACATCGTAAAATAATTATAATTTAAATAAATATATCAGCACCATGGTAAGTCGAGTCAAAGCTGGAGCCAATTTTGTTCATCCTTAAGACGATGTAATCAGTGTATTAAATAGTCGATCTTGTCCCTAACTTCATGTTATCATTCTCTTTCTGCTATTTAGACTTTTATTCAAGAAGGAAAATCAAAGGCATACTTTTCACGGTTCCAAGTCAAGTTCCGTCGTCGACGTGAAGGAAAGACTGATTACCGTCAACGTAAAAGGCTCTGTGCCCAAGATAAGAACAAGTACCAATCGCCTAAATATCGTTTCGTTGTTCGTTTCACTAACACGAAGGTTATCTGTCAAATTGCATACGCATTAGTTGATGGTGATCGTATCTTGTGTCAAGCACAATCTACTGAATTAGGCCGATACGGACTTACTGTTGGTTTAAAGAATTACGGTGCATCATACTGTACCGGTCTTTTATGTGCTCGTCGTCTTCTTCAAAAGGTCGGCCTAGACGAACTATACGAAGGTAACACAGAAGTTGATGGTGAAGTCGTTTCGACTGAACACGGAAAGAAGACATACTATGTTGATGAAGTCGACGAAGATAAGCGTCCGTTCCGTGCGTTACTAGATGTCGGATGTAATCCTACCACCACCGGACACCGTGTCTTTGGTGCATTAAAGGGTGGAGCTGATGGTGGTTTAGACATCCCTCATTCCGAAAAGCGTTTCCCAGGTTACGACCGTGATGCCAAGGAATACGATGCCGACACCCATCGTGAACGTATCTTCGGTGGCCATGTCAGTGAATACATGGAATACCTTGAAGAAGAAGATAACCAAAAATACAAGGAACATTTCGCCAAATTTATCGAAGCCGGTGTTGAAGGTGATGGTCTTGAAGAACTTTATGAATCTGTCCATGAAAAGATCCGTGCTGATCCTTCCCCATCAGAAAAGAAGGCCTTCTCACCTGATAAATCATTCAAGCGTACTGCCAAGCTTACGTACGATGAACGTAAGGCTGCTGTCCAACTCAAGAAGGATGCCAAGAATGCTGAACTCGAGGAAGAAGACTCAGAATAAACTAATAATTGTTATAATTCAATAGCTAGATTATTTATTTAAACGAATATTTTATGCATTAGTTTCTCTTATTTCATTAGTCTAGAACACAATATCTTTTCTTCCTAGTATATTCTATAGTAACATGAGGCTTTCTCCTATTCGATTGACAATTTCTATATTTGATATTTAGATTGACTAAGTTTGACTAAGTTTGACTGAAATGTATCATCTCTATCTATTTCAAGGCACAGTACCATGTACCTAGACTTATCTATCTCTTTGTTGTTCCTCTCCATGATTATTGCTACCAACAACCTCATCGTTACAAGCACTACTAGTACTGCTATGTTCTGCAGTACCGGCATGATTATCTGAAGTATCGTTCAATTCCTCACTATTTGTATCTACATCTGTTGACTCTTGTTCCATCTCCTCGTCAGAACTACCACTACTCACAGAGGTTGTGCTGCCAGTAGTATGGTCTCCAAGAGATGATGTCAAATTTTGATCCCTTTTCGATCCTGACCATTTGATGAAACGATAGACCAATCCGTTCTCTTTTCGTGACTGCTTTCGTCGTTCCTTTCTCATTCTTTGCACTGTAGTCCATACATCTTCATCTGACACCAAAACTTCTCTACAGCATGGACACTCCTGCAAAAAGATGATTTTAAAGGAGCAAGCAATTTTTTAAATGGGTTAGGAGACGTCCATCATGAATACTGCTATGTATTGCATTCAGTACATAGTAGTAAGTGTTTTCACTTACTGTATTATTCCTCCTCTCCAACCACGAAAATAAACATTCTTCATGATATATATGAGGACAAGAACTCGATCGGAACACTGAATCGGTTGTTCCGTCGGTTGTTTCATACTCCAGGAGACAAATTGAACAAACAGGTCCTTCTTCGGAACAAGACAAAGATACATCGAGAGATGTCTTCGTAGGAGATGAGGTTATGAGTGCCTCATTATCTGCATCCCTAGCACTACTACTTCCTGCTAAATCAATGCTTTTATTATTATCTCCATCGTTAGTTTTGCTTTCAGATACGACGGAACACACTGTCTTTTTGAACCCACCAAGAAGTTCTTCCATGGCTTTTCGCCGTTCTTCCCTAGTCATAATTCTAACCCGTGGTCGTTCCTCATCGATTTGGTTTTCTGAGCTAGGATCTCCATAGCGTCTTTGCATTTGTTGATTATAATCCTACATAGATCAAACGAAAAAAAATCGTACCAAATGTAAGACAAAACAAGCATATTTGATATCATTCCACTATACAATGTATTGGATACTGCATCAGAAACCATTATTTTTCCTTTCAATACCGTACTTACTTCTTCCAACTGAATAGCATACCGTCTTAAGATACAACCAAAATTGAGCATCAATCGTCCATTACATAACGTTACTCGTCCAAGATCTTCATCGTAAATATCTAGTTCACCTCGAGCTTGTAGTCGTAATAAGACTAGTAAGATAACAGAGTAGACGGTTGCCAAAATTAACCAGATGGCAGCAATGAAAAAGAAACAGGCAACAAGGATATCAGTTAATCTGTTGTTATTCTTCAGTCCCTTGAAAACTGTGGTGCTGTTTTCATCTACAGTCTCATCATACACACTACTATCGTCATCGTCGTCCTTGATGGTACCAATGAAATTATCAATAATAATATCAATATCAATATCATTATCATGCACGTCATCGTTACTCGTATCTTCTATATGATCGTCATCCACCGGGAGTTCAACGTTCTCGTCGAATGCGATAAGATTGTCAAGATTAATGGCTTCGCCAATGTAGTCATCTGCAACGACGACAGTAGATGTATAAGTTATAGCAGGAGCGAGAAGTGCTACCCATAAGATCGTTAACAACGAAGCAGAAAATCGTTGCATTGTGATACTGCGCTCGACTTGTGTGGAGACTATTTATTACTTTGTTTGAGGTATGGATATTTCTGGAAGCAACAGTGCAATTCGAACAGTTCTCTAACAATTTAACAGGCTATGAAATTTGAACTACCATTGATAACATTGATGATAAGAAAAAATTGAATCCAGAGGTATTTTTTTGAGTTTTGAAGTTTTTTGTGATACAGGTTTGTGATTTTAAAAAAATTTAAATTTCGAGTGAGTCGAGTCGAGTCGACAAATATGCACGTCTGAAAATAAGGCAATCTGGAGTCGTGCATAATATAAATAATGTCGGATTATACCATTAACAATGGCGATAGTGACGATGAGGATGATGATCATAATAGTGTATTCTCATCGATCAAGATGATCGCACGACGTGCTGGCCGCTCCACAGATAATAATATCAGTACTAAAGCACCTACTACTTCTAGCAGATTAAGCAAGGGGATTTGAGGAGGAAGAAAAAATATTTTAAACTTTAATTGTATGTGGAGAAATAAAATAAAATTGATTTTGTTTTACAAAAATATCCCCCCATGTAACAACTGCCCGATTGTTACGCATATCATTCATTTCTTTTGATTTCAACTGACATTCGGAGAACGACTTTTCAGTAGCGTTCGATAGACAAGTGTATCGTAGCGTTGGGGTCGCATCGCGCTTAAACGAATTGGTGGACCATCATCATCGTTGTCGTCATTGCTGATCAAGAAAGCCAAACTTTTCCCCATAAGTGGACCCCACGTTATCCCCCATGGACCACCACCAGTTCCAACGTAGACATTGTCCAGTATTTTCCCAAGTACCGGAACACCATCCGGTGAAGTTGGACGTATACACGCTTGAATCACGTCAGGCTGACCACTAATACTACTACTACTACTAAACCCACCAACTTCTGTTAGACTAGCCTGTGCGGCTGCTGCTCGTGCCATATTGGGAGGACAATACGAAGGAGAGGGACGTTCGTTACTTCTCAAAACACGGGTACTAATGACCTCCGACTCTCCACATCCCGAAACATACAGTGAGTTATCTTTACGACCGAATACTTCTAGATGACAACCCTTCGAATCCTCGTCAAAGAACAGTGCCGTACCAACGTCCGAGGCTGGAATACCATCTTCATATATCAATGAGGTTGAAACTACACCTTCTATTGGCATCGGAATTGCAAGCCAGTCTTCTATTCGACACGACCATGGACCTAGAGCAATCACAACTGGTTCACCATCTTTGATGTCAATTTTCTCATTGCTACCTTCTAAATGTATTGCCAGGACATACCGTCCAGATGGATCTATTTCTAAACTAGTAACATTGGCTTGTCGAAAGGAACAGTCACTATATTGTGATGATAAAGCCTTATCTAACATGGAACAGGTAAGTTCTGCGGGGTCGACTAAGGCTGCATCCCCCATCATTGTTTCGCATTCGCCATTTTCTATAAGATCTTTGAGCCACTCGTTGTTGTTGTCAATTGCTGCGGCACACCAGAACTTCTTACATGATAATTATTGACACGAACAAATGATTCAAGCTGTAGCTCTTTTGCTAGTTCTTCATGAAGTTGAAATGATGTTCCAAAGAGGGTCTGTCGTTTATTATTGCCGACCTTACTATTATTATTATTCCTTCCTCTTATGCACCGGCTCTGCCGGAGGATCCAGCAGCAGGACCAACAGCGTCCAAGATAGTGATCGATGTTCCAGCTCCACAGTCATTATTACTCAAATAATACGCCGTAGCTGCTCCCACTATACCAGCACCAATGATCACTACCATAATATTCAAGTAAACTACTTATGTGTTCTTTGTCTTTTATCTTTTATTGGAAAGCCTAGGGAAAGCGACATTTGATACGGTATATATTATGGTTAGAGATAATTTGACTTCATCGATCGAACTCGCTTCCGTCGTCAAAAATCCAGACATCAAAAATATATGAGTCGTGCACCAATTATAGTTGATTTTAAGAATATTCGTGTAATTCGGTTCAATACCTTACAATTAATATGTATCATTGTACCGTTTTACGTCCTATTCTTCATCCTTGTCGAGAGGATCACAATCGACGTTCAAGTACTAGAAAGGTGAAAGGTCCCGAGAGAGCTTATCGTGTTGCACTTCATCACTCATCGTTCCGAAAAAATACTCGTACTCATCTTATATACCGGTACATACAACATACATCGTTGCTAATAGTAGGCTATCTCTCAAAAGAGCAAGCTACAGTACTTCGAAGTAGTCTATTGAATAGATAAGCTCCAATCTCGCGTTTAAAAAAAAAAAACCACCAACGCTGAAGAAAAAGTGACGCCATCAAGATGTCCAATTCCAGTCTGACAGAAGAAACTACCCCTCTTCCGACTACCAATGGGGCATCCTTTGATGCCGCTCTTTGGAGTGGATCGATGGTCAGCACTATATTTGTTGTCATGTAGGCCATTCTCATTGCTTTTCTTTATTGATGAGACAACCTACTCGGAATCAGAATAATGTGTCAAGGAATACATTGCGGTTTGTGATATTATGGCCATGTTGCTTCTTGGTTTTGGCTATCTAATGACCTTTCTCAAGAAATATGGTATGGGAGCAGTTGGCTTTGCTGCAGGTTTCACCGTGATGTTGTCTTTTTGAGTATGGAGCTCAATATTGTTGTCGAATTCTGCGTTCGTCTTCTCTACAATGAAAAAGGTGAAGACACTGCCTGGCCTATGCCCAATAGCATGACAACTCTAATTGATTCCGAGTTTGCTGCTGCGACTTTCATGATCACCTTTGATGCTATCATCGGACGCGCGTCGCCATGGCAACTGATCATCATTTGCATCAGTCAATCGTTTTTTTTATGCGTTCAACAAGGTTCTTCTTGTCCTTGGATTGATCGGCGCCGAAGATGTCGGCGGATTCATGACCATTCACATGTTTGGCGCTACATTGGACTTGCAGTTAGCTACGCGCTGGGCGCACCGAAAGACGTTGGCGCCGAAGCATCGATGATGCCTGACAAAGTCTCAGACATTATGGCTCTCATCGGGACGACAATCCTGTGGCAGGGGGAGCTGAACAACGAGCAACACTGTGTCATCAGTACAATTCTTTCGTTGATGGCTTCTACAACCGTTACCTTCTACCTTCCCAAAAGTTCAACCATGGAAAGTTCGATCCAGTGCATATAGCCAACTCGACTTTGGCAGGAGGTGTGACCATTGGTAGTGCTGCTCGTCTCAACATTGGCCCGGGATACACCATCGTTACTGGTGTCCTCGCTGGAACAGCAATTATTCATGGCTACGTCTATAGCTCACCTATGCTAGAGTCGAAGTTTGATATCTTTGACACTTGTGGTGTCGGTAACTTGCACGGATATCCGTCTCTCGTTGGCGCTCTTTTGAGTGTTGCCTTTATTGCTTTGGATTCAGAAGCTGACTTTTTTGAGATTCTATGAGGTCGCAAATGCTACGCCAGCTTGGACGAGGTATCCTTTCAACTTTCGTGATTAATACTGTTTCCGGCTATGGAACTGGCTTGTTCATCTCTGCCTTCAAGGGCGGAGCGACTCTTACCTTCAAAGATAGTGTTTGGTGGCATTTGGAGTATTGACCATAAAAGTAAAGTTATACATGTAGATTAAGATATCGTCTAAAAGTAACAGAATAGTAATATTACGAGTAATTGTAAAAGCATTAAATTAATTTCCATCAAACTCTTTAGCAATGTCGCTTATCTGGAGGAATATACAAGTTGGGATTGGCTATTTTGAGGGCAATCTCTGATTTCTTTGCTTTCAACAACGTCGGT
This sequence comes from Fragilariopsis cylindrus CCMP1102, assembly GCA_900095095.1. NCBI lineage: Eukaryota > Bacillariophyta > Bacillariophyceae > Bacillariales > Bacillariaceae > Fragilariopsis > Fragilariopsis cylindrus. Next base: position 10,783 of record FMBT01000349.1, read on the forward strand.
TGAACTGAGCTTTAAAACACCATCGCACTTGACTTGCAACGTAGAATGTTGACGCAATATATTCTATTCTATTTCCTGCTATGCGCATAAAGTGGAATCTCTTCTCAGTATGGACTTGATCATGTTGATATAATATGATGTCCGAGTTCGAAAATAATATACACATATATATATATGTACATACCATTCTATTTAGAATCGGAATGGAATATTGCAAAAAGTTTAATGAATTCATATTATATCTTTGTAGTTAAAGTCTCCAATGAATGTTATTATTATTTGTCTTTCTCACAGAAAATACGCAATTTTTATGAATAGTATTCTCCTTTCTATTATTATTTAATTTTGAATAGATAGCTAATTAATAAGTTGGTTCCGGACAGTCCCAACCTTCCTTCTTCAACATGGCAACAATGAATGATAATCTTTTCTGGTTAACTCCAAAATCTGATTCACCAGTCCGAGACGAAGAACGAACATCGACTACTCCATCTGAGCCGATATCAAGTTTCAAATCATCAACAAATGGTTTATTACCATTTAAAAACTTAGCAAAATTTCCAATCCCTGACTTGTACTCGATGCTCACAACCTTTCCAGCACCAAAAGAGGAGTCTCCAACTATGGACCAACCACCCAAATCGGCTTTATTTTGACCTTCCTGTGGGTAGCTTTCAATAATAGTTTTCAAGGTACTCACAGCATTAGTTGCAGCGGTTCCTGTTGGCGGGGACCATTTTGTTCGTATGCAGTTACTCGATCCCTTTGGACATAATTCCAATGCAGCATTTGCTGAACCTGGACTAGTAACAGCAACAAGTGCAGCAGCAGCTCCAACCGATGCGAATTTATTGAAAATTTCACGTCTTCCAACGGTAGATTGTTGTTGTGGTGACTTGATGCTATACGCACCGGCCGAAGTAAGTGTGCATGTAACGAATAGGATTGAGTATTTCATTGTAAAGTTAGTCGAATTATTTTCTTATTAGATAGTAGTGCTACAGTATTGTGATATGTAAGACAAGAGTGTAAAATTGGTATGTTCTGCAAATGATAGGTGATCGTACTCAATATCCTACTGTAGGTGATCGTGTTACAGATCGTCCCGTTTGATATTGTTGATACACGGTACAGTACGTAGTAGAAAAGATTTTTTTTTGTCGTGCTGACGTACCTCTATTCTACTTCGAAGTACTGAATGCTTACTGTGTATTCTATATGACTTCACTCAGTACGGCAGCAAGATTCAGAATAAAACTATTTTAGTACGCATCTAAATGGTCCTGCTCAAAAAGTCAATAATTTGAAATGTATACATTTCTAGTAATTTCAATTTTAAGTTCGACAATTCGTCGACAATTCGCAATGACAAAAAAATACTCGACCTTCGACCGCTTATCATTCGAACAGCACGTCAAGCACTACTAGATAAGACAAAGAGGGACCACCCGCAATAGGAACATTTGAATGCTAAAAGATTTGAGATATAATTTGTCGAAACAAGTTGTGTATCGTTTGTTTACTGTATTGTTACATTTGAATCTAATTTATTGTTCTTCGGTTTACCCCTTATCAACAATGAAATCGACGGGCAGCTCATCGTCCTGTAGTGAATGTAAACCAACTCCGGAACCCCTTCCAGAAAATATCCCTTCTTTCTATCAGCGAAAACTCCCCGAAACTTGGTATGTTCTATTTTTAAATGTACTTATTTATGATGATGATGATGATGATGATGATGATGTAGTTTATAGCTTAGGAGGATACCTGTGTGGTAAAACATGATTGATTTGCTATTCTAACAAGTACCCGTTAACTCCCTTCTTCGCTTCTAACTGATTTTCTTGAACAGCATTGCCTTTGCTTCTAGAGAGGGAAAGAACATTTTCAAATCTTCACTAGAAAAGGATGGTCTGAAATCTTTTTACAACCTCATCGAGCAACATCATACTCAAACAGAACCAGCCTTCTGTGGTGTATCTACTCGTAAGTACGGTAGAGATATGCTGATGTTGATGCTAATGCTGATGCTTATAATTTCGTGTACTTTGCATGTTGTTGTTAATGCAGAATACAGTATACAAAGTAATAACTAACAACGCTTTACATTGCAACGCTCAAAAATCAAATCAAAACAAAAGTGGTAATGGTATTGAATAGTCTTGCTGTAGACCCAGGTCAGCATTGGAAAGGTCCGTGGAGATGGTACTCAGAGGAGATGCTTAATTGCTGTGTAGATATGGACGATATTAAAAAGGCGGGAATCACGTTGAGGGACTTTCATTGTCTCGCTCTCTGTCAAGGGTTATCAGTAGATCTACAATATTGCGATGAAACTTCGAGTTTGGATGCATTCCGTGAAGCTGTAGAGAGAGCCTGTGTCGGGTCAAATGACGACGACGACGACGACGACGACGAGCAACAGAAAGACGAGGGAAAAAATCCTTTCGAAGTTATGGTAGTTTCTTATAGTCGAGCAATACTGAAACAAACAGGAAGTGGACATTTTTCACCAATTGCTGCATATGACAAAGCATCAGACTCTGTATTGATTTTAGACACAGCAAGATTCAAATATGGTGCTCATTGGACAAAGCTACCATTAATTTACGATGCCATGAAACCAATTGATCCAGATACGGGCAAACCACGTGGCTATGCATTGCTTTCCTTCGTCCCGGATTCCCAGAGGTGTGTAGAAGTTTCAAAGTGCAAAAATGCCAGCGACGTATCCAAACAGAAATCAGATAATAAAGAATCAAAAACGATTAGTAGTGCGCTATCTACACAACCCGCCTCAATCATATTCCGATCGAAAATGAATCAAAAACAACGACGGCGGCTCTACAAGGAATACATAACGTGCTTACGGCGAGATGAAAAGTATAAGGGAGGTGATATTCCATATGACGTTGTACGTGCTTTTTGGTGCGAAACAGACAGTAATCGTCCCGTGCGTGTTTGGGAAATTATCGAGCCTGTGCGAGTAAATAGTGAAGAAGAAAATCAAATGCTCCAACGCATGCGAAAAGTACTCAAGAATTTGAAAGAAGCGAGCAACGCAACAGCAACTGCAACCGAAAACGATCATATCGATGACAACCAGTTCTTTAAGCCACCAAATCACATCAACCTCGAAGAAACACTCTTCTTTATCTATCTGGCTACACTTTCAAAGGAACGAAGGTATGAACTTGTGATGAGGATAAATTCGGATGGATCTTGCGATATTGCTCGAACACATATATTAATGGAAGCAGATATAATCGCAAGAGCTATCGAATTAAGTGATCAACTAACATCAATTTAGGTCTAAATCAATATGAGCAGATGGAAATAAGAAATAAATGATCACTCACGGTGATAGCTGTATCCAATATCTATTAGTGTTAGGAAAATGATTATGACAATCAAACCAAAACGCTGTTTCTGATGTTCACTATTTTCAGAATCAGCATGGGAATACGGTGTAGATAAGTGTTTTGAATTTTTTTATTTTATGTATTTTTTGTATGTTGTATGTGGTCCAAAATGGTATAGTTAACTAGTATTGTCTAGGTGAAAAAAATGCGCAAAAATTGATCTGGGCAAAATTTCCTTATTTGGATACATCATAGGGTGGGGGTCAAATCCACTAATTTTTTAATATAGTACCAGTGGCAAGCAAATCCACTAATTTCAAAAATAGAATTTAAAAAAAAAACAATTCATTTTCCTCTTTCCCCCTCTTGTCCTACTTCCTACTGACCCATCTTTCGTACATCTTACTAACTGTTAACGATTGACGCACGAACAACTCGAACTACAGACCTCGCTCTACGATTTTTCTCGATCATGCACCACAAAAAGCTAGTGACAGAGCCTAGTGTTACTGTACCTTGTACAGCGAACGGCGAATTTTATCTTTTCATTCACAAAAGCAACAAGATATTCCCACACCCTACATTCAGAACTTACATACCGTACTTCTTCTTCTTTTTCTTACCATCTTTACATAAATAAACAAATCATGTCAGGTGGAAAGATAATTCTCGATAAGGCTCTTCGTTCTGCGGTGAATCTTTCATCGTCGAAGCTTCCTTCGGAGGTTGCAAAGTCTTCGGCTAAACTCTTTTCGGCTCTATCGGGAACAACATTCGTATTGCCTGATTTGGCTTATGATTACAACGCGTTAGAACCAGCGATATCAGCAGAAACTATGGAAATACATCATTCGAAACATCATCAGGTACGTTCCGCTGAATTTTCGAAACCTGCCCTGAAAGTTTTTATCACCTTAGTTTCCGAGATTGATTTGCCATTGTCAAATCATTTATAAAGTGCCTCAATATTTTTTTTCCAATTTCTTCCATCTATTTGTTGTTGTTATTATTGTTATTATTGTTATCATTGTTATCATTGTTATCATTGTTATCATTGTTATCATTATCATCATTATCATCATTATCATCATTATCATCATTGTTATCATTATCATCATTGTTATCATTGTTATCATTGTTATTCCTATTCAGACCTACATTACCAACTTGAATGCAACAATGGAAAAAATTGATTCTGCTATGATTGCCGGTGATGTTTCTGGAACTATCGCATTACAGGGTGCATTAAAGTTTAATGGTGGTGGTCATATCAATCATACACTATTTTGGGAGAATCTTTCTCCTACCAGTACCTTCCCAACAGGTGGTCCACTTGATAAGGCCATCACTGATCGATTCGGTAGTTTAGATGATATGATTGCTGAAATGAGTGCTAAAACTATTGCAGTTCAAGGCTCTGGATGGGGTTGGCTCGTTTATGATCCTAAAAGTAAAATGATCGACGTTGTTGCACTTCCCAATCAAGACCCGTTAGAGGCAACTACTGGATCAAAACCTTTGTTGGGTATCGATGTTTGGGAACATGCATACTACGTCGATTATAGGAATGTCCGACCGAATTACGTAAAAGCAATTTGGGACATTATCAATTGGGACGTTGTTGAAGAACGTCTTGTTGCAGCCTCCAAATAAATAAATATATATATATATATATGTATATATACATATAATGTATACAGAAGAGAAAAGTGAGCAGAATGCATACAACATGAAAAATAACTGTCAGTCGACAAAGTGAAATTGGAAGAAAAACTAACCGACTGATGACTGCGACTGTTATTGGCGGTTCTCATTCATTCGTTTTGACTTTTATATCAGATAATTATCATTCAATCCTACCTACACTACGCAACAAAAGTTTCTGTTTCATAAGAGAGAGAGTTTCTGCATTAAAAACTTTTTTCGAATATACTACTGGACTATTTACTTCTCAAAAATGATGAAATATACTTAGTACACTTTATTATGACTTAGTGGGTTATTATTATTATTATTATTATTATAATATTATAGTCTCTACTATGGCAGTTATGTTCGGATGATTTATTTTAATCCATCATCTTAGACTTTTTGAATTTCTCTCTTTTGCCTTCGGCACGGAATTGTCGCTTCTTATTGACCTTACGAGCGGCAGCCATTGCTTCTTCCTTCTTAGAATTCTTTTTAGCTTTTTCAATATTCGATTCCATTTTCTTTGCTTTACGAACCTTAACCTTTTCGTTCCTAATGGTGTTAAGAGCTTGTAAGAAGGTGAACTTTTTCTTCTCGCTTTTCTCCATCACAACCGCACGCTTTTCAAGGTACCCCCCGCGTCTCTTTTTGGGATCATCCTTCGGCTTATTAGCATAAGGTAAACTTCCTTCAAGCTTTTTCGATACGCGGAGCTTTCGAAACTTCCGATCGGGACGCTCGATGGGTTTGTAGATTGAATCTGGGTTCACCTCAATCGGTGTATTAGTTGCCAATTGCATCAGAGCCTTGTTCCTCATTCCATACCAGCCATTAGTACCGTTGGCCGCTAAATGATTTGTCACCGGATTGTAATATTCTTTGATTTTCACAGGCATCCAGGTACGGCAGAATACAATATCGGACCGAATAATTTTGTCCTCAAAGGTAGCACGGAACGAACCTGGTTGACCTTCTCGGAGAGCCTTCTTCACTTGTCCACGAATACCACTGACCGTACGAATACTTGCCCCTTCAAATCGACTAACTTCCAAATCACTGTTGAACATACCAGTAATAAAAGCTGTGTTCTTGTAAATTTTAGTGGGAGTACCCACAAGCTTCAACTTTTTCACCACAGGAAAGTTGGCATTGAGTTCCAAAACGATACCCGTAGCGGCAATGCGAAAGCCGGAAATATTCTCCGACATTCGTTGGATAGCCAGAATACCAGTGTTGGGAGGAGATTGCGGTCCATAAAAGGTTGCAAAACAATGCATATGTTCAGGTGAATACTTCAAGTAACGATGCCGGTTATTATCGTCCTCAGTAGAAAATGTGGGAATGCTTTGGAAGCGTCTCCATCCTATACTGAATACAAGTGGATCATTACATTTGAGAATCTTTTTGTGCCAGCGATGCTTCTTGAACCGACAACGAACCATTCCAAGGTTCATCTCCTGAGGGGTAAGCCCGCCAATCACAAGCGGCTGCTCTGGATTGTAATTCGCTAAGAATGCAGCAGGAACGCCATCAAGCCGGATTCTACAGTAAATTCCCTGACGAAAACCTTCGTGACGAAGTCGTGTACGTTCTCCTTCATTGCCAAACTCTTCCTCATTTCTCTTTATTTTTTCTTCTTTCTGTCGTTTCAGAGCATCCAGATACTCATTCTCAGCATCGTCATCTTTCATTTCACCCGCCCCATTCGATTTCTTTTCTTCGTCGTAATCAGCGTTAAATCCTTTCTTTTGTTTAGCCTTCTTTTCCGCATGGTACGCACGGATCTCTTCATCTGTCATCCCTTCAGTTGGATCTCCACTTTCGTCATCAGAGTCCACTTCGTCTTCGCCATCTGATAATACTTCACCATTTGGTCCGTAATTCTCACCAGTTTCAAGGTCTGCAAAGTCATCAAATCCATCACCTTCATTATCACTGTCACCAGCTTTATCTTTGTCCCAATTTCCAGTTACAAATTTATCACGGATCGACTCGAGCAAGCTATCAGCACCCTCTTCGAGCCATGCTTCCATGCCTATCCTCTCTCGTTCACCTGAAATAAGTCTAGATGAATCCTCTTCGCCAAGACTACCGGCCGCCATAGTACTTTTAGAATTCGGTCCACTGGCCTTTTCTCGGGTAGACTTTTTCAGTTTAAAGAACTCGTCATCGTCAGAATCGCTCCGATCACCTTCATCATCTTCATCAACAATAATCTTTGAATTGTCAACTCCATAGATGAGCTCTTGCAAATTAACAATTGATCCCTTACGTTCAAGAAACGACTGGACGGCTCTATCAGCAATTCCGGTCTTCCACGTAGGACCATCCTGTGGATTTTCATTATTTTGTTGACTTTCGTTCTCCTCCTCTTCCGAATCATCATCGCTATCTCCGCCCGTGTCACTAATATCGCCTTTTTCGGAACCACTATTGTCGTCGTCGTCATCGTCATCCGAGTCGCTCTCATCACTATCGCTATCACTGTCATCATCTTCGACGTTTTCTTCATTATTGACTTGGTCTATACCGCGACGTGATCGAAAGGGAAGCATATCGTTGGTAGATACTTCTTTTATCTCGTCGTCGTCTTCATCATCACTATCATCTTCATCAGATCCAGCTTCAACAGCCTCGCTTCCCTTGAAAAGTCGAAGTGTCGATCGGTCCATTCTCTCATCAACTGCAGAATGACCCACATCTTGCAGCCCCTTTAACATACCTGCTGGTTCTTCGGGATCATATTCTACCTCTGACATATCATCGTCGTCTTCGTCCTCCTTATTTCCTTGTAAGTCATCCTTTTTGGTATAGTTAGCACGACCAATATCGATGTAAATTGCATCCTTATCAAAGGAAACCGCACCAACATTTGATAGTGGTGCAAATAGTAATGCATCTTTCTTTGTCAAGGTCTTTTTTTCCTTATCAGGGATCGGGCAAGGGTCGGGAAGTGGACTTATTTCTGCCATACCAAAATCTCCAACTCCAATGAGATGTACTTTCGTTCCTTTTTTCATATGTGAACCTCGTACCCAACCGTAGAAGGTTACACTCCGATCGCAATCAGGATTTTTGTCGGTTTCATTAGGGTGTGTAATATCCTCGTGACGATCCACTAGGACGTAAGGATGAGTATTGCGCCATACAAGTGGACGGAACTGTAATGTGTTTATTTATAAATCAAAGAATTAAATACAAAGGAAATGAGACGACGACGACGACGAAGAATCCAAGGAATCATTATTGTGATATATTATAATGTAATAGCGACATTACTCAGATTAAGTTTGTAATTGTTTTGTCTTTCATATAGTTCAGACAGAAGTCACCAAAGTTTATTCATCAACGTGTTGTGTCGCTTATCAAAATATTACTTTATTGTTGCGTTATTGTTGTTTGAGACATTTTCCAATATCATTCATTTTTCGTTCAATTTGCTGACTGTCGCTGCTTACCTTGACTCTAGAAATGAATAACGTTAATTGTTTACATTCATTTTTTAAATACTTTCCGTTAATGACACCTGAAAAGTAAAACATTTTTGCACCATCATAAATCTCAGTCCAAAATCGATGTTTTAATAACTTTTTCGTCTTACGTAAATTCTTCGCAGTTTGAAATTGATCCAAATGCGTGAACACACCCATAACCTTTGGAAAACCATGAGTTTGCAATATATTCAAAAATTCGAATGTTTCCATTTCAAACCCAAATTTAGCATCGACGCATAACAAGACCAAGTCAGCAATTTTAGCACAGTCCAACATAGCAGATGTATCATCACTGGGACATTCTAGTAATGTAATTCGTTTGTGTTTCGACGTAACGACCGTAATCGGACCTGTTACACTTGAAAGGTTGTGACCGGTATACAACTTAACCAATGATCGGATTAATGTCGATTTACCAACACCTGCAGGTCCCATGACGACGACTAATGCTGGTGGTGATTCATTCGGATCGGTTGATCGTCGATTTGTTAATGGAACATATTCCTTCTTCTGAGATCGATCGAGATTACGTTGCATCGTACGTTGGGTACGACCAATATTGGCAACCGAAAAAGCACGTGCATTGTGACGTTCCTTTCTGGATCCATCCTTTTTTGCCTTGTCATCTTTCTTCTTTTCTTTTGCACCACGACCTTCCTTTGTCGGTTTGTGTCCGTGATGATCGATGAGTTCACCACCCTCCATGATAACGAGACTATGTACGGAACACTAGGTGCTTGCTTCTGTCTCTCTTTATATATATCTCAACTAATTGTGGTTGGATATTCTATGCGCATTTGAGCATTGTGCTCAATAATGATAATGCTGGATGTAACTTTATTAAATAAACACATGAACATTCATAGGATTTTGTGTATTTTTTGTCATTATTGATGCTTGATGAGATTTTATTTTACACGAAATTTTTGATTGGCCTATGACGATACTTATAAGTCTCTTTTTGAGAACAGACAGCAAGACCGCGCGCGCTAGTAAACAACTAAAAAAGTTGCATAATGATTTCAGATTATCGGCTAAATATCTTTTTTTTAAAGATGCTTACCGTCATGAAAGCAACTATGCTTCTCCAATTGCCTGTTAGGAAAAATCAATTAATTATTGACTAGATAGTACCTACAAATCTTAATGAAGTGATAAGATTCTTTTTTTAAAAATTCGCGTCATAATTGCATCGCCTCGGTTGGCGTAAAAGTATATAGTGCCCCTTCTGTTGTTCTTCTGCGTGCTGTCTGTCATCAGAAATATAGTACTGAATTCGAAAGATTATGATCACAAATTGACACGCAGGTCCAGCAAGTGCAGTGATGAATTCGCCTCCTGCGCGTACAACCTACGCGCAAGGAAGGCGGAGGCAGAGTGAAATAGTATACACCTATTACACTCTCATTCTTTGTCAGATTTGACCTATGTCGTCGAAAAGACTCGACTGAAGTAACCTTACTGTATATGCTTTCTTGGGCTACACCAACAGTAAGAGTATCAACACACACTTCACAACAGGACACAGATCAATGGAACCACCAATTTCCGTCAAAAAACTCGACACCAGAGCCACGACGACGCGAAAATCAATACTTGGGTGGGTTGTAGACAGTACAACACAAACATTTGAACAACGACAGCGCCATAGCACCACACTCCACAGCGGAGCAACGGTCTGCCATCGTCTGGTTCAAGAATCGACCTCCGGTCTCATAATCCTCACACCGGTACACACCGAGAGGACAACCAAAGGTGCAACGACACCATCAGCTCTCGCATCAATCACAATGCAAAAGCAGTAAACCAATACAGATTCGGTCCAAATTTTTGTGACAGCGCACGCCGCGCTCACGTCACCAAAAACCAGCCAATTGCACTTAAGGACTGCCACCGGCACGTCATTTTTAGTTTTCACTTTCACTTTACTACCACGATACGAGGAACAACGGAAACACCACCGCACACAAGCGCGCCTTTAGGGATCTCGACGCATACGTCGACGAACCTTCAAAACAGCCGGCACTACGGGCTATAAACACTATCAGCACGCGCCAGCCACTCATACCTTTTATCATTTACGGTTGGCTCGCCACACGCCGTCAGGCACAACTCATCGTTACGATCACCTTTTAACATGATAAGGCAAAACGCGAAACACCTTTTCGCTCACAAATCACATGTGGTTTCTCCACCTGCTACCACGGGAAAGAGACAATGCCGGAATCAAACTTCCATTCCAACGCTCGACACCAGCGTACGATAAATTCAACGCCACCGTACAAATTCAACGCCGGAGTGAATCCTTATATGCCGCTTATTTCAAATTCACAAATGTTCTAAGTACAACAACATTGCAACAACATTGGCGACAACCATATAGGGAACGAGCACCTTTTCTGTGCACTCTCGACTCCGTCACAGGTTACATACGAACCAACGGTAGCGTCAAACGCATTAGATCACGCAAACGGAACCAACGCTTCCGTTAGAGCTATATTTCCTTGCCCTAACGCTCAAATGAACAACATTTGACAAAGATTTACTTAAAATATTCTTTTACACTCTAGTATTCCACCGAAATTTTACTTGTATTTACGTTAATCTACACGACTTTCATAGCATTTCCGTCGTTCATTTCAAACCTATCAAATGTTCCGGTCTCCTTCTAGTCACAAAACAAACTTGACTTCAAATAAAAACCTTCTTTGCAACTCAACCAACATCAACGTTTTCTTAGCAATCATGTCTCTTCAAAACACACTTGCATCCCTCCTTTTGTCTGAGGCACATCGCCCAGCACAGGACACAGCGTTGTTCAACACAGCGTCGTTCGAAACAAACTCGGAACATTTCCCCGTCTCGGATGCTTGGTGGAACACCGGATCCATTTGCGTTGCTATGCTCCAACACGAACCAGGAGTGGTAACAGCGATGATGATCGTAGGAGTTGAAGGTGACAAACGTTACGCCATCACTCTCGAGTCCACTCCGAAACTCGTCGAATTCACCACCGACGACCTGATGCAAATCCCTATGAAGTTAGCAAAAGTCAGCACCCAAAAAGACACAAAACTTTTTGTCCCTACATCATGCGCCAACGGCCTCCGCCGTGGTCTTCGCATTGCCCCACTCCGAACGGAGTACTTGCATTTCGCTTTCAACGAGGACGCCACCCCGCGCCATCCTCATGAATTCTACCATGCCCTGAAGGATATCAAGGACGGCAATGTCCGCATGATCCAAGCTTGGGCAAAGGCAGCTTGCCTTAAAACCAGCTCGCTCACAATTCGAAGTGCAATCGAACTCTCTCCTACTATTCTGCCACAGTTTGCCGATCCAATCGCATACCAGAAGTACCGAGACATCTCTGATGCCTTCGTCGATGAAGATGATGCTCACGACGTCTTTGTCGCTGCACTCTTAAAGGAATTCAACCCAATCATCCGAATGGAGCCAGATAACGCCGCCGTTACTGAGGACCGTCCACAAGCTCAAACTGAACGTCCACCACAACCAGCAGACGACGACTCCGACATCGAAGACGTCACTCCGGCATACGCAAGTCGCAACAATCAGGACCGGCAACACACCCGCCGACCAAGTACCACGTCTCCTTACAACGAGCAACGTTCTCAGGGACGCTACCCAAACAGGTGCGTCCAATGGAACACCAGCGACAACCTCGAATGCCCTCCACTAGCGTCGGAACATTTCACAGCACGCACGAACTACGCTGCCATGGATTCCAACAGCTACAACAACAATTCTGGGACCCATCCTTGGACTCAAACTCCAAGAAACTCATGGGGAGCTCACTCGGGACCACCTTCTATCAATCGGCACAGCACAGGCACCTCCACCTTCAGGTCACGTGAACCGAACATTTTCACCACTTCCACCAGAGCAAGCTCTAGCCTGAGTCCCTTTGGCTCCAGTCCGTCATCGAGCGCGGCCGATAAACTCAAAGAACTCAGCGAGTTGTGCACTCAACGTCCGCCAACAACATCAGAAATGAACCAGTGGAACATTCTCAATGCCATGATCGGTTCACCTACTACATCGGCCACTGACGAAACCAAGAAGAATTTCTTGGGCATGCAACAGTTTAGCGTCCTTGCATGGGCAAACGTACATCCAAACGACGTAGATTACCTTAACAATCACAACAATTACTTTTGGCCTAAACTCAATGCTTGCAAAAACAAACCCGACGCACGGCACGTCGTACGAACGGAGATGTTCCAACATCTCATACACAAGCACCCGAAACTCATCACCTGCCTCCACGACGATTTGATCGAGACCATCATCAACTTTCGCTTCAAGCCGGTGAACCTAGAAAGCGACAAACCAACATTAGGATTAGGTCCTATGGCATTCGTACCTCGAGATCGCCGGGAAATTGAGATGATGTCTCATCAGATATCCATCAACGAACAATCCGATTCACCAACAACTTCGGATATTGACAAAACACGCCTCGGGCGTCCAAAAATTCCAGATGGCGCATCCGGCACCACCTCTACCATCGAATCATGCGCATTGGTCAATGATTTTTTGTGGGCTCCCAGATGCCCTTATGTCAACCTCGCACAGGGCAGCCTTCTAGCACTGTATGAGGGAAATCAGCATTACGAACACCAGACCAGTTTCGGCACCACCGTCGGTGCAGAATGCCTATTCCAGCTCACACGCGGAGCGGAACAGTTCTTCGGCCAAGCTACAAGCGAACGCCAACTACTCCAAGGACAGTTACCGACCTTAAATTTCAATTTCCTCATCGAGGGTATCCGAAACAACAATCTCAACACGTCACAAACGCGTCCTTCGCTCTTCGTACCAGCGCAAACGAAAGCACGTCCTGCACCAGGAACACCACGTGGTCCAAAAACACCCAAGGTTAAGGGTCCAGGCAAAGGCGCACCACCAGCCACGCAACCACCAAAGTCTAGCACTGTTACTCGTCAAATGGGAAACGGCATGACCACCTTATCAACGATTGGAAAAAGGCACACAATAAGGCCCGTATGCCTAATATATTAGATTTTAGAAAGGCAAGCGACATTGCTGACGACGCAGCGCTCCAAACGCTACTCAATCTCAACACCGCCACCTGCATCCGCTGGGCACTACTAGGTAGCTGCCGCAGTAACTGCAAACGCGATCATCCTCAAACAATTACAGGCTTTGCAGAAACAGCGGCAGAGGACATCCTCCGCAAAGGTCTTCCAGAGTAAGACACATCTTGCTGCTCTACGCGTACGCGTGTATTTACATCTCTTTACGTTGCTATACTAAACTACCTATAAAATACTTTTTGCATCACTAAATCTATTCTATTCTTATATTCCTACTCTGCTTCACGCTCTATAACAAAGACGCCCTAACCTAGAACATAGGCCAGCGGCACCTCGGGTTAGCAACAGTCAGAGATACTCACATCAGCACGACACTCGCTACATCTCCTGCAATTCCGAACAACGGGCATTCGAGGAAAACGAACAACTCAATCGACTAGCTGCCACACGAAACTCTTCCACTCAGGAAATCATAGACCACGCACGCCATCGAGCAATACATGTTTCACAGCTACCGACAGCACCACCTACGCCTACCCCAGCGCAGCTACCTGCAACACCTCCACCCCTGCGACCACGAGGAGGAGGACCATCAACGACTGAACCACCGGCACACACGCCAATACAAAGTAAGTTACCAAAATTTAAGGGGCTCATGCTCCCGCGTCATGAAGTTTTAACACACCCTGCAGGTCCAGACCTCCTCCGATACGCAGTCGATGGTTGCCCTGTTGACTGTGGCGACCAATGGTCTCGCGAACGAATCGAAGCAGCAATCGAAAAAGGAGCCCATGCCAGCGCAGAAGCTCCAGGAGCAGCAGAGGCATGTCGTAAAGAAGCACTCGAAAGAGTTGCTGACGGATGCTGTCGCCTCGTCACTTGGGACAAAATCAAACACAACATCCCTCCTAACTTAAAGGTCTCACCAATAGCTGCAGTACCGCACAAGTCTCGTATTTACCGCATGATCCTGGATTTGTCATTCCAAATCACGCTGAACGGAAAAAAGCTACAATCGGTAAACGAAACTTCCGACAAATCTTTGGCACCACAGCATGCCATGTACGAACTCGGCAACGTCATCCCACGCATCATTTGGGCAATGGCAACATCGCACGACACCACAACACCATTTCTGTTCACGAAAGTCGACCTCAAAGACGGGTATTGGCGGATGTGTGTTTAACAGCGACGACGCCTGGAACTTCGCTTACGTCCTTCCAGGTGGTCAAAAATCAGATCCAATCCAGTTGGTCATACCGGAGGCCCTACAAATGGGATGGGGAGAATCACCCCCGTTTTTCTGTGCAGCAACCGAAACGGCACGCGACATTGCACAGGAAAAATTCGACAACCATACTCCGGTCCCAGCACAGCCTATGGAGGACATCATGATGGACATCGATTGGAACACCGTCCCAAGTCCAGTCCCTCCACCAACAACAGAACGTTCCAAGCGCCAATTCGTCAACCTTCTCGAAGTGTACATCGATGATTTCATCGGCCTCATTCAAAGCACAAACAAAGATCATCTGCTCCGATTTTCACGCACAATCCTCAGCGCAATAACGGACGTTTTCCCACCACCAGAAATCACCAACAGTGCAATGGGTCCACCAGTTTCCATTAAAAAACTCATTGCCAAGGCACTTGGGAAATAAGGAAAGAAATCCTAGGTTGGTTGTTCGATGGCATCGCACGAACTATAGAACTGCCAGAAAACAAAGGCAGAACTATACGAACCGAAGTCAAGCGTATACTGCGAGGAAAATCCAAACGAGTACCAACACGAGACTTCCAAAAAGTTCACGGCAAACTCCAATTCACATCGATAGCAATCCCATGTGGCAAACCACTTCTAGGTCCTCTCGACCAGGCCATCGCCATCGCAGAACGACACAACAGACATCATGTAACGTTGACAGACGACATTCGACTCTGCCTCAGGGATTGGATTGCACTCATTCGACAGTTAGGACAACGCCCTACACACGTCAACGAATTAGTGTTGCACAAAGCTTCGTATCAAGGTTTCGTCGATGCATCAAAATGGGGCGTAGGAGGAGTATGGTTCGGAGGAACAAACCAAATTTCACCATCGTTTGGTTCTGGGAATGGCCTACAGAGGTTCGAAACAATCTCGTCACCTCCTCAAATCGAAAAGGCCGCCTAACCATCTCCGATCTAGAACTAATGGGCATCCTGCTCCACTGGCTCGTCCTAGAAGCATCGGTGGACAACGACACTCTTACACACTCCAGCATCGCCATTTGGTGCGACAATCTACCAGCAGTGTCTTGGATATACAAAATGCGCACCAGCACATCACCGGTTGCTTCACGCATACTTCGAGCCTTAGCAGTTCGACTCCAACATCAACAATCGGGCCTACTCGCAATCGACCACATCTCAGGAATTTACAATATTATGGCGGACGTCGCTTCACGCAAGCATGTTTCTAACCCTACACAATTCCTCGATTATTTTACAAAAACTTTCACTCCTCCTCAGGGAAACTTCTGGACTTTGTTCCAATTTCACGACAATCTATTATCAAAGATCTCTTCCGAGATGTTGAACGCTCCGTCGTCCTTGGCATCGTGGAATCAACTGCCAACGAAAAAAGGCGTTTTTGGTCGGCTTGGTGCAATTTCCTCGGACTCAACTTTCCCAAACTTGACCCAAAAATGCGTGCTCTCACTCCACCTCAACGAGTCGAACTGCTGGCTGCCTTCGCCCACCATGTGCGTTCCGGAGGCGTTTCTAGACGAACTCAGCAAGTTCGCACCCAAACAGTCGAGGTGGCGCTTCGCGCCATCAGCACGATGTTCCAAATGGACCATGAACCTAGTCCCTTGGTCACGTCGCAAGGAAAGTATACGAAAAAAATCGGCCAGCTTCTTGAAAGCTACCGACGCGAAGATCCTCCGTCAAAACCGAAATTAGCTATACCGTTATCTGTCCCAACATACTTAGTACTCTCGGGTCTGTCGTCCAATGCACCCAAGCAACAAACAGTAGGAAATATGGCCACCATAGCTTTTCACTACCTACTCCGAGGAGGAGAATACACGTTCGTCGATCCCAAGCAACGTCGACGAACTAAACAGTTTCGAGTCTGTGACGTAACATTTTGGAACAACAATACCATCCTACCGCACTCACTCCCAATCGACGTTTTATTTCGTGAAGCAACAGAGGCTACCCTCCATATCTCGAATCAAAAGAATGGCAAAAGAGCACAAACAATTCACCAAGATGTAACAGATACACCACCTTGCCCAGTTCATGCCTTAATACGTCAAATAAAACATATATTAGCGCATACAACAGATACCGCTACAATTATAAGCACCTTTTTCGACAAGAAATATCCAAAAGGACGTGCGCTACGCACGGGGTGCATGACACGCGCGTTAAAAAAAGCAGTCACACATCTACGCCTTGATCGACAAGGCATTCACCCAAGCGAAGTCAGCTCACATAGCCTGCGAGCCGGCGGCGCAACAGCCATGCATCTAAACGGAATTTCGGATCGTACCATACAAAAAATGGGACGCTGGAGCAGCGATACATTCCTCATATACATACACGAACAAATCGCCGCTTTTTCAAGGGGCGTATCTAAACAGATGGGCCAGCACGTTAATTTCAAAAACATACGACGCACGTTTGAGCCAATCAACTCGCCAGAACTCCGTATCGCAACAACGGTGCAAAACTAGTAACGGTTACATTTTGCGCGATTTCTACACCATCACACAACAAAACCAAAACGGATATTCCACGTTGGTTTGTACAAACTACTTTGTACTCTTAGCACCGTTTTACTCACAGGCTCATAAAACCTATAGCCATGAACAACAAAGAACCAGCGCCAATTTCTAAACCAGCACAAGCCCCAGCAGCGTTATCGCTACCCGCCTCCGCGGGAGTCGCTCCAATTTCAGATTCATCTGCCGAAACGGACGACTCCAACGTGGAAATCACAACAACCGACACTTCGAATACACGAGAATCAGCGACGGTAGTGAAATCATCTTTGAGAAAACAAACAACAATCAATAATTTCTACGTGAAACGACCACTGCAGATAATCAGAACAAATCTAAAAGCTCACAATCCGAAAAAGAGGCTTCACACAAACACTTCTTCTACACCATCATTAACAAATTCAACCAATTCTGCAACAATGGTATCAACACCTCCACCAAAACGTCCAAAGTTTCCAGTTCCAACTCAGCAATCCATGGCATCCATGGCTCAACTCAGTGGACTCACACCGGAACAAATGGAAACAGCATTCAAACAGATCCAGGCATTCGCGTCACCACGTTACGTCACTCCTGCCGCTCATCCTCGACAGGATCAGGCCCCTTTCGTTAGAGTACCACCTCGTACCCTCAACAACGACTTTCCAGAGTATTCCGCATCGGACTACGACTACCACAGCGCAGCTGAGTCCATCTCATCCGGTTCAGCCGATTCTGTGGGACAACACCATCGTTCAGCCCGCCCTATTCGTCAAGAAAAACGGGTTGGACTCACGAAGCGACACGGTAAAGGTAGCAACAAGTGGTTCAAGCCAACTGAAGTCATCGAGGCACTTCAACGATACTACGCTTTTCGCGTTGGACATGGATACAGGCTACGACTCAACTCCGGCGTTAATCGCCTCCAACGCATTTTCGCCTTGGCGACCAAAATCGTAGGCACAACTTTGTCGCCAGACCAAATCTCAGTTATTGCAAAGGGCAAAGCTGATCTAGTCGATCCAGCAACCCGCGTCAACCGTTTGAACCTCCAAACTGTCACAACCCACGATGCAGACCACTACGATACACATGGGGTTGGATTCGAACTCCATGACATTCTCCTCGGAATCAGAGGCAGTCTCTACAGCGATCCACGGAATCTCCCACCAAGTAACTGTGTCATCATCTTGCAATGCGAAGCAAAAGTCCCCAAAATCAGTGGGACCTGTTACGAGCACGCACTTTTCCTCCCCGACATCCTCATGCTCATCACCATCAACGATTTCGTTGACATGAAGGATAAACACCAACGTGTCCGAAACACTTGGATCATGAGAGATCAGTTCTACGAGGAAGTCAAAAACACTACCCTACTAGCCGGTAGACGCGACGTCTGCAACAAACGCATCGGAGGAAAGATCTTTGGAGGAGGAGCAGGAACGACTGTCACATTGAAACGAGCAGTCATCGTTTCCAAAACTCCATAAGACACAAATGCACCACCATTTGCGTCCACCAACAACACCTTCATCCAACCGACTCTGTACAAAAGAGTCAACGATCGCAACGAAAGCATCGACACACGTGTCTGCATCGTCGAGCGCATCTTTACTTAAGCACTGACGCTATACATAAGACGTCAACAACAATACTCTGATTTCACGACACAGCTTAGCCACTGTCGAACAACATCAGCAAGATATTCGTTTATAACCACATTCAATTCTAATACATATAATTTCTGTAATGATCAACAACATACTACATCTATAACCTAGTCAGTAACAACTCTAGAACTACATAGATTCCAGCACTAGTATTTTCTATTACACGAAAAACCTCCATTCAGTCCGACTATTATATACTCGTACCTCAATCTAGACCCGCCTCTAACGCGGACTAACACACCCACGTTATTGAGGATCTAGATTACAGGTTTTCCACGATCATGGGCCTTGCCACCTACGGTAGCTTTGGTTTGTGGAGAAAGCATTTTTCAGTATTCATAGTAGCACACGGATTCGAAGCCAAATTCCCCTCAAAAAGGGAAATTTGACGCCGGACCCCAGCGCCACCATAGTTCACCTATGATTCAGTCCCGAGTCGTTTCACGACCCAACAATCAACCATAGGAAGAATCGGAAGACTGTCTGCTCCAGAAGAGAGTAGACCCATAGATCTGTGTTACGACATTGGTAAAATATAACAAGGAATGAATCACGAGCGGATTGTCTGGTACCTAACTTAGGCTAAATTATTGGTCTTTGTGTCACTAATTTAGTTGACACGCAGGTCCAGCAAGTGCAGTGATGAATTCGCCTCCTGCGCGTACAACCTACGCGCAAGGAAGGCGGAGGCAGAGTGAAATAGTATACACCTATTACACTCTCATTCTTTGTCAGATTTGACCTATGTCGTCGAAAAGACTCGACTGAAGTAACCTTACTGTATATGCTTTCCCACAACCAAACCTCACTCCTAGAGAAAGCATTTTTCAGTATTCATAGTAGCACACGGATTCGAAGCCAAATTCCCCTCAAAAAGGGAAATTTGACGCCGGACCCCAGCGCCACCATAGTTCACCTATGATTCAGTCCCGAGTCGTTTCACGACCCAACAATCAACCATAGGAAGAATCGGAAGACTGTCTGCTCCAGAAGAGAGTAGACCCATAGATCTGTGTTACGACATTGGTAAAATATAACAAGGAATGAATCACGAGCGGATTGTCTGGTACCTAACTTAGGCTAAATTATTGGTCTTTGTGTCACTAATTTAGTTAATTAAATTAAACAAAAAGGATCTAGAAGAGCGACGGACAGACGTCGTTACGGCAAAATTAGAAAACATTTCACATTCCGATCACATCACCATTCTCAAGTTCGAAAGTATTGAGTCTTACAACGCACAAACGAACGATAAGAACAACAAATTGGTTGACGATGGACTTAAAGAATGATATGCAAACGAAAACAAGAAGAAAAATCAATAGCAGCAGCAATAAAATGACCTTACATCTGATGACTTTACCAATGCTGGTACTAGTATTTGCACTCAGCTGTGTTCACAACCACCACGGAATAATAGTCGAGGGATTTTCTTCTGTTGCTACAACCGTGGAAAAGCTATCCGTTCCGCTTCCTATTACGACGATACGGCGGTGCCGACGTAGTAGTTGTCGACCTTCATCTTTTCCATCATCGTCATCATCAAAAATGCACATGTTCCCTCCTGGTACAGCAATCGAAATATTTGATGGGACAACACAAATGATGACGTCGGCTGCTGCTGGAATTATCGATCCAATGGCGGTGGCGCAGCATATAATGATGAATACACCAACGACACTACATGTATCTGTAGTGGAAGTATTTGATGGTAGCTCGATAGTCGATCCCGTCGTTATTTCTACTAGTTTTTGGAGTGCTCTACAAAGACAAATTTTATCTGTCATTATTGGTCAAATTTTTGCTGCTATTGTATTTGCAATTCTTGCATCCGTTTTGGCTCCTCAAATTTCATCATTTCGGGATTTTATCTTATCAAAATTTACTACTACCAATGAAAATGAAAACAACACTAGTAGCAGCGGTAGTGGTGCATTATCTACCCCCAAACCATTCATCAAAGCAGATTCAATCATTGTCCGACCGGAACCAGATTTTGGAAAACTTCTTATATGTTTATTGATTGACCTTGTTGGAGTTTCATCGGAAGCGGTACCTATCCTTGGTGAACTTACTGATATAGTATCTGCACCGATTTCTGCTGCAATATTACAGAATTTATTTCCTGGTAGCAATAAATTTGTTTTCCTTTTTGAATTAACAGAAGAGATATTACCGTTTACAGATATTATTCCCTTCGCTACTATTTGTTGGGTAATTGATACATACTATCCTGATTCGTCTGTTGCGGACATATTCCAGCTTGGAAAGAATTACATCGACGCTCTAGAAACGACAACAACAACAACAACGGCAGCGACATCAAAGCAGCAGAATAAATTCAATTCGGTTGTTGACACTACTGCAGAAACAATTGATTCGTCAAGGGAGTCGAAAGGTAGATAAGATCTGTACTAAAAAAAGCAAGGTGTAGGACTATATCATATGACTGATTGAAATATTCATTATAGTCTTCAAACAGTTTTTATTTAATTATGCTTCACCATTCGAATATATACCGAGTTTGAGTTGAGGTTTAGTCTACTCTATTTAATTATTTTCGAAATCTTACTAATTCATATAATGGTAAATCATATTAATTTTTTTTCTTCCCACTACTGCTGACACTTTTCCGATCTGGTACAGAATCCAGCCATTTGATAGGATGTTTATTGTACATTGGCCAATCTGGGACGCATAGCTTTAATTAAAAAAGTTTTTTTTAAAATAAAAAAGCAATTCATACCGTACAATAGAAATCGTACAAAAAATTAACAAAGAAGATTAATAAGAAAAATGAATAGAAGAAATATTGTTAGTCCGGTATGCGGCGATGATACGATATTTTTAGTATTTTTCAATCTATTTAAAAAGAAACCAGCGAAAATCATAGACATTCATTCAAGTCGTCGATAATAGGAATAAAATGAATGGATTCGATTCGATTCAACACAGATGGAAAAGAGAACAATTGACGTACCACCGCTGATATCACCACACCGACGAGCCAAAACTTGAAAACGATGAAAAATTCTTGTCGAAAGTATCCGATCACCCTAATAGTAGTAAGGAAGTTAGTTAGTATAAATTGAATTTCAAAGGGAAAAGGAGATAAATGAAAGGAAGAAAAAAAAAGTTAAAAATGAATAGATAAGTATGTAAATGAGTATCAGCAGACAAGAAACAAATAGATATTCTATCCAATATGTTTACGTCTAAGAAAATAATGACCGAATGCTGCTATCCAGAAAACTAATTTTAATATTGTTGCTTATCCTAATTCATCGATCATGCTTAGACGCTACTTACCATCCAACTCCCCCAAGTATAATAGTGATCCAATAGAAAAGCAGTTCGGATAATCTTTGTCCTTCGTAATCCATTGTGAATAGTATTATATGAATGTGAATTTGAATTTGAATTTGAATTGAGGTATGGGGGGTAGGTATAACTGCCTTTGTTGTTTCGTCGATCTTGGTCCTGTCGAGTAGTAGTATTGTCAATAATTGTTATCAATCGATCGATGCATGTTCAAATGTGCTTGAGAAGAGTCGAAGAGATGTGCGGTAAACTTAGTTAGTGAACAAAGTATTTTTGTCGTAAAAATAATTCCCGCGTCGTCGTCTTCCACGTGGCAAAACAGCTTTTCATTCCGATGAGGATTTCCCGCACATCGTGAATCGCACATCCATCAAACACAATCATCAATAACAAATCTTCGAATTTAAACGGCTACGTAACAGACAAGTCGAAAATGACGATGACAACAATGGATAATGTTATGATGTTGAAACTGCTAGTTATCAACTGATGAAAAAGCAAGTTACACATCTGCTTCTACTAGCAACGTACCCATAGAGCAAGTTGAAAGTACAAAACAAAACACGGTTGATAGAGCTAACCTCACACACATTATGAACAAAAAAACATGTTTGTGGTGTAAGATTCTACCCCTTATTTTATCCTTTGCATTCATTCTGCTTGCTAATCGGGTAACATATTCGGAAGGATTTATCGTTGCAGCTACAAGGAAACAAAATTCCGTGGACATCAAACTTACCACCATCAATGGTAATAATGATAGTGATAATGCTGATGCTGATGATGACAACTGTATTCGACGACGCCTGGATCATCATTCCACGACGACAATAGATAATAGTGTTGATCGAAGACAAATAATACGGAATGGTTTAGTTTTATCTACCGCCGTAGTATCAGCATCGATCTCTCTTCCGGTTCGTACCGATGCTGCTACAACAATAAAGGATGGTGAAGGTCATCAAGCAGTTGAATTAGATTGTCTACAAAATCTTCCACCGGTATCATCCAATTCTATTCGTCTATATCTTTGCCGTCATGGACAGACAGAAAACAATCGTTTGCGAAAAGTTCAAGGTTCGAGAGTTGATCCACCTCTTAATGAAAATGGAAAATCTCAAGCAATGAATCTTGGTCGAGCATTGTCATTCGCTGATCCGAAACCAGAACTATTCTTTTCTTCTTCTTTGATTCGTGCGAAAATGACAGCAGAAATTGCCGCTACTGCCGCCAATACAAAAAAGAATAATAATGATGGTGATGGTAATGTACAAACACCACTCATCAACCAACAACAATCACCACCACGACAATTAGCTTCTCTGGCAGAAATAGACTTTGGTTCATTTGCTGACGGTCAATCGATTAGTGCCGTTCAAGGGAAAATGGCTCAAACTTATGCAAGATGGGGCATCGGTGACGTTAATTACCAAGGAGGAGGAGATGGTGATAGTGGTAGCGATGTTCTGATCCGTGCCTGTGAAGCACTTCGAGTATTAGTCCATGAGGCCACGATAGCAGAAGTAAACTGTGTTGCTGCTGTCAGTCATTCTGCATTTATTCATCTCTTAATTGCCATGATTTTGGATGAACCACTTGTTCAATCTTACAATAGAAAGATTAGGAATGGAAGTGTAACAGTAATTGACATACCAAAAGATCTTCTTAACAACAGTGAAGTCATTGGAATGAAACCGATGTTACTTGGTGGACCAATATCACAAAAACCAAAAGATTTTACCATTTCTATACCGACTTGTAAATTGATTCGTGTCAATGAGTTTCGTCATCTACCTCCTATTATTGCATAGTCCTAGGTTATTGAAATCATCTAGCAAGTCCGATGTTTGTTCTTTTTTCCTGCGATTATGTATAGGTGAATGGCCATGTTTAGATTAGTATGAACACTCTAGCATAAAAATTATGTAAGCGTTAATAATATTCTAATGATTACATACTACAATTACTAATTGTATTATTTATTTGATAAATATTGCCTTTATTTTGTTGAAAATAGAAGAAGAAAATGAATACTCTAGTCAAATCCAGTCACGCTGCGCGAAACGATTTTCGTGATGTCTCTGACGTCTATATTATTACAGTTAAGTACAATTCAATCTGTCCATCAAAAAAAAAAATCATGATCTACCGATGATTCATTCAATCATTGATGATGCATGACAAACAATCACAACGAGAACGACAAATTAATTATCAAGAGGTATGAATCGGATGTACACTGTACTCGAAATAAGATATTGTTATAAAACGCTCTAGTGATCAATTGATCATAATAAAAAATAATTCAAAGGTTTCACAAATTTTATTCAGGTGAAAGATACAAAAATGCGGTTTAAAAACGATCGGACTCCGATATTGGCAGCAATATGGGTTGCATTTTTTGCTATTAGTTTTGTCAATGGTTTCACTACTCCTACAATTTCAAGTCAAAAGAAGTTACCAACATCTTTAAGACAAGCGAATGACGACGACGACGACGATGGCGTTAAAGACTTTGGAATGGATACAGCGTCTCTGTCCTCAATAGCTACAGCAACTAGTAGAAGAGAAATGATAGCGAAATCAACAGCACTTGCATCGGTGTCTTTCCTACCAGCACTTCTTGGTTCCCCAAGGATTTCTTCTGCAGCAGTAGGGTCACTTCCTGAGCTTGTCAATTCCAACGCTTATGTTCAAGGTCTTACCATAAACGTAGCAGACAGTGTTCAACAAAAGCAAATGGTTGCTTTCTTGGTCGACGGGTTCAGTTTTGAAGTTTTAAGACAAAGAAATCAAGATACTATCGAAGAGACGGTAAGTTTATAATATAAATCAACAAAAGAGAGGAAGAAGGACATTTTAGTGGTCATTTTTTTCTTCATTTTTCCTCTAGAATTCCGAAATTGCCTAACGACTTTCGTTCAAAAAAACAATATCACAGTGGCTTGGATTCGGACCTGAGCAGTTGAGTGTGCCTGATGATTTCGAACTACCGGTATCCTCTTTTAGCAAGTATGGTGGCCATGCATCCATCAATATACGATACGATTATGAATCAAAAGCACCGTTGTACCGCCAAGGAGACGATGCACCCGGCAACAATATTGCTTATCTTCAGTGTGAGTTTTTATAATGTTATATGAGAGACATGTAGATTTCACTTTCTTCATATTATATTGTATTACAGTAACATTCTCTACTTTGATCAAGTTCGTTACCCATCGACTAACCAAAAATTCTATTATTTGATATAAGTGGGAGTTCCCGGTTATCGAATTAGCCAAATGGTCGAAAATGCAGGAAATATATTGGATGCGTATGGGTTAGTAAATGTAGTTTCCCCATCTGGACTACCAATTCGTGGCATTGTGGGAATTAGTCCAGATCCTATCATGTTTGTTGCTGTCAACTGCAAGAATGTACAAGAAAGCAAGGAGTTTTATGAAAATCTTGGTTTCGTTGAGCAAGAGGTGCCTTATTCAAGACCGTCTAAGGGGACCACAATGTTTGAACCAGCCCCACCAAAGGGATCGTGCTACATGTCACCTTCACCAACTTCCATGGGAGTTCTTTTACTACCGGGAAAGAAGAAGAAAACTATTACAGCCAATCCAGCCGTTAACTCATTAAATATTGTCTACAACCCATCATCATCTGAGACAAGCTCCGGAGAAGACAAAGAAATACGGGTGAAAGATCCATCTGGAGTAACAGTCAACTTTCAGTCCGAAGCGGCCTTCTCGAATATAGAAAAGAAAACGCGATAGTATATCTTTTTAATAAGTAATAATAGTAGCAAAAGCGTCTAATACTGCAGAGTTAACACTACACGTACATATTTTTTATCGCCGTTCCATTCAGCTACAGCACAATGATTACTAATAATTATTGTCTAGAGTAGTGATATACAATATGGTCTTTCTTATATAGGATATATCCCCCCCCCCCCCCCTTAAAAGTTTGAAACATTATCATCGAACTTAATTTATTGTTTTACTATATTTATATCGTTAATGCTACAATAGGCTTACAAATTAAATAATTATAAATTATCGAAAAACAGAATCCAATGGATCTTCTGGAAGTACTAGTTCTTCATGTCGAGTTTTGCGCCTCTTTTGAGAATCTTTCCTATCTGTGTACGAAAGTCCCTGTCGTTTTTTCTCTTCGGCTCGTATTTCATTGGGTGAAACAAAATCTGGATTTTGAAACAATGTTTGACCACCAAAGGATCCTCTAAAGATACGGATCGGATTGAGTACAAATCTTGGTCCGATCTCAACAAGAGACGTACTCTCTTCTTGTCCAGACTTTTTCTTTAGAGTGTGGGCCTCTAGTGCATTGGTTGCTTGTTGCTCCAAAATTTGGTAATTTCGTACCCATATCTGTAATCACATCAGATGAATGATGGAAGTCGAGAAAAAACGTGAAAAGAAAATTAATATTAGAAATCAAATAATAATATAGTAGAATGATGTTGGCACAAATACACACTACATATTGCATCGCTTCTCTGTAAGTCTCATTCCATCGTAGTCTTAAGTACAAGATGTTTTGCTCTCATGCCGTTAGGTCTGATATACGCTCATCATTAATATAATCAGTGACTTTAGAGAAACGACGCGCAAATAATAATATAGTAAAACGATCTGGAACAAACAAACACACATACGAAGGTATTGCATAGCTTCTATTATAAGTCTCATTCCATCGTAGTCTTAAGTACAAGATGTTTTGCTCTCATGCCGTTAGGTCTGATATACGCTCATCATTAATATAATCAACGACTTAAAGAAGCTACGCGCACACACCCGCATGGTTATTTGTTCGTTCGATCGATCGATATTGTTTATAATAAAATAGAAACACAAACGTACCTTATTATCTGCATAGTAGAAAGCCATAACTCGATCAACAAAAGGTTTGCTCTTTGGATGGCCTCTAGGAGTACCAAATACATCTGTGAAGATAGTTTTCAGTAGTCTGAGATGACTTGTCGTATCAAATGCTGCATCGAATGTTAGTATAGGTCGACTACCTCTCATACAATTACCCGTAAGACGAAGCTCATCCATTGTATGACAATTAGTCAAATGAAACTTTGCCGAAGGGCCAAGATTATCACCTACTCGACCAAGCCAGAGGTATGCATCTTGACGTTTACGACATTCCAAAAACAAAACAGTATTACAACCTCTCATTTGAGCGATGTCATTCACTGCAGATGCGGCACCATTCTTTCCAGCATCTAATTTCGATTCCTTCTTGTGATGTGGTAACATTGTACGTAAATCTTCCAACAAGTGACGATAACGGGCAGTCGCACCTCTTAGACAAAGTACTAAACATCGCTGTTTATTCCGATATTTACCATCACTCGAGGAGAATAAGTTTACTTCTTTCTTTTCTGCAATAGCAACGTCAGTTGTATCTGTAGTATCTTCGCCTTCAGTTGTGGGTGGTGGTAACTCTTCGGCATCTGCAGGTGCTGCTGCTACTGATTCCGTTCTCTCCCTATTTGATTTTCCCATGATTAAATACTTTTGTTTAGCTTGGTTGGCAAGTGAGATTAGATATATTGTATGATCATGTCGATGTCAAGTCAAATTAACGTGTTCTTGTACAACTTTTATTTGCAAGATTTGATGGTTGGTGGTAGCTAAAACGTTTATTGAGCCTTTTAGATTTTCTTTTGTGTTGTTGGAATTTGCTTAAGGTTGAATGGTTAGGATGCTAGTCCTAATCGTAGGTTGACGGACAGAAGTAATTAGTAGAGATGTGAAGCATTTCATGATCCGGCGCGCGTTGATTTCTACATCTTCACGAAAAAAATCTGAAATATCAAAATTAACTACTGTAGTCCGAAATCCGACCTTTCTAGTGAAAACACTAGTTGAGAACTCTCAACTTGAATTGAACATTCCATTATTTGAGAAACATCTTTCACAAGCACTGGAAGAATTTCGCAAACGACAGGAATGCAACCAGTAATAGTATGTAGTAAGATTGGATGGACATCAACGCAATTTATAGTAATTCTCACTGTAAAAAAGTAGATCCATCGCTCTGAAAAATAAATCCATCAATTCTTTGTTTGACAACAACAACAACAACAGCCTTTCAAATCGGGAATATCAAGGTATTGAGGTGCTTGCTCATGTTCTTGCTGTTGTAACTTGGACATCAAATATTTAGTTCTTGACCCATGCTAGATAGGGAGTTTGCTCCTTCATCAACAATAAGTCCACAGGGATGCTTACAAAACAATTCTTAGTGGAGTCATGTATGCTCCTCTCTTTTGGGTTGTAAGCAAGTTTAAATCAACAAATCTTCTAGCTTTGTTTGAATATCTGTAGATGTGTGATGAACTTGTATCTCCTGATCCAATTTGGTAACCCATCATTCCAATTTGCTGCTGCAGCATCAGCATCAGCAGTAGCTGCTCTCCCGCTGCTGCTCCAGCTTTTGCAATGCTAATTGTTCTAGGTTGTGCTAGCTGATCCATTATTTCTTATCTTATTTCCTCACTTATTCCATTGGTAGTAGCAGAAGCAGCAGCAGCCAGTGATATCAAACAAGGATTGTCCATCATTGGATGATAGTTAAGATCAATTGTATTGTTGCTATGTAGGATTGGTTTTACAAAGTTCTTGGTACAAAAGGAGCTTAGTGTTTTTCTGTACTTTTCTCTTGCAATTCACTGGAAACACTTTTTTTCTCTAGCTTGGGGTGATCTTTTCAATCTACTGAAGTAACTGCAAAGAATTGAGGAATCATTTTGACAGTGATGATGCCAGGGACAAAAAAAAATCATTCTGTTTGTATTAACAGGATTCAGGTTATAAGGAATTTTTTGCCGATTTCTAATTTTTTTTACTAGTTAATTCACGTGTTAATTTTCAAAAAAAAAATTAACTTAGAAAATATAGCCTATTTTCAGTGGTAGAAAGCTAGTGGAAGACTAAAGCATTCAGCCTGTTAGTTTGCGCTAGATGGACTCGAACTAACGACCTCAGTTATTAATATTATCTTTTTAACCAGTTCAACCAAGAACTGTGGAAGATTTTATTACGCTGAAGTTAGACAACGGATTTGAGTATATATACCATAAAGCGCGCTAAATTAACACGCGCTAAATACAGTGATTTCGTTCGAAATCAAGATTGATAATGGGAAATTTCCGAGTAACCACACACATGCTAATAATATGTGGTCTTCCACTCAACTACAGTAAAAAAGAAGATAAGGTACATGATCTCCATTAAATAGAGGTAATGAATCACCTGGTTAAGTATCTACTACTCTGTTAGCTCGGATACAACAGTACTAACACTAACACTACCTGTTGTTGTTGTCTCATATAATTTCATGTCTACATGGTATGCTGCATGACAATTAACCACTGTCTTGATTCCATCCACTGTTTTGATTGAATTACATAGCCAAAAATCCACTCCCTTCTCCATAGAACACTGCTCACATACATACTTTGATGGATACGCTCTTGCTCTCTTTGCTCCAGTATTGAAACCAGGGCATTTGATGTACTTGCAATAAGAGAGCTTCTTATCTAGCACAATCAGTGGAACTGATAGATGATTCCTTCCAGGCTGCATTTCCTTTTGACGATTAAAATCAGATTGTCGATAACGGAGCGCCCTTGCAGTAATAGAAGAAGCTGGTGTTTGAGGTGTACCAGAAACTGTTGCAGTAGGGGAGGTAAAATGTTGTCTAACTGCATCAGATCGAAGTTTTCTTCCATCCAAAGAAGATGAGGTAGTAGTAATATCCTTTGTGGCACTTGGTGCATCTCCAAAGCCTCTTGTTCGTATTTCGGATCCTTGCTGCAGTAGTGAATGAGTCAAATCGTTGATACATGATCTCATTAGCATTGGGGTCCTGTCAGGATGATACTTGTTGTAGAGCAACTTGTAGATGTTGTAGGCATTGTTAAGATTCATATTGAAAAATCTAGCTGCTAACTTGGGGGACCATCCATGCAGATGCGATTCAGTAGAGAGATCATACTTGGCTTCATCAGCACCATTCCCTTTATCAATCAAATGATATGTTTGACAGTACACCCATTGTTGCTCAGGGCAATCAACATCAGTGAAGTCCTTGTTCCTCCTGAATGTTACTGGATCCCTCAGCTTTCTCTGAATTCCTCCTCTTAGAAGATTAGGACCATGGAAGTTAGAAAGCGTCTTGACATAGTTGTTATCAGCTCAAATAGCATAGGTAATGGGCTTGTCCTTGTGTTGATACATAACTGATTGATGTGTTCCAACCTTAATTCCTCTTGCAGCCACAGTTGCCTTACCACGACTACCAGCACCAGTACGATTGGTTTGACAAGTACCAACCATGTTGATTTTCCACTCCTCTCTTCCAACTTGACACATGGCATCACTCATGTAAGCAGAATCCATGACAACACAATGACCCTTATGTTTGTAAGGATCAAGCATAAGGTCATAGAGAGAGATCATCTTGTATTTTCCATAATTGTTGATCTCTTTAATAATATCTTCATCGAATTGACCACCATAGACCCTAGCAAACAACTTGTATGTACTGGGACGACCTGTAGTGATACAGACAGTATTAATGGTGGTAGCTCCAGTTCGAGTTGGTTTTGGTTCAGGTCCAATTGTCATGCAACTATGATACCAGCCACCAACTCGACTCTCATCAGTGGTGATCCACTTGCCAAAGTTGACAATAGCTTGCCACCTCTTGAAAGAAGAAGAAGAAGAAGGAAGGTATGTGTTAGTAATCGATTGGAAAGAACAACAGCAACAACAACATATACAGTACATACCTTATTATAACCATCTTCCAATAGACCATGTTTCAATCAATGCTTTGCAGTGCCTGGTGGTGCAACAACTTTTGGATCATCATATATGTCATCCCAATCACCACCACACTCTGGATCCCAATCGTCACTGTAGTGCAAAAGCATGTAGTAAGATCCTCTAAACAAGCTTTAGTCATTGCCTCTCTAATAGATGGGACTGCGTCCATTATTTCTCTTGTTGAAAATATTTGTTCAATCGATCGACCTCCATGGATCATCCTACATAGACAAGCACCATAGAAACGAGCCACATGGTCTCCAGTTATCACTCTGTCGCCTCTGTAATACCTTGGCTTGAAGCCATTTTCAAGGACCCTTTTCCTCATATAGTTTCGCATCCTAGCAGCCTGGAATTCAAATAGAGTTTGATCATCATCATCACCGAATCTGGGAAGGCACCACTGAAATACCTTCTCAAACCTGATCTCTCCATCAATGTCCCTTAACATCTCCACCTCTTCATCGGTTATCTTAACAGTGAACTCTTCATCTCCTTCCCATTCAATAGGATCAATCGGACGACCACCACTATCACCATCTTCAATAACAATCTCATCCCATTCATCTGGCTCTGTTCTATAATATTTTTTTGTTTCTGTTTCTATCTCATCATCACCATCACGAATAGGTTGTTGTGTTAGTTGGAACTCGTTGTAAGTGGAGGAATCGAAGTCTGCATATTTATATATAGCCTCATAAGCCATGAGGTAGAGAGCATCATCTTCTTTAGTATCTAATAATAAATTCCATCGTTGACTGATTTGACAATATGAATCAATTACACCATCATTTAGCTTATAGCCTTTGCAACCATCCCACCAGTAATCAGGGACCTTCATAGATAGTCCTACTAATGATTTGGCCCATTCGACACTGATTGGGCGTCTTCTAGGAGCCATTTTATTGCCATTGTAGTGTTAAAAAAGTTGGTTGTTTTGGGTGTGGTTTTGTAATATTTTGATTACACGGAAAAGCGTGGCAAAGTGTACGAAAAGCATTAGTGACTAAAATATCCTTACTAGTAGTTAGTTAGTATGAAAATTTGAAAACACAAGTTTTGAGAAAGAATTTGTTAGTAAATTTGCTAGTTAAGTTTACAAGACTGACCATTTGATCCATATTTTCCATGCGTTGATCGCCTCTTTTTCGTGTGAGTTGAATAGTTTTTCAAATTTTGAATCTTGGGTGTGAGTCACATAATAATATTGAACAAAAAGAGGGTTGCGCGGCACGTTTTTCCACTCTCTATATTTGAACACATGCTCTTCCAAATTTTATTTAGGACTGCAGCTGCCGGAGTAGTAACAGCCAATACATAGTGACCGGGAGTTATTTCAACTTAATAAGAAAGCACGTGTCTTTGAACGGAGATGCACTGTGTCTCAATAGGGGGGTGTAAGTCCATTTTTTGAGGGAGATATCACCCCACAAAAAATTGACCCCAAAAAGTGGCGCCAACTTTGGCGCCATAACCTGAGTCCTGTTAACTAGTAACTCACCTTTTTAAATTTGGTGTGCTGTACTACTACTATTACTATTAGCCGTACATTGTAATTTCTACATGAAACATTTTACCAGTATGGTGGGCTTTACTATTGTTCTATTGCTATTGCTATTACTATGACTATCTATTTCATCATTATATCTATGTGTAAAGGTAATAATTGTAGGCGTAAGACATGTATCACTATGGAATGACCGGCCAAGGATAGATCATACGAGTAGATATAGCCAATCATAGAGAGTAACTAAGCTCACACTCCTAATAAACACTATTTACATACATTAATAGCTTAGAAGTCTTCAGTCTAGTGATCTTAGTTAGCTAGACACAACATTTACAGGTTATGAGAACATTTATCTTTTATCACTGTTAAAAGATGGTATAATAAAGTTGAAACAGGGTTGTGGTATGGACTGATATCTTATTAGTAATAGTAAAATATCAGTATAATCATTATCTATATTATGGTTCTGTATTACGCTTCTTCGCTGTATGTTGTGATTGCTGTATGCATGTACAGTATGCTGTATTTTGTATTTTGTATGTTGTGACCGTATTGTATTGTATTGTGCTTTTTGTGTCTTTTTATGATGTGTGCTTTTAAGGTCTTAAAAAACAAAGAAGAAAATAGAATATTTTCTTGCGTCTTCAATGCAATAAACCTATTACGGTAATTAAGAGTTCTTAAAAATCATTAATTAAGGAATTGAAAAAATAACGACTGTCCTAAACTAGTTAGTATTTCGTTAATTCGCTTATATTATATTGTGAGCATTCATGTTGCTACATGTTATTCTATAGAGTACACCGGTATGCTATAGAGTACACCGGTATGTTAAGACTCGCTTATTCAAGCTCGCTTAACCTTGCCTACTCTTAACGGATAGTTATCAGCGAGGTGAGGTGCTCTATAGCTGCGCCAACTCTCATGACTCAAGTGACGTCACCAGTCACATATGACTGTTTACTACACTCTCCCACTAAGATGTAGCTTCCCAAAGAAGCTATCTTCAATCCAACCCTTTGTATGGTGCAAACCATCTCGTCGATTGGGTATCTGTTACTGTTGGTGTTCGTTGTATTGTTATGGTTCCATTGGTATGAGTTGCTACAATTCGGAATGGTCCTGAAGATCTCTCTGACAGCTTTGACTTATTCCATACGATTTGCATCACTCTATCTCCTACTCTGAAGTGGTGTTCTATTCTTCTTCGGTTTTGTTTGATCAAATTCTCATCAATCATCTGTTGACGCCCTGCACGGATTGCTTCTAAATTTGCTATCAAGGGTACATCCATAATCATATCCCGACCATACACCATTGCGCCTGGTGTTGTCCCAATCGGTACGCTGACTGAACATCTCATTGCATGCATACATGTTGCCAGAGCATTGTCCATCACTTGGTTGGCATCATTCTCATTCTGCGGAGGATTAGTATGTAATACTACTCGTAGTATATCTCCAATTGTCTGGTGCATACGTTCACATATTGCATTGGCTTGTGGATTGCGCACTGCAGTACATACATCGGTAATTCCGTATCTGGCGAGTACACTTACAAACTCCCATCCAGTAAACTCTGTACCATTGTCATGTACACATCTGTTTGGTCTTGGGTATCTCGACAGCCATGAGTTTTCGAATTGCTCTGCTACATGAACCATTGTTTTATTCTGTATTCTGATTAACTCAATCAGGTTCGTCACTGGATCGATGCATGTTAATGCTTTGAACACACATATATTTCCATTGACTACTATTTCCCATGGACCGATTAGATCGATACATACTTCATTCCACGGTGCGATATTTGCATGTCTAGGAGGTAGTTTGCCATACCCTCTGCCTTGTTGCTTGTACATGTGGCAATTCTCTGGACATACATACTCTCTACAAAGTATCGATAGCCTTTCTGCATGAAATCTGGCTCTTATCGTATCGTAAACTTTAGTAAACCCACAATGGCCTAATATCATATGATACCATCTTATCACATTATGTATCATTGATTGTGGTATATATATTTTCCAGTCATTCTGTAATACCATATGATTAGCTCGATAGCATATCAATGGTCGACCATTTATTATCTTTATTGGGTAGATGTGAGGCTGTGCTAATGATATTTGTACTAACGCTGCGTCCGCAGCTTGATGTTGTTGTATATTGTTCACTGTTGTTGGGCAATTCATTTCCTGTAAGGTAGGTAGATTCATAAATAGTTCAATCATTTCAATGTCTTCATTACGACATATTGTTGGTAGTATTTGAGGATCTTTATCCTGTTCATCATATGAAAAGAATACATCTTGTTCATCAGTTGGTACTATTATCTTATTCCAGTCAATAAGTTTACCTTTTAACTCATTCTTCCCCGGCGAGGGTCCATCCATTCGAGGGAGCCTTGAGAAAGCATCTGCTAATACATTCACTTTTCCTGGGACATATTGTAAGTTAATATCATAGTCTTCCAGGAATAATTTCCATCTCATTACTCGAGGTGGTGAAAGTGTATGGAAAGTTAAATTTTTATGGTCTGTGAATACATTCAAACGACCACCATAAAGTATATTATGATATTCTTTTATACACATAACAATTGCGAGAAGTTCCTTCTCTGTTGTATTATAATTTTTCTGTGATTCAGTTAATTTCTTAGACCAATATGCAATTGGTTTACCATTTTGTATAATTGCAGCTCCAAGTTGATAGTCACTGGCATCTGTATATATATCAAATGGTAAATTCAAGTCGGGATAAGTTGTCATTGCGTCTGCAGCAATCATTGCTTTCATAGACTCATACGCTTTGATTTGTCGAGGTCCCCACATAAATGGTACATCACCAGTTAATTCATGCAACGGTGCGAGTATGTGAGATCTACGAGGCCACATACTCTTGTAGAATGTAACTGCGCCAATAAAAGACCTAACTTGTGTCTTATCGGTTGGCCGTCCTAATTTTAGAACTGCGTCTATTTTGTTTCTCATAGGAGTGATACCGTCAGGTGTCATATAATGACCTAAGAAATGAGCTTCTTTCACACCCCATTTACATTTTAAAGGGTTACATTTCATACCATTTGTTACTAATCTTTCCAATACTGTATCAACAATTCGGAAGTGATCGTCAAATGAACCTTTTGTCCATATGCCCAGATCATCCATATATGCATCTATATCTAGACCATGTAAAATTTTCTTTATCATTGATTGTGCAAAGTCCGGCGAGACTTTGATACCCATTGGTACTCTATTGTACTGATATTTCCCAAATGGTGTTGTAATTGTGCAGAGCTCCTTGCTCGCTTCATCCATTTCAAAACAATAAAACATCATAGACAGATCAATCTTTGTAAAATGACTGTAACCTCTCTGTTTTAACATGATGTCTTGTATTTTTGGTACTGGATACTGTGGACGTTCTAAGTGTTTATTCAATTCACGAAAATCACTCACCCATCTTACTGTATTATTGCTTTTTGGAATTATAAAGGTAGGCGATGCCCAATCTGTCATACCACAACGACGTAGTACACCATCCTTCTCTAGATTTTGTAGTTCCCTTTTGAAGACCTCTTGTCTTTTGAAAGGAACAGGATATGGCTTTTTATGGACTGGTTTCGTACCCCGTTTGATTTGTAAATGAAGTTTTTCGTGTGGATAATATCCTAATTTTCCATCGAATAACTGCTTGTGCTTTTCTAGCATAGCTTCAAACTTAATTCTTTCTTCACATGTCATGTGATGTTGTTCGTCGGCACACTCCTTTGGAGTTACCTTTTATACTTTCTTTCTAATATTGTTTTTGATTCATAGAGTTCATCTAATTGTTCATTGTTTTCTAAATTTCGGTACATCCTATTATCATAGTAATGT
This sequence comes from Fragilariopsis cylindrus CCMP1102, assembly GCA_900095095.1. Taxonomy (NCBI): domain Eukaryota; phylum Bacillariophyta; class Bacillariophyceae; order Bacillariales; family Bacillariaceae; genus Fragilariopsis; species Fragilariopsis cylindrus. The sequence continues at coordinate 47,403 of FMBT01000349.1, forward strand.
GGAATTTTCATTGGTATTGTTCGATCAATCCATGTGATTGTATTTGTTTCCCATGACATGGAGATACCTGCTAATCTAAGGAAGTCCCTTCCTAAGATGATGTCGTATTGACATGTTGGTGAATCAAATATTCTACTTGATATGTTGTCCAATCGTCTTCCATTGCTAAACTCTGAAAGTTTTACATTCTTCAAATTGACTGATAATGACGTATCAAATGAACCTGATGCTGTTGTGGTTATTTGTCTTCTTTCAGACCTACTTGGACATGCACCTGCCGGTAGTACTCTTCTATTCAATAGCGTTCCACTACTACCACCGTCCATTAGGACGACAAGTGGTCTATTACAATATTGACCCTGTATTGTTTCACAACACAGTATTGTGATTGGTGCTAAATCTGCTTCATTATTCAAACCAGCTTCTACTGCTGCATATAATTCATTGTGGTTCATCCACTCATCTATACATAGATTAGATTCGTTTTGTTTATTAGATTCGTTTTGATTCGTATTCAACGGACCGACTCTTGTCTCAAACAATGAGGAGTCTGTATTCGTGGCTGACAGTAAATTCATTACTGTGCCTGCCTTCACATCAACATTATGCACTCCTTGTGCCTGCTTACTGCAGCTGTTGTTTACATCACTTGATGCTGTGGGCGCTGCTGTTGTAGCCTTATTTCAACGATTGTAATAGCGTCCGTCCGAACACATGTATACTTCATTGTGACTGTGCGATGGTGCTACCGACGGTGGATAACTTCCACCCCGTTGTGAATAATAGTGCGATTCAGATGGACCAACTGATACATTGGGCACCGGTGGTAAACTTGCTGCACTTGCTGGACTTCCATAATACGGAGCAGGTGGTGGTGGATAATTATTATTATGATACGATTCATAGCCACCACGACCATTCGTATGATACGATTCGTAGCCTCCCCGGCCACGACCTCTGCCACCGTCTCGTCCGCCACCACGACCTCTCCCAGCTCCTGCTAGATTCCTGCCGGGCTGTTGAAGTTGGCTGGACATTCTTTCCAAAGATGTGCTCCTTCGTGCTGTCTACAACGTTCATTGTTTCCTCGACCTTGTCCACGTCCGCGTCCGCGTCCACGACCACTGCGGCCTCCGCGTCCGCCACGACCTCCTCTTCCTTGGTAGCCGTTCTTATTTTCACTCTTGGTGTTTTCTTTCTTTTTATGATTCTTCTTCCATTCCTTATCTGCATACAACTTTTCCGAACTCATGTACTGCATCAACTTTTCTACTGTAGCTTCTTGTGCAGTAACTTGAGTTCGATTCCAATTGATTTGCCATGCTTCCGGAAAGGATCGAAACAAAATTAACTTTTGTTCATCGTCTGTAAGATCCGCTCTTGATCCTTCTAACATTCTGGTGAACCTCATCAATTCTTCCATACGGTCTTGATGGGTTGCTACTGATGCCTTCATAGGCTTTTTACATTCCTCTGACTTGAGGTATTCAATTAAATCTCCTTTTGAATCCGTACTGGTACAGTACATCCGGATGAAGTCATTGGTTAGGGTATTAAACCCTGAACCTTCATTCACCACATCCACTACTCCTCCTGCCTCATTTGTCACTTGACTGACAGAATCCGTGTATTTATCGGGGTTCTTCAATCTTAATCTCTTAAACTTTTCCGATGGACCATGTCCTAAAATCTTCTTGAAGAATTCAATGTGTTGTGCTGTTGTGATGATGTTCAAAGAACTGACTGCCATTGCAAAGTCTTCAATCACATACAATAACACTTCAATGCCTCCTTTATCAAAGGATGCACACTTTTCAAATCCATCGCTCCGTCCTTGAGGATTGATTGCTTTAAGCTTGTATCGAATCAAGTCTTCCTTCTTGAAACCTTCTTCATATTTGATTACTGATTGATTAGCGCTCATCGTTGTTGTTGTTAACCTTCTAGCTTGTAGTAGGTAGTAATTACTGTGTCCTAAACTAGTTAGTATTTCGTTAATTCGCTTATATTATATTGTGAGCATTCATGTTGCTACATGTTATTCTATAGAGTACACCGGTATGCTATAGAGTACACCGGTATGTTAAGACTCGCTTATTCAAGCTCGCTTAACCTTGCCTACTCTTAACGGATAGTTATCAGCGAGGTGAGGTGCTCTATAGCTGCGCCAACTCTCATGACTCAAGTGACGTCACCAGTCACATATGACTGTTTACTACAACGACTTAGAAGTGTCACCGTCGCGTTGGACGCGAGTACTACCTAGGCTTCTTCTTTTTTATTGGATCATCTAACGCACACGAGATTTGCACGCACCGAAGAACAATCTAAAATATTTTCGATACAGTACAATGTACAGTAACGTTAGTAGTACAAACCAATACACACATTAAACTTGTTACAGTGGTACGGTATATCACCTGCTGATACGGTATCAGCACAATATCCCGATTGAAAATCGTTTCCAAAAGATTGTTTTACCGTTTTGAAAGCACTTACAGTAACGTTAGTGTACTAGCCTCTGCGTTCTGAGGGAAATAGACCTAGAGCACGTGCAGAATTGATTCATTCACATTGGCATCACTCAATCAATCATCTAATTCTTTCTGAGACAAGATGATGAAGACTGGTCTGAATAGCGACGAAATTTCGTCGCCTATGAATAATACCAGAGATAATAATGAGAGGAGTAATACCCCTACAATAGATTTTGATGACTGGCCAGAAGATCCCTTCACTACTCTCGCGAAAGAAAGTGACGTCTTTGCATCCTCGTTTGCAACGGAGGAGAAGGAAGAGAACACGACCAACGCTGTAAATAATTCAAACCCTATTTCCAATTCGAATAGCAACCATCCAGCTTCATCTACATTTCCTTTTGTTCCTCATGCCTTATTATCCGGTTCATCAATAATTTCGGAAAAAAATTCTAGCATGAACAATGAAAAAAACGTCATTAATGCCGTTAATGATACCTCCACTCCAGCAGGAAGTCGGAAAAGGAGCCATTTTCAACAATCGCAACAGCAAAACCAAACATCAAATTCTAGTAGTTCGAACAAGAGTGCTAGCACATCTAGTACGAAGAAAAAATCGGACTATATACCCATCTCAAGAAGAAAGAAGAAGCCTAAAGGTATGCCCAAGAGACCATTAAGTGCATACAATCTATACTTTCAAGCACAACGAACAACGATACTCGCAGTCCAAAATGCTGGGAATGGACCAAGAATTGGATTTGAAGGTTTGGGAAAAATTATTGGGAAAAAATGGCGGGATCTGAGTAGTATCGACAAAAGGGAGTATGATAAATTAGCAGAGAAAGATAGTGAACGGTATCGTAAGGAAATGGATACGTACCATGAAATGAAGGCTAAGCGTTATGAAGAGGAAGAAAAACGAGCCGTATCGGAAAGTAAGGCTTTATCTAACATATGTGCTACTTCTGCAAGGGACGTATCATCTATAGGTCAAGCTTCATCTTTCGGTGGTGTGAACTATAATACAAAACAACAAATGCAAGGAGGTTCAATCAAGGTTATTCCTGTTGGAGATGGATTTGTGAATTCACATCTATCGTTTCCGCCTGGGACACAACCTGGAAATATTTCTTACCGTCCAGTGAGTTTGGCTCGAGTAGAGCATCAGCAGCAGCCACCCTCTCCTCGCTACGCCTCACAGCATCAACAACAACAACAGAACAATGTGATGGATATAAATCGAGGCCCATCTCCGTCTCAGCATTTTACACAACATATGGTAGATCGATCCGCCGAACCTACCTCATACAACAATGATGTTGGTCCAGGTCACGGTCCCAGTTCGGCCACTTCATCTGCAGCAGCACCTCGTAATAATAATTGCCAAATGCCACCGGGCATGGAAGTCGTTCTATCGGACCGGAACGGTGTCGATCGCAAGTACCGCGTACAGTATACATGTTATTCCATGACAAGAGAAAACGCAAACAAGTACATCGATAGTCTCACAGGAAACCAGCCCCAACAACAATCGTCTGCTGCTGCTCGACAAATGCCGATGATGCCACCGCCGGCAGCAACAGGCCCGCCGAATGGAGGGTATGCTGATTGGGGTCCTTGATTGATACATTATACATTATACATCATAATTCTTATTTACCTCCTGTATTCTATATCGAAAAAAAAGTTTTCGTTTCTTTTTCGTTCACATGAAGCATGCCATTCGACGTATCTCACCTTATTATTTAAGTATGGAAACTCCTATTGATTAAAATATCTAAAAAGGTTGAATGACAATAATAAACTGTTTGAACAAACCAAGTATAGATTAAGATAGATCGGAGGAGAACACCGTTTTCATTTTTTATATTTCATATATATTTATTTCTACAGCATCAGTATTTAACAAAAAACTTTAATCTACAACTATTGATGTGCACTACTGTAGATATATATATATACTACATCAGAAAAATACGTCCTGTTCTCGGATATTAGAAACCCCACTATTAACAATTGGGCATTACCATAATAAAGTAACAGTTACCACCTAGAATTTTAATAGAAAAAAACAGCAGTATCGTGAGAAACCTCCCGCTCGTGTTGATTGCGCGCGCTATTCCAACTTGAAACTAATAGATTTCACTCACATTTCACGTATCTTTTTATTAAAACCAATCCCCGCATTTCTCAAAAAGCATGTACTGTACATACGAAATTGAAGATAAAAGATAGCACAGGAATTAGGACGACGACGCATTTGACGGAAGGAATATAAATAAAAACTGAAGCAAATCAAAAAAGATGGATCTTCCTTCGGTACGACGTTTTTGTAAGGTTGCCTCTTGTTTCCTACTTCTCTCTGTCTTAATTATTATGACAACGATTATTGGCCGTACGGAAGCGACTGAAACTACTTGTCCAGCTACAACAAAAAATTCCGCCTTTGTCTTTATCAAGCCACATGCCAATACGGAAGGAGTTCGTGACTTGGTAATGGAAAAATTGAAAAGTTCCGGTATCAATATTCTAAAGGTGGTGGATATTGGTGGGGAAGAAATTGATCAAAAGAACCTGATAGATCAACACTACTATTCGATCGCTTCAAAGGCTACCATATTGCCGGCCAACAAGATTCCTGTTCCAGTAGAGAAATTTGAAAAAATTTTCGGAGAATCGTGGACTGACGTTCTGAAAGACGGTCGGGCGGTAAACGCACTGGAAGCGTGCAAACGTTTTGAATGCAGTCCCGACGAATTGAATAAGGCATGGAACGGTGTGAGCGGTTCGACGGTCAAGCTTGGCGGTGGGTTCTATTGTGGTACGAACATAACATAACATAACATAACATAACATAACTACCGTAGTTTGCGAACGCTCCTAACATTTGAGCATTAAACGACGGTGCGCCTCATAATTCTCTCTCTCTTCCTTCCCCAATACCCAATAACCCAAAGCAAAAATGTCAGTCAATGGAAAACCTGAACTCTACGTCTTTAATGCATTTTTCATGACAATGCGATCTAAGTACGTCGGTAAAGATAAGGAAATTCGTTGTTATGAAGTAGAATGGGATCCAACTGAACTTTCCTGGTCGTCATTCAGGAATGATATCTTGGGACCAACCGATCCCAACGAAGCACCGCCAAATTCTATTCGTAAAACGATATTGAATCAATACAAAAAGCTAGGTCTATCTTCTATACCAGATAGATCAGATAATGGCGTTCACGCTTCGGCCTCTCCTTTCGAAGCACTAGCTGAAAAGATGAACTGGTTAAGTCTTGACTTAGAATCAGATGGATTTGGAAAAGCACTTGTCGACGCTGGGATAAGTAAATCTAGAATACACGAATGGTCTCGTGACCCTCAAATTAATCTTTCGGATTCTGCTACTGGTAGTGTATTCGATGCACTCGAAGATCTAGATATTGATGAATGCATACAAAAACTAATCGAATTCAATAAATTGAATTAGGTTAAAAGTGAAAACTATTAGTTATTTATTATTATTGCCCGTGATAGACGTGAATTTTTTTGTATCCTTCATGGAGAGACCTGAGAAGGGCCCTACCCATTTCATCCAGCATTGAATTTAGTTGCATAGTTTCATGATCTTGAATTGTGTCCAGAAGACAATAGATACCAGGCAAAAGACTTTTCTTGCAGGTTGCATTCATGGTCCCTTGTAATGCATCTACAAATCTCACAATGAGGCATATTATATGTTTCTTGTAAACTTCCCCGTACGGAAGCAAAAGCTCGCACAATCGGGAAAACTTTTGGCCACAACTAGGCATACTAGCTACGGGCATCGATTCGCGCAAGGCAAATTGTAGCATCGTATTCAAAGAAATGATAAGCGAAGGAACACATGAGTGTACTTGCTTTGAAAATCTTTGAAGGAAGAAGGATATGAGAAGGAAACTAGCATCGTAAGCTTTGATGTGGGCCTCTGTTGTTTGTTTTTGTGCACAGTCTTCGTCGACTCTGATTGTGGAAGTGATGCATGCAAGTATAAGAGCAATATCTCTTTCACGGAGTATCATGATATCCTTTCTACTCGCCATGTTAACAATTAGCGAGGACACTTCTAGAATTGATTCGGATTCGACGTCGACTTGCCTAGCAACTTGCGTCATAACTTGGAGACAATTGCTCATAATGGTGGCTGAATGTTTCGCGATGACTTCGACTTGGCTTTCATTTGTTACGGAGAGGACAAGCATGTGCAGAATTTTCAATTTACTGGGAGCCTTAACAAGCGTCGAGGTGAGCTTGTCTAGAAATTTGTCAAATTCGTTCGGCTCCATATCCCTTGCCAAGACACACAAAGGAGTTAAGAAAACATCATATCCCTCCAAATTGGCAACAAGCAACTCATGTGTGAGTTCTTGAGCAACGATTCCCGAGGGCTTAGTCATCGCATAGCAACCAATCAGATAGGAAATAGATCGCATTTCGAACTCGTCGACATCTCGAGTCGAAAGATCTCTCAGCTTGACCACAATTTTGGTTTCTGTAGAGCTCAATGGAATAATGCGTGCCTCAGAGCACGTTGATGAAAGACGGAGCGCTTCGGCGATTAAAATCCTTGATTGGTTTCTAAATAATAAATTCGAGTCTTTTGGGGATTCGAAGCAATATTTCTGTGCTTGTATCCAGAGGCGTTTTTGAATAACACGTAAAAACTCATCAATTACAGCAGAATCAGTATCAGCGTCAATTGACCTGCGAAATTTCTTTAGGAGTGTCACAGCGTAGCTTGTGAGCACTAAGTAATGAGTTCCACCTTGTGAAACTTCGGCTTTATCTTCATAAAACGTTGAATCCAAAATCTGGACCAACCCCGTTATCATATTTTCCTCTTGCGACATGCAAATTTCGACTATCGATCCAATAAGCATGTTGCACGAATGAATGCAACGATGCATTATGCCTGAAGAGGGGCTGCGATCAAAACAAATCGACGTCGTTTTCATTATTTGCGGCAGCAGTATCATAAGATCCTCACCTTGTTTTTGGAATATTTTCTCGGTAGATTGTGGTGATATGCTTCCTAAAACTCTTGAAGCTGCGATGCGCAATTCTGATATAAGTTGTGCAGTAGTATCGAGAAAGGAGCTCCCGTTCTTGCTAAGTAGCATACTACAAATCAATTCTATTCTCTGGAAAGATTCGAATGTTCTTATACCATCATTGCAGTCTTCCCATATGGGAATGCAAACATGATTGATTTTCTCGAGAACTTGCAAGCTCCCCAGTAGGAGCTCATTCATTTCAGCAAGATGGTTCGACGCGCAAGTCATTGACACACGACTCTTGTGGACGTTGAGCAGCTCCGTAAATGAGAGACTTTCCCAGTCTGGATGTAGGATTGGACGTGCAATCTCAAAGAGTTGAGGCGATGCACCGTCACACCAAGCCTAGAATCTTCTGGGTGTTCTCCGCCACGAAAGAAATGACATTCGTCCCCAGCCTGTTAGAAACATTCGGAATCTCGTAGAAACTCGTATCGTAAAGCAATGATACAATTTGTTCCTTCCTATGACCATCAGATTTACCCACGATCGCCACAGCCTGAAGTAGCTGGTTTAAAAATGAATTGATATCGTTTTCACCTGCATACGGTGCCCATATCGAGATGGCTCCTGCTAGAACTACCCATTGGTCCCTCATTTTCTGTTTGGAATCCGACTCGCGATCGTTCGAATAGCATCCTTGTAGCATAAAACCTACTAGCTCTCGGGCTTCCGACATCTCGCTCGATGTGTTGTATTGCTCTGCATCCGATGCGTATGCAAGGCGCTGTTTCTCGTAAAATTCTCCGTGTAATTGCTGAATTCTCTGACATGAGAAAAACTTTAACGATTCAAGTAGATCAAGGTCTTCTTTATAAACGTCCCCAGCCTCGTAGTCAACAACAGTAGTAATTGCATCTTTTAAGACACGATGAATTGATAAGGGGATATTGAATGTATCTTGATCGGATGGCCCAATTTGTTTGTTGCCGATCCAGAATTCGCATCGATTCTTAAGATGTATCGACCAAGCACACAATATCACTGCATTATTGACGTTCCCGTCATCATCTTCTTCCATCAAGCGAGTAATTGGACCACTTATAATCTCTTTACAAATTGGGTAGATTTCATTGGACGAATTGGAATCGACTCGAACATTCCGAAGAAGTCCTGTCAATAGTTTCGTAATAACAGAACTTGCGAGCAAAGTGACTTGTACAGGAAGTGAATCATCTTTGCTATAATCTGATCGACCCACAATAGATTCATTCACGGTGGAGAATATTTGTTTAAGTTGTTGAATCGGACTTTCTTGAATAGCTGTGCCTATTTGCCTCGAGATGTCATCATCATCAGCAAATGCCAACAGTTGAACAAGTCTATACGACTCCTCTTCGCGTGTTAATACTGAGACAGCATCAAGCAAATTCATATAGAAGTAATCAAGTTGCCGTAGTTTTCCATACGTTGCAATTATGGTCACGAGAAACGCCTTTGCAGATGCAGCTACTGTAGCAACGTCGGAACCTTTTGCTGAACAGTACGTCAGACATCTTGAAAGAATTACAGTGAGCTGTTCGTGCAAGATTGTATGATTCAGTCGAAGAATTACGTCTAAAATTCTTGTTGTGCATTCCCATTCAGGAAATGAAATATGATAATGTAAGACGCGTTGTTTTTCATTCTCATTCTCTCCCTGAGCTGTCATGAATTCAATTGTTTCCTTTCCAATCTTGTCAAGGAACGATTGCTCTGCACTGTTGCCAAGAGATGGCTGGTAGACATTGTACTTTAATAAAAGATCTAAATTCCTTCCAATCATCGCAAAAAGTGAAACCCTCAGTTTAACATCTATGTCAGTTTGGATGATATCGTTCTTGGACTTCAACAAGCCTTTCAATAGATTCCCAGTGAGACAGGAAAAGAACCGGAATTGTAGATGGCCTAGCTTATCAACGACCTTGGTTTTCTTGTATGACTTTTTTGTCGTTTGCTGTTGCACTTTCGACGATTGTTCAAGGAAAATATCCAACAAGAGAGGCATTACATGAGAAATAGATTCGGCATTTATTGACGAAGATTTTGTAGAGTTGTCTACGATAAGAAAGCCTTCTAATGTAGTCAGTAGCCCTTCTTGGTAGCCACGAAAGGAAGGTTTGGTCGTAAGAGTAGTGGCGGGAGTAGCAGCAGCACTATCTACTTCGACTTTCTCCTTTTGTCCCATTGTATTAAAGACCGGTACGGCTAATTGCAATGACCGAAAGCCATCCATGTGATGTTCCAAACTAAATATTCCATCGCGAATCAAATCATTGAATATTTTTTTCAGGATTTCCGATTGTTCTTTATTGATTCTACTTATATCCTCTTCTCTTTGTAACAGCGCGCAGTACACAACTGCTAGGTCGAGAAACACCTTAGGCCGAACCAACAATTGAAAGCTCTTTTTTGGATTAGCATTTGCGATTCTCGAATTCATAAGTCGGATTGTAGATATAGTGACTCTGAGCCATATCGTTGTAACTGTGTTGCTATTTCTCTTCTTCTCACCGTCGTCGTTTCCTTCGCCTGTACGGTCTCTCGTCAATATCGGTAACAATGAGTCACAAATCACATCAAATGGAGGCCGATATAGATTATCGGCTAGTTGACAGTAACAATCATTTGCCAAATTCTGAACGGTAGTTGTAGGAAAACAAATCTCGTCCGTTACGGTTTCCACCTCCGCTTCTTCTTCCAAGGCGAGACTTAACGCTATCGGTACAATCTTATGCAAAGTACTCAATGTAAGTATACTATTGAAATTATGGTTGTTTCCGCTTTGTTCTGTCGATTTTGGTGTTCCTTTTCCTGTTCCTGTTTCTTCTTGTTTTTCTTCAGAACGGTCAAAGAAGAAACTCAAGCATCGATCAAATGTTTTCCAGTAGAGAAATTTCATAGATTCTGATGATACCACAACCGGTACCGTTACCGACGACGACGGTAATGACGACTTCTTTTTATTATTATACGCGTCCTGCAAAATACACTTGACTGACCATGGAAGAAGAAGACGAGCAATATCTTCTGATAAAACGAAACAGGTCGTTGCAGCTTTTTTATTTTTTTGTTCTATTGCATTTTTTTTACTTTCTGAATTTATTGGCCCCATCATGTATCCCAATAGATGGTGAACAGTAGTCTCTGTTTCTTCTTCCATACAGCGTTGTTTGACATCGGTATCATCGATGGTTGTACCATCGTTGGTTGTTGTTTTTCTCCTACTGGTTAGTTCCGTAAATTGAAGCATTTTGTCGAAAACAAGGTCCGCTTCGTTTTCCCCCTTCTCCTGTTGTTGTTGTTGCTGGTTATCATCTTCCTCCTCGACCATAAACGTAGGTGGTACCTCGCCCTCACGAATGTCACCGCCATCATTATCATCATCATCACCATAAATAACCAAAAATGGATTCTTGTCGAAGGACGCTGTTGTTGATGACGCTGTTGACGACGACGGCGTCGAATTCTTTTTTTTCTTCCTTGACGATGACGGCGTCGAATTCTTTGTTTTCTTCTTCGACGACGATGGCGATGACAAAGAAGATACGTTGGATCTGGATTTTCGCTTGGCGTTTGGCATACTTGCTAAATTACTTGTAGAATTCAACATATACTACTAATACTCTTAAAATAGAGACGCCTCTGGTATTATACAACGAATGATGAACTAATGATGGATTCAGTCGCAATAGCTTTTGATCGGATGGGTGTAAGATACAGTACATGATCACTTTCAACTTCGATGAAACTGATAAGTTATTTTGTGTCGGGTTTTTCAGATTTTAGTGGTTACTGAGAGAGTGGTTGTGGTGTGCATTTCGGGGGATTTACTAAATTCGGGGGACATGAGTGGCGATGATCAAAAGGGGGCTACTAATTAATGTCCTAGTCCTATGATGTACTACAGTAGTGGTACTAAGTTAGTACTATCACGATCCAAAATTAAAACACCTCCAACGATCCAAAGATCGTAGAATTCTGTTTACAATGTCGAAATGTACGACGCACCGTGTTTTGATTGTTGACAACCCTATCATCATTAACAATATCTTACCTTATTAACTTCAAAGTTGTTATTCAAATTGCTACGAGTCGAGGAAAGGAGTACTACGAACACAATATATTCAGATCTCGTTGTTTGAGGAGAAAACAATGCATATACTGTATGCGATCCAATTCGGTACAAACAAACCTTGGCGTTCTTTTTGAGAACCGTTACAAAGTAATTAATTAATTAATTAATTAGCAAGCAGATTAAATCAAATTAAATCCAAAATCAAATCAAATCAAATCAAATCAATAATGACGAGCTACAGGAGAGAAAAGCCCCGCGGCGAGAGAAGACGACGTAATTGCCGGTCAGATGATGATGAAAAAGAAAAAGACCAACATCATCGGTATTATGAATCTCCAAAAGGTTGGAAGGATCGAGATCGAGATCGATCCTACGAAATAGGCAGTAATGAAGAAGCATCCGATCATCCCAATCATAATCAATCATCTACGAATCAACATAACAATAACGGACGGCGCCGACGACGACGATCAAGAAACTCGCGCTCGCGATCGCCACAACGATCGCCACACAATCATAATCACAATCACCATCACAACCAAGATCGAAGAAAAAGACGACGAAAATCATCCAAACAGCGGAGTCGTGGTAGATATGATGGTAGTCATTCTCCGTCCAGAAGAAGTAATAGTTATGATGACGACAACAAACGACGACATCATGACAAAGAAGAAATTCGTCGGTACGACGATAACGATAGACGTAATAATAATAATAATAATAATAATGATGATCGAACCAGACAGCAACGACAAAGAAGAAGAAGACCGAACAACCATAATAAACGAAGAAACGATACTCATTATCGAAACAACTCTCCTCGAAGAAGGAGAAGGAGAAGGAGAAGAAGTCCTAATAGCACTCAACAGCAAAATGTAGCGGTAGATGTGAATGTAGGAGCAGATGTTATACCTGTTAGTAGTGATGACGACGATTATGAACATCATTCTGCTGATCACAATAACCATCGCAAAGTCAACACCAGTAACAACAACAATAATAATAATAGTAATAATAATAATGGTAGCAAAAATTCATCTCCACCTGCTGATCAAGATGATACCATTGGTCATTTCAAAGGTAGAGAAGAGTGTGTTATTGCTGATCGATATCGTCTCCTCAAAGATGTCGGTATGGGAACATTTGGAAGAGTCGTACAATGTTTAGATTTATCACGCGAACGACAACGACGAGTAGACCATAATAATTATCGACAACAACAACAACAACACCGTCACGATAATGACGACGATCATCTGAACAACAACAACAACAACAATAACAATATTGTGGCTATTAAAATTGTTCGTAATGTGAAACGATATTATGAATCGGCAATAATTGAGGCTGATATCATTAAAGATGTCAATCGGAGAGGAAGAAGGGGGAGGACACATTGTTCTATTTTGTATGACACATTTTCATTCCATGGTCATTATTGTATGGTATTAGAAAGTTTAGGTCCATCACTATATGATTTCTTAAAGGGACAAAAATATCATCCATTTCCAATTTATTGTGTCCGTGACTTTGCCGAACAACTACTAGAAACATTGGAATATTTACACAGCTTTCGTTTAATTCATACCGATCTTAAGGTAAGTAGGCAAGCATGTTATTACCACTAATAATCCATCATTAATTGTAATATGTGTTATGTGTTTGCTCTGCTTGGTAGGGTTCAAAAAACAAACGATTTCCAACAGGTTTTCTTTCTTTTTCTTCCTCAGCCAGAAAATATTTTGCTACTCAATGGAAGAGAAATCCCCCAAAGAGGGGGGTATAGTATCCCAGAAAGTACTCGAATCAAGGTAATTGATTTTGGAGGGGCAACATACGATAACGAGAAAAAATCAACTATTGTCAACACACGACAATATCGTGCACCCGAAGTGATATTGAATGTTGGTTGGGGTTGTCCATCGGACTTATGGAGTGTTGGTAAGAAAAAAATGAAAATGAATAGTACAAATATTTAAATTTTATAAGATAATACTGGGTTTTTGTTGTGTTTACAAATAGGACTAACGATATTGCCTTTTGTATGATATACATATATATGTATTCCGACCATACTCTACGCAGGTTGCATCTTAGCAGAACTTTATCAGGGCGAGCTTCTCTTTGCGACACATGATAATATTGAACACTTGGCACTGATTGAACAGATGATCGGTCCCTTTCCAAGAAGGATGCTGAAACGAGCAAAGAATGTAGAACTTGTCGATGAGGCGTTTGATTCTAATGGTGCTCATCGTATGGAACTCCCAACCGAAAAGTTGGCCTATGTGAAACGAACAGCTCCTCTGGAATCTATCGTGTACGATGAAGATGAGTGGTTTTTACGGCTCCTGCGCCGTATACTTGTAATAGATCCTGATGAAAGACTCCAAGCACATCAGTTACTTCGATTTTTAGAAAAATACGCTCATCCTAAATTACGACAGGGTGGTGGTGATGTTAACCGATGGTGAACATAATTCGTATAGATGACAGGCTGTAAAAGGATTGAAATCTTACAGCTGCTGAGTTACTCCAAGCAGTGTGCTTCTTATTATTATAATTACTATTATTCTCATCATTATTTGCCTTATAGGATCCAATAAGATATAGCATTCTTTCACTGTAAAATTAGGTCTAACAAACTAGGATTTTTCGATCAATTTTCCCATTTTCCGTCAGTTTTGTCATAGCGCGCACGACTCGACCACAATCGATTGATTCTAGATTCATTCCACGACTCACTCGCTACTGTATTTGCATTTTTGATTTAATTTAGAATTCTTAGATTAATCATTTAACTTCCGGTAATAAGAATAATACAAACAAAAATCTACTGTACACAGATTATTGGAAGCGATACGTGCCGTTGCCGCATGTCGATGTTGATGTCGATGTTGATGTCGATGTTATCGCACTCTCTGTAGTTTGAGTTATCGCACATTATCAAACAGGAGCAGTGAACATCAGCGCTACCTAAGATTTACATAAGCAACAGCAGAGTACCATGAACAATGCCAATTCGCATCAGCATCAGCAGCAGCATCAGCAGCATCAGCAGCAAATTTTTCAGACACCGCTATCGTATAATGGTCCAGATCTCTCGCTAGTTTCGATGTTCTCGTGCTTTGGTATTGGTCCAAGTGGAACGATGATTGCTGTGCCACCGCCGATCACACTCAATGGCAACGCCATCGGCTACATCAAGATAAGCTATTCAATCCCATCTAGGATACAAAAATCCTATCATCCCAAACCGGGTGTTTTACATAATGGGATAACAAGAAAAGCTTACCTACCATATACAGCTGAAGGTCATGAGCTTCTTTTACGTCTCCAATACGGATTTCTTCATGGACTTAACTTCTCCGTTGGCAGAAGTCTGGCTTCGGGTCGTGACGATCAAGTAACATGGTCGCATTCCATCCCACACAAAACAAGTAAGACTGGAGGACCTTCCCCATTTGGTTTTCCCGATGCTAGTTATTTACCGAAATTGCGCCTAGCGTTGGATCAATTGCGGGTGCCAAGTGACACTAACACGTGCCGTCAATGGATCATTCAAAATCAACCTTCGATAGCGGTGTTAGCAACAACACTGTCGGCTGCACCAACAATGATAGCACCCGTAGCGCTGCTAGGTTCTGGAGCGACACCATTCATAACAACCACAGCAGCTAATAATTCGATACAAAATGAACAGATCGATTATCAGGCACCATCACAAGGCAATACTATAGATCAACTATCACAATACTTGGAACCCGTAGTGTTCGATACCACGAACAACAAAGACGAATGTCCGATTTGCCTCGACGTGCTACACCAAACATCCGGAGCTGCTACAAGCACTGTTGTTCGTATGAAGAAGTGCAGACATTGTTTTCACAAAGATTGCATCGTCAAAATGTTTCAGTCACAGCATAACAGGTGTCCAACTTGTAGGGAACTTATTGATGGTGATGGATTAGGGCAAGGTCCATCTGGTAGAATGACGACTACACTCATCTCGGGAAAGAAATGTCCGGGATTCGAGTATGACTGTAACGGTGTCATCGAAATTTACTATAGGTGAGTAACGTGAATGGCAGACAAAATAGTATGAAGTTTGGTGCTTGTATACGTGTATACGTGTATACTATTTTTCTAATATCTTTCGGCTTTTCCTTTCTTCTATCCTCAAATAAAAAGCATGCCGAGTGGTATTCAGACTTCCTATATGGAGAATCCGGGTGAGTTGTACAATAGACGAAACTATTACGTGGTAAAGTTTAGTAGTTGTATGTGTATTATTACAATAACAGCATGTACATTACATTTTTCTGATGGTTTGATTTCTCTCTCTCTCATTCTCTCTCCCTCCCTCCCTCTTAGGTCAGAATTATTCTGGTACCTCTCGCAAAGCATACCTCCCCCACAACGAGTCTGGTCGAAAATTGCTTGCAAGGTTGAAATTCGCATTTACGCATGGACTCGTTTTTCGGATTGGGACTAGTTTGACCACCGGTAAGTTCAACTTAGCTATAGATAGTTTGCTGATAATCCACTGATTCTCTATGTATATCTCATGTATCAATGTGCACTAACAAACATTTATAAATAGGCACAACCAATGAAATCACGTGGGCAAGTATCCATCACAAAACCAGTTTGAATGGAGGAGCCCACGGCTACCCCGACGCTCAATATTTGACCAATTGCAATGATGCATTGGATGCACTCCGTGTGCCCAAGTAATAAAGCGGAAGAGATTTCCGTAATCTAGATGGCGACAATTATATTGATCGTATGAAAACGATGACAGACAAAAATTGTCGTAGCAAAAAAGAAACACAATATACATCTATGATAGACAATATATTGTAGCTACTGTAAAAAATGCCCATAAAAATAATCCAGCACCATTGTCAACCTTCTAAATATATAGCGTCAGTTGTCCTATTCGTATTCCTGGTATATCAACATCATCATCTCATATCTTTACATTATAGTACACAATATACAAGTTTTCTCAAAATGAATTATTTATGTTATATGTAAATAGCCAAGGTCAGGCAATGGCCTGTTGTGAGAGATTATATAGTCCTTTCTTCCAGAGCCTTCGTCTTCCAACAAATTCAAAATTCAAAAATGAAGACAAAAATGCAAAAACATTTTTTTTTTTAGTTTTGATGACAATTCACAAACTCAATACAGTTCACAGTATACTAAACTCAAAACTGTTATTGAAGTTGACATTATTATGTCGGAACCTTTATTTTTACGAAACCCTTCGAATTTTCGTCCATCACCATCAGAATTTCAATGTGGCGAGCGTTTGGAAGAGGGCGGCGGAGATGTGGGGATAGGCGGAGTGGTATTCTTTTGTACGCTTCCCAGAAGCAATGAAGATAACAATAGCAGTGATGACGATGAAAGCGAAAACGAAAACGAAAACGAAAACGAAATAAGCAACAACCAACTAATCTTTAGTTGTCGAGATCGGTCGT
The DNA here is from genome assembly GCA_900095095.1 of Fragilariopsis cylindrus CCMP1102. Classification (NCBI taxonomy): domain Eukaryota; phylum Bacillariophyta; class Bacillariophyceae; order Bacillariales; family Bacillariaceae; genus Fragilariopsis; species Fragilariopsis cylindrus. Next base: position 64,510 of record FMBT01000349.1, read on the forward strand.
GTGGTGTTTTGGAAAAGCAAGAGTCGGCCGTGACAAATGAACAATTTGAAGCAACACAAAATTCTACAGCTGTCGACCCTTTCTTCTTCGATACGGGGTAAGTACTACTATTTAAAAATAAAATACGACTGTAATATTGCAAATGCATTCGATACTATGCCTAGGGAAAATATTTCTTTTTCTTTGGTCTGATAAAAATTGAATGTTTACTAAAATTGTTACGCATTACGTATGATGTAGGTACACGCTAGCTGGAAGGACAGGGTTTCAAGTCTGGAGTGTAAGTAAAATATATCTGACTCCCAAAAAATGTACTGAATACACGAAGAAGATTTTCTCACGTTTTCTTTCGATGAATGTTCGTCTTCTTCTAATATCACTAATATTGTAAATGTGGCACTGTAAGGTAGGGAACGAGACTGTTGATAGAATCTCTTTTGTTTCCGTTGCCGGATGATAATAATCGACTTATTACCATTCGTAAATCATTAAGCACGAAAACAATTCTGGAGCTTGGGGCTGGTGTTGGAGTCGTCGGTACAGCCTTGGCAGCATCGGGATGTCAAGTTTTACTAACCGATCTACCGACCTTGGCCGAACATTCTCTACTTCCGAATTTGATTTGCAATCGAAAGATTGAAGGAGAAATAAGATCAAGCACCAAAGAACCACCGACTTGGCTACGTAATGCGTCACACGAGCTGGATTTTGAGGAAATGGAAGATGACGATGATGTGGTTTTTCCAATAGGCAATATGGGTGGATGGGCTAGTATTGCTACAGTCGATTGGACTGAACCCTTGAACGAGCAGGTGTCGTCAATCTCTTCATTAGATTGGATAATTGCAAGTGATTGTGTGTGGCTAGTGAGTATGTTGGAATCTTTGTTAAATACAGTGGATTCTTTGTTCAGGAATAATCAAAATGCCAGATTGCTTTTAAGCTTTCAACGACGAGATTCAACCGATAGTACTCGATTCTCAAGTGTCAGTAGTATTGTGAATAGTGTCCAGGAAAGAGAATGGTCACTTGATTGTTTGGCGTGGAATTTCGTTCGTCAGGAAGGAGACAAGGAACCTAAAGAAGTATTCGTGTTTGAAATTGCACCGCTCAAGCGATAGCAGTAGAAGCAATATAACAGAATAATTCTCAGATGAAAATTTTTAGAGAGTAGCATATAGTTTGATTATCTATCTTATTGTTTTACAGCATGCACGCACTAATTTTCATTTAAGAACTACACAGTCAGTGCATCCGAACCTTCTGGTTTCAACTTCTTCGATCCCGGATCTGTGCTTTCCTCGGCTTTACGTTTCGTGCCATTAGTGTCATCGTCGTCGTCGTCATCATCATCGTCGTCGTCGTCGTCTTTCGAATCCCCGGCAAGTTTTTGCAATTTCTTTGCCTCTTTCTTACTCTTAGCTATGTCATCTTTTAGCTTCTTTAGTTGTTCTTGCAGTGCGATTTGTTCTTCTTGGCTTTTTAGAAGTTCATCCTGGACTGCATTATTCCCAGAAGCTGTTCCAGAACCACCGGTGGACTTACCATCTCCGTTTCCGTTTCCATCATTGGTTACTGTTTTTGAGGATGCACTTGCACCAGAGGACACTTGTTGCATCATTTGCTGCTGCTGCTGCTGCTGTTGTTGGTTTCCCATTCCCATGTTACCACCACCACCACCCATAGCGTTCATTCCATGCTGCGACCCCCCTTGATTATTCATACCGTTAGAAGAATTATACATACCATCCATACCACCACTGCTGCTGTTACCACCCCCTCCACCGCCACCGCCTTGCTGTTGAAGTAGCATTGCCATTTGGTCATTTCGTCCAGGACCTCCAGAATTGTCATGAGCTTGTTGCTGCTGAAGTTGTTGTTGCTGCTGTTGAAGTTGCTGTTGCTGATACAAATTCATCATTAATGTTGTCTCCTGGATCTCGTTCAACAAGTTCATGTGATGAAGTTTTAGCATCCTAAAACGTCATGAAAAAGAAGTACAGGAAAGAAAAACGATTAGATTGATGTAGATTAAAGCGAAAAGGGAATACAGGTTTTCTGACTTCGGTATGGAGTGTTTGCAACAACGCTTATAACAAACTTACTCATAATGTCTTTTGTTATTATTATTATCATCATTATATTTGGTTAAAAGTAATAGCGATAGAAAGTACGGATAACATCATATAGTGAAAAGCGAATGTTAGAAGGAAAAAGTTATATCAGTACTGGCATGAGTGTCAGGCTGATATTACGTTTTTTTAAATCAAATAGTACTCACTGGTTAGGATTCACAGATAGACCCATTTGAGGCATACTCGAAGATCCGCCACCCATACCACCCAAACCCAAGCTGGATGCTCGACGTTGCTGTTCTTCGCGTTTCTGAGCATAATGATCAGCACGTGCAGCTTCGAAAGCAGCTCCGGCACCACCTCCAACGTATGGTCTATGTGGTGGGTCAACAGTATTCCCTCCATCTAAACCTAATGGACCAAGTGAATTCAATGAACTTCTTCGATTGTTGATATCATCATTTAACATGGAAAGTCCTAATGAAGAATTACGGCGTTGCTGCATTAAGTTGTCCAAATCCGTAAATCCCATACCCAAGCTATCCTTCCTATTTTGAACAGCCGGTAAAGGAGCAGCAGCTGCAGCCCCTTTTATTGTTGCGATTTTAAATTTTGATGATAAGATAATGGGTCAGTCAGTATGATAATAAAATAAGATAAAATAGAAGGGATTTGTTGTTGTTATCGCATAATACGAAGCAATTCACAGCAATGAATACATGACTTACTAGAAGCTTTTCTTGGCGTAGGGGTATCATCATCATCACCAGTTTTCCTCCCCAACCTCCCACTAACTACACGAACTCCTAATCGTTCTAGTTCCGTCATGACCCATTCACGGGTAGGTTTTGGACGCATCGTTGACCGCCAAGCTCTTGTTAGAGCCTTGGCTCGTGCACATTTCTCATCGGCTTCACTAGAAGGAAATGTACCAAGAGCAATGGTCTTGCCAGCCCACTAAAGTTACATTTATATTGTATTATATCATAATATTATATTATATTATTATACAGTATACAGTATGTTACAATTTTGTACCACAAAAGCAATTCTTTGTGAGCAAAAACATTTTTTTCAATAAATAATAAATATTATTTAAATGAAATAGCGCGCGGGTTGTGATAAAATGCTATGACAAAAAACAAATGTCTATTTTAAGCATTCCCCTTTAAGTAATCAACATAAGTAATAACATCGTGTAAAGAGTATGATAACTTTTCTTCATCGAGCATCTTCACGACATTCCCATCGCTTGCGCAACACTTTAATGCCTTAAACCATCAAATAGACACAAGAAGTTGAATCTGATTTCTGGCTCGTAAGTACTGAACGTACGTAGAATCTACGTGAAACACGATGACCTAAATCGTGGAAATGCATCAAAATGGAAAGCATATGCCTATCTCTATGACCTCCATTATGTCATCCCATTCAAATTCTTTCATAAAATTATTTAAAATTAATATCAGATTCACTTACCTTCACATGGACTGCTTTCTTGCCTGTATTTGACGGGGCACTAGCTCCGTTCGCATTTGCTGTAGTATCGTTATTCATGATAGATGTTATTCGTTATTTCTATTAATACGTAGTAGTCGTTGTAATATCGGTAGCTAATTTGAATTCGTGTGAACACGATGTGGCTATTTACGTGCTTATCGTTATAACTAGAAATCTTTTAGGCACAAAAATTCGTCTTGCTGAAATGTAGTGAATTTGGGAATAAACAAGGGCGTCAAAACTATCTCTGTTGACTGTAATAATATCACAATGGAGTTGAATGTTACTTTTGGTTGAAGAAATGAGTACGGCAGTTTCAGTTCGATACTGTACACAATTTTTTCGTTGACGTTGGTTAACTCGATTTTAGCGTGTAACTTCACGTACAAACTACCGGAAATTATTGAATTTTTTCAGAAGATTTTGCGCCAGGCAGCACGTACAATTTCAAATTTGTCGAGTTTCACGCTACAACTACCAGCTACCACGTACAGTACTAATACGGTTGGTTGACAGACAAACGTCTACCCTCACAGAAGCTTCTCCAGAGAATTTAATTCATATCATGATTAAATTATTGCATAATTTGAGATGTAATGCTGTTACAATAAAACATGACAAGTGAAGTGAATCCAATAATGCTGAACCGCATCACAATGGCCTGCACAATAGGGACCAGCTAAAGTCTTACTGCTGTTGTTGTATAAAATATATAACACATACCCCACATAATGTGTTCTCCTCTATGAATACATATTCATAGTCTCAATCATCAATATTGCATGAGCCACCCTCAATCAAAGATGTTATTGCCACCACAAGGAGCATTTTGAAGGTAGCTTTTCCAAATATCAATTTTGCAATCTGAAGCAACATTATTAACAACTGTATACGTATTTTTGTATGGAGTTATGTATGTCAACAACCAACAATAATATTATACAACATCATCAGTAGCAAATCATCAGGATATGATTGGAGAGGAAAAGAGCTATAGGCTATACTGTAGGTAGGACAACTCAATGCTTTGTTGGAACTTGAAGTGTGTTATCATTTTAGTCCAAGAAATACAAAACAATACAAAACAAGACAAGTAACCTGCGTATTCAATTTAATCTAATAATACTAGAGAGAGAGCTTTGCTTTAAAAAAAAAGGCTTCATATCGCCGCAGATCCAGCAAATTAAATTTTATGGATTATATTATATTATATTATATTATATTATTTGTATATGATACATACTCTGCTCAAACCGTTTATGTTGTTGTCTTATTCTTTCTCTCTTTCTTCTCTCTTTCTCTTTCTTATGCTGTTCTTATGTTAATATTCTAAAAAATATTTATTAACTCCAACCAACTAGCAGGACAAGGTTGTGTTGTCATACCATAAAATATAACAGCCGGTGCAAAAGTATAATATAGTAATGTTTTGGAACGTTGGAACATAAAATCAATATCGAAAATTTTAGATAAAAGTACTGTAGGTGATATTGTAGCAAGGGCACTGGCACTTCCCGTTTGTTTGCGTCTTCGTGGAACGGGCATTATTGATTATTTATTTTTGTTGATCAATTAATTAATTTATTTTTGTTTTGTTTTGTTTTTCTACTTACGGTGTAAATAAATGATTATTCAGATTACGAGAGGGAAAAAATATGTAAGAATGAAGATGAAGAATCAGATTATTTGCAGACACAACGATGTAATGATGCATAGCTTGTTTCTATGATAGATGGTATATAATTTCTCACCTTTCGAATATACTTGTATATTGTTGCTGTCGCTGTTGTTGTTGTTGTTGTCTTGAGTTGTCTTGTGATATGATGTAATTTGTATGCGTCGATGCAATAAAGAATGTTCATTATTTTTTCACGAAAACTGTGATCGTCTGTCCTAAGTCCGTCCGCTCTTTTTCGAGTTTATTAACAAAACCGTAAAATCAACAAAACATCACAAATCACACATCACATCATTTGCTTCGATTTGTACACAATAATAACTACCGTAACTTGAAACTGATAACGTTACTTACACAATCATCGAAATCAAAAAAATCTGCCTACTGTAGTCAATAATAGCAACAATCAATCATCATAGAACGTTAATATTACATATTTATTTATGCTTAGGATATTCAACATTAATATAGCATGCATATATATTTGCCGGTAGCGGTATTTGCTGTCGTCGTCGTGGTGTACTGTGAGGCGTTTTCTACTGCGGTGGACAAGATATCATCATCGACGAGGAGAGTTTCACTACTGTCGTCACTGACAACGACAATGACAAGAACTATGATATCATCTACCGATGCTACGTTAAATTTTCGACAACAACAACGACAAAGAATACCTACATTGATTATGGCTATGACTACTTCCGATGAGAACGATATGATATCAACGACAACATCACTACCGCTTGTCGTATCTGAAGAAGAAGAAGAAGAAGAAGAGGAAGAAGTAGACACCAAAAATGGAAATGAAAACGAAAATGAAAAAAAGAACAATATTCCGTTTGATGATAATGCTTGGATGGCATATGAAACATTGATGACGAAAATCGCAAAACAAACACGAAAGGTTAAAAACTTTGACGAGGAAAGTGTTTCAAAGTGTCGAACATATTTGTTATCTCGTGAACAATATATTTCTTCTGGTGTTCCAGATGTTATTATTGAAAATAATGCTGAAAAATCAATGTTACAATCATCTATAAGAACACAAGCAGAATCCTTTCGACAACGTTATAACTTTACATCAGAAGAATTTGATTTCGTTACACGAAGTTTTGTTAAATTAGGTGACATGAGTGCAAAAAATCAATCCAAAAAGAGAAACAACAAAAACAAAAACAATCACGACCATAGCGATAACAATAACAGTAACAGTAACAGTAACGAAATTGATCATCGATTGCCAGTTGCTGTAGCCTGGTACAAACTGAAAGAAATGGGATCCATTCCACAAGAAAATTCCATGAGTACATACATGTATATTCTTAGCTCTAGTAATAACAACGATAACAACAACAACGACGACGACGGCAACAACAATGATAATGATAATGATAATGAAATTGCTGTTGCTATTGTAGATGATGCTCTATTAGAAGTCGTTACGTGTCACGATGTACTCTACAAAAAAAATGAAAAAACGTTGACAATTCGAATGAAAAGTTTGGTCGCTAGGGGACGAATCGATGAAGCCGAGGAGATTTTCGCTGCTAGTTTCGACGAAAGCAATAGTAGTAGTAGTGGTAGCAGTAGTGGTAGTGGTAGTGGTAGTGGTAGTGGTAGTAGCAGTAGTACCCCCGAAAAAGAAGAATCGAAAAATGAAATATCGAAAGAACGCGATAATAAAAATAACAATAATCAAGTAGGAAAATTACGGACATACATGCCGTTGATGGAACATTATTGTAAGGTCGGTGACCTGACGTCTATCTTAAGACTGTATCGAAAGATGCAAGATTCATCTGGCGTGTATTGGGACGTCGAATCATACACTATATTGTTGTCGTCGTTAGCTAGATTCGGATATTTCTTTACTAAGAACGACCATCAACAACAAAGCGACGATAATGAAGAATACGGGCCAAATCTTTTCGATACTTTGGTATCGAACATGGCAAGTGATATCTTGGAACTTACGGAAGCAACGTTCCTGGACTTGACCGAGTCATTTCGAATTGGTCATAGAGACCATTTAAACTTAACGTCAATCGACAATAATAATAATAATGATAATAATAACAACGACGAAAAAGAATCATCTGCTATGGAGATTGTCGTGGATCGAGTAGAAATTCCCACACAGAGCGGGACATGTCCTACCACTGGGGTGAAGTTGCGTTTGTTGTCGTTAGACGATACACAAAGACAACACGTTCACGATACATTACTAGAAATGGCACGGACCAGTACAGAAATATTTATCGATATGAATATTGAACGCGAGGCTAGGAACCTTGAACGGCAGGCCAGACAACGTAAACCGACTCGTAATAATAAAAAGAAAGCTATAAAAAGTAACAGCAAGAAAGGGGAGACGGTAACCGGTCATATCTCTGGAGATGTTGAGAGCAAGGAAATCAATAAGGAAGCATACGGGTATCAAGAACTATTGAGATTTTCAAAATGGCTTGAGTGAGTTCTTTCAAAAAGAAGATGCACTTCGTGATTGTGTTTGCTTTGATTGAAGCTGAAACGAGCAACGGTTCAAAGACATCATGTGTACATGATAGCTATTTTATTCATTTTCTAAAACTCTTCTTTCGCTTCTCTTTTCTAATCGTTATTTGGGATATTCTTCTGTAGTGATCGTGAGGGAGACATGTTTACCACTATTGTTGGTAAGTTTGAATTTTGTTTGTTTTCATCGATTTAGGGTGCGCATATCCATTTATTTTTTGCTTACTGATTTTACTATTTCCTTCCTTTAAAACGAATTTGAAAGATGGTGCAAATGTTGGTTACTACGGACGCAGCCAAGTTCATTATAGTTCCATACAGAAAGTGATAGAAAAGCTGGAAAGCATGGGAGAACGACCTCTTGTTGTGATGCCAGAAAAGTACACGCAAAGTTCATTTCAGGCTTCTAATTTCCATCAAAAATTAACAGAAAAAGATATGGAAGTGATTGAGCGGTAAGTCTTGGGGATCCTCAAGTTAAACATTCCGGAAACTTTAGATTCTCCTCATTTTTCTTTCTTCTTTTTTATTGATTTTTTCAACTGATTTTTTTAAATGTTTAAAGGCTTCGGGAGAAGGATATAATGTACACTGTGCCTCGACTCGTCTTGGACGATTATTTCTGGATGCTTGGCAGCGTATCAAACCAAACCAATGCTACTCAACGTGGAGATCTCAATATACCCATAGGAGACGATCAGGGTCGATTTCCAGGGATGAGACCAATGCTAGTGACAAACGATAAGATGAGGGATCACAAACTCGATCTTCTTGAGCCTCGCGAGTTTAGACGATGGTGTAGTTGCCACGTTGTCAATTATGACATATCATTTTTTGAAGATGACGAATGGGAAGAAGATAGGAATATATCTTTCGTCCCTGCGGATTCATTCAGTTCTGAGATACAAGTCAATGCACATGAAAGAGGAAGGGGAAACGTGTGGCATTTTCCTATTGAAGGTTCTACAGATTGGCTATGCATATGGATCAAAAGATAAAAAATAATAGCAGCCCAACTAAAATAGCATTATATTATAACCCAGCATAGGCTTTATTTATCGTAGCTTTTTGAGAGCGGTATTCGTATGCACATATATTCATTTTCATCCCAATCTCCAACAGGAAAGTGCCAAGCGGTTCCGATTTTACTGTCTTTGTCGTCGATGACTGGATTTCCTTGTATTTCGCGACTGTAGAAATCGGCAGTTTTGAATCCAATTTCTCTGTCATAGCATTTTTCATCAACAAAAGCAGAAAATGTAAAATTGACCATGAAACTGCTGAACCATCTTCGGAAAAGACGCGGTTCAAGAAGTGACATTTTATGGTCTCGAAGTTTGTCATTAGAAATTAGCATAGGGCGAGTCCCTGGCCATCGTCCTTCGGGGTTGTCAGGCGGAACGAAGTCTTCATCCATGCAAACGCTGGCAAACATCCAATAGTAATCGTCTAGACTTCCAAAAGGTACCACAAAGGCCTTCCCTTTATTAATCAAATCGTTCCGAATCTCCTTTTCTTTCGGTGACAGTCTTTGCCTCACTGTTTCGGTAGCTTTTTGTAGTGAAAATTGATCTTGTGTGTACCTCTTGGGTAGGACAACTAGAACATTTTCTCCCATATTCTCCAATGCATCCACGACAAATTTGATCTGATGGTAATTGAAAGTTCCCTCTTGGAAATTTTGCATGTAATACGCTATATTTGGACCATCGATTATCGCAGTAAATGGTTTGCCGTCCCTATTCTGGATCCATTCTCCAAATTTGCTCAGCTTATCTGCAACATCGGTCTTAGTCGAATTGCGATGACGCTCTAGGTATGATGACTTGACTAGGTATAAAAGGGCATCCTGGAATTGTTTTTTTTGGATAGGATCTAGCTTGATAAGTCGCAATTGCGCTTCACTCCTTGGACATTTGCCCGTGCTTTCGTCGATTTGAACACGACTCACAATCAATTCATCGGGTTTAGCCACGTCATTCTTCGTCTTGAGAGATTCCAAAAGATGTAACTGCTTCAGGTTTTTATTTGGGTCATTCCCACGTTGGAACGCGTTGTAAAGTCGCTTGGCAGAGGCAGATGAAATTTCAACAGAATTATCCGCTAGTTCCGATGCTAGTGCATTGAACAACTCTGGTCCACATTTTACCGGATACGGCAATTCTTCGATTCCAACGATTGGTTCTGCATCGAATCTATAATAGTCAAGCCCGTGCCGATTTGAGAACAAGGTGAGATTCAATACAATTCTTGTAACACATTTTAATTTGTTGAATTTTGAATAAGCATGTGACCAGCTGCGATCAAACGTACCGAAAGTAACCATTTTCTGCGATGCATGACATGAGTTGCACGAACGTCTCGGGCTGCAAATTAACAGTTTTTCCTCCTCCCTTCATCTTCACAAATAATTTAAACGCCGAGGGAGTGTCCCCTTGATCCAAATAACTTTGATAGATGGGGGCGTACGTCCGAAGCCTGAGATCGGCGTTTTCCTATGATTATACATGAAATTACATGTGCGGACACAACATCAATCAAATAGTCAATCAAACAAACCAATGGCAAAAAGCAACGTGGTTTGAGATAACGCAGGGAATGGAATAATGCAAAAACAACGTACTGGAGTATTATACATACAAGCCATACTAAATTATATACGTACCATTAACGTATCCAGAAGTCGTTCTGCTTCATTTGCTTTACCTAAGGAGACTAATCTTCGTACGTGGATGGCGGTGCTTTGTTCGGTTGGTTCGTGAAGAAAATCGTGAACTAGCGCCACTTCCGCTGACACATCAATTTCTTCTTCCTCGTCGTTGTCGCGGATCTCGCCATTGGTATTGTTGGAGGATCTCGTTTCGTTCAGAAAATCCAGTACGGAAAAAGAAGATTTATTCCTACCATCTACTCTTTTATCACCCATGAACCCGTCATTATCACCGAATAATCCCGAATTCGATGTGGTACTTGAGGACATCATCGTCTTTCGTTTGGGCAACGAAAATGTTGAGCTAACGTACAGATAATTGTGCAATAGGTCTTTATTGTTCATTAAATATCCTGTTTCCTTCAGTTTAGACCATGCAACATCGAGAGGCTTCGCTGCACACGTCTGTGCACAAATAGTTCCCAAATATACCAGGGCCCGTTGGCGACTTCGTATTGCTTGTTCGTCCATCCCATTTCATCTATGAACCGTTTTCTTTGATCATCTAACTCCTTACGGAAACGTTTACTTCGAGACGTATTCATCCTATCATCGTGGTGGTATCTACTATAGCATTATTATTTTCATTGCCGTCGTGAACAGGGGCGTGGTTATGGTCGTTGTTGTTACTACTTTCTGTTACTGCTTCTTCGTTTTCTCCTCTCAACGAGGAATGTAACGTCGGTAAATGTGGTTCGACAACGGGTATGGGGGAACGAAGCCAATCCATCACTTGATGAATTTGATTCGTTGTTCTGGCATTATATGGTGATCTGGGTGGTGGTGGTGATGTTTGTTGTTCTTGTGACGTACTTTTGTTCCTCTTTATCTGTTTGAATTTCTTAAGAAAATTGGGCCCCTCCATGACTTTTTCGATGAGTTCGACGTACTGATCCCACGATTCAACGTCGTAATTATGACGACGAGAATCGTCATTATGGTCTTTTCCAGATAAATATTGAGGAGGAGGAAGAATGTCCAAGATCGAAGGTCGATTAATCGATGTGTAAGCGGGTGTTTTATTGTTTTCTATCGACGGAAATGAATTCGTCCTATTCCCTACAACACCTTCTTGACTTTCTTTTTGTTTCTTTTCCATGAGAGTGTTGACTTCATCAAAAAAGGATCCTATATCGGCTACGGGAACTTCTCGCGTCACCCCCAGTTTATTCTCATTATTATTACTGCTGATTTCTTTGTTGCTGTTGCTGTTGCTATTGCTGTTGTCGTTCTCTAGGTTAGCAAAGAATTCGTTCAGTGTCAGTTTTTTCGTATCAGAATTTTGAGCATCTTTTCCATTGTTCCTTCGACGATGACCATTGTCGTTATTATTATTACTATTATTACTATTACTATTATTATTATTGTTATTGTTATTGTTATAATTATAATTATAATTATTATTATTATTATTATTATTATTATTGTTATTATATTGTCTTGGATGATTCGGTCTCCGTCTTGTTGCTGTTGCTGCAGTCGCATGATCTTTCTTTTCTGTTTTTCCACGACTATCTTATTATTTGTCTTCTTGTTGCGCTTCGTATTGTTGACTTTATTGCGTCGATTTTTTTCTTTCATGTCTAAGCTTTCGTTGCCAATCGTTCCCTCCACAGCTCTCAAAAATGCCGTTTTCTGTTCCCGAACAACATCGTCACTATCGCTAGGTACAGATCCGTTGCCGCCGTTACTGGAATGCCTTTGTTGTTGTTGTCGTCCTCCTCCGAGTAGAAGTATCTTGGTTTGCAATGGACCAAGTCTTGTTCTTGCCGCCGTTGCATGTCGCGAACAAAACGGAAGTAACCATCCTCCACCCATCACAAAGAGTGTGTTGTGAAAGCTGACGTTACTTGTTCTTGCGGTAGCCTCTAGCTAGCTATTGATTTGAATACACAAGAGAGAGTACCATGAATAGTTGGATGATTATAACTGAGAGATAGTACTGTATGAAATGAATAAATTATAAATTCAAATCTGCTGTGGTTGGACGACGATCCATCAGTCAAGTAATTTCTCAGTCATGGATAGCGTTTCCTGACTGGATTCCCTCCAGTCACGGATGATACTAATCTGCTGCTAATGCAAAATAATTATGTCGTTTTGTCTATACTAATGTAGATATATAATGTATATCGTTTTCACTTATTATATATAATTATTTGTTATTTCTGTTACGACTGGTCTATGAAAAGGTTTCCTATTGTTGACCTGTATGTTTGGCCATGTTTTTTCACATAAAAGTTGACATGATAGTTTAAATTCTCCGTGGTTTGGAATCTTCGATAGATACTTTAGCGAAACAACTACTTTTGCTGAGGGTTTTCTCAGATAAAATTAATCATTTACTAATCAGTTTATTTGTTTGAAACGAACCGCCAAGGAAAGATGAGCGTGTTGTAAGACTGGATCCGTTACCGCGATTTCTTCTCCATCCATTACGAGCGACTTTAAAGGCTTGTCCAAGTTGGACCGAGTTGCACTCTCCAATGCAGGAGGTTTCTGCATATACAAGAGTTTTGAGGCTGACGTCAAGCTTGGGCTTTTGAGACGGAGATCCCCCTCCCCGTCACAGAGCTGTTGAATGAGTTCGTTCAAGGTCATCGTAGGAAGGACGTTTACCGTGCGAACCTTCGAAGAACAAACAGGACACTTTGTAGAGAAGAAAAGGAAGAAAAGTAAAATTAGAATAATAGAAGGGAAGAAATTTGATATGTTGTTGTTAGTTTTTATTCTTCCTGCTGTCGTAGTTTAAAAGATGTGTCAATTACTTACATCTTCCTTTCGTTCGTACACGAAAGTGTGACTGTATACACCCTCTGATATGCGTTATGAGACGAGAAATGGAGAAACAATGTAAGGAAAGAAAGGAGGAAACAAATAAAATGAAATGAAACGAAATGAAACGAAACAAAATACCACGGGATTGAACTAACCTGATCCCATATACATCATATACGAATTCAAAGTCTGAGAACAATAAGTGAGTATCTTGAGAGCTTCTAATACACACGCCGCTGAAACAATTGCATTGGTAGAAGCAACAGCTGGAATGATATTTTTCACAACACCCATTGTTAGCATATAAGTAACACCGTCGATGTTGTACTTCGTAGCACGTTCGAGTGCACGGTCGTAAACCCATTTCATGTCGTCTGGACTGTCGTTATCGATTTTCTTATCAGGAAATTCTTTCGGCCAGAGTAAGATTGACGCGTACGCAATACAATGTTCAGGTTTTCGTGGCGTTTCGGCAATGGTACAAAGTGGATACGATTTTTGTGGGGGGAAAGCCTCTAAACTACACTCGAAGCAGCTTGTAATTCTAGGAAGAATGACACGCGCTTGTCCGGAAAATCCCTCAGTTCCTCCATCGATGATAGGAACAATACTTTCCGGGTCGGTTGGGTCCCCATCTTCGTCGACCTTTACCAAACCTACCATAGTAGCGTTTAACCAACGACGAGCCTCGACGTTATCCAGACCGGAAAGAATAACATTAAATTCCGCATAAAAGGAAGGATCCTTGTCTTGAATCATCCCGTGATGGGCAATTACGTTCATCCATGGGCACCGTTCGTTGATAAAAGCAGCTCTGTCATATTCCGAGATACAAGATCAACCGTAGGGACAAGTTAGATGGACGAACATACAAGCATCTTTTCTGGTTTCTTTGGTAAACTTTTTCATTCAACTTACGCTACTTTTGCCTTTGACGATCCTACGTCCTTTTGACGAAAAAGAAACTACAATTACCAGAGATTGAATATTACATATATTATTTTGGATGGATGGATGGATGAATGAATGACCAATAAAAAATGAAAAGTGCACGAGAATTAGAGTGTGTATTTACTGTATACGAAGTAGTAATGATCAAAACAAAAGCAAAGAAATTAATCAACGCATTCGGCACCAATAAGTTGAGAAGATTGTTTGATTTGAGTATTCGTACCTGACGATTGAGATTGGTTACGTCAATTTGATCAAGATCGATTACGTGTACATCGTTGACTCCTGACATGGCTAAATCTTTCAAAAGCTCACAACCTAAGCCCCCAGCACCAACAACTGTACAGTAGTAGAAAAATAAATAGACAAAAAAACAATGAACAAACAAATCAAATCCATTAGAGAAGTCGGATGGAGTAGTGTAGTGTGATCAATGGGAGAAAAGCAGTTTGAACAGACAAACAAACAAACAAACAAACAAACAAACAAACAAACAAACAAACAAACAAACAAACAGACAGACAGACAAAAGATAGCGTTTATTTTAATTTAACGTACCCAAAACTTTTGCTTTGGACAATAATGGATGCGTCGGTGGTTGTTGCTGTTGCTGTCCTTTTGGAATAATAGAAGAAATAGGTTCGAATTCTCCAATGGCTAATGCACCATCTTCATTGGCAAAGACAGAAGGTCTACTGAGTAAAGTTAGAAAAGAACCGCGAGGTGGAACTATCAATTTCGATGATTTCGATATTGATCCCGAACTCGATTTCGACTTATTTTGATTATTATTCGATGGTAGTAGATTTTCATCAACTTCCTTTAGTTTGTATTTAGAAGATAAAAATAAAGTGCAGAGCACAGAGCACACAGGAGTAGTAGTAGTAGTAGTAGTAGTAGTAGTAGTAGAAACATTAGATCAATCGCAAAAGCAGTGTGGAGTATTGTACATGGTGAGAAGCAATTATTTAAAATTATGAAAAAATCTTGTAGACTATTACGCGTATTCAGTATCATAATTTTTTGAATACCAGCCATAAATAATAATAAGACAGTAGGTAGATACTTTTATAGTAGTGATTGTGAATGAATCGTACGCACCATAGCGTCACTGTCATTGTTAATATTAATGTTGTTACCGCTGCTAATAATTTCGTCCCTACTAGTAGGACTACCATCGCCATCTCGCATCGTCGCATTGTCATTATTATCTTCTTCGTTTGAAGATATTTCATCCAAGGTTCGTTTTCCCCCCATGATAACAGCAGATTCTTCTTCGACCATTATCGCTCTATGTGTTAGCAATAGTAAAGGTGTATTATAGAAATGATTTTGTTTTCTTCCTTCTATTCCTTTAACTCGCCTTGGCTTTGTTATTAGTTTGAAGTTGTTATTAGAGTTTAAAGTTTAAGAGTTCAAATAGAAAAGCCATCATCGAGAATACAATGTCAAATGAATGAATGAATCGAATGAATCGAATGAATCGAATGAATGAATCGAATGAATCGAATGAATCATACTTTTCATTCGGAAAAATTGAGGGGGAAAGCTATTTTCTCTAACCCCCCCTCCCCTAAAGCGCGCAATTTTATGCAACATATTTTTATTTAATATATGAGAAAGAGCGCAAAATCAAGCGTTAAATAATAGGGCTAGGACCTACTTACGTTTTCTTTAATACACTATTGTAGCACAACTTTCATTAGTAGTACTAGTACTGTAGTATTTGCTCCGCCGAGTAGCACTCTCTGTCCAAGCAGCTACTATCATAAGCATCGCAAAAGCAACAGGCGTATCTATTGTAGCTAGCTTATATGTATCCAATTTTATTTGTATAATATATTGCATTGTTTCAATATTTCGGAGTCGAGTCTATCTCGATCATCAAATCGACTAAATTCGATAATAGATTTTCTCAATCGGATTGTTTTTTCTTTCATCTCTTCGCACTACGGTACAATGAGTAGCTACACTTCTAGCAAGTACAAGTATAATCGTCATGCTTCACCTAACGGTAACGGTCAGGTGAATGCGCTTCATTCTCATCAAGCTTACGATGTGGACGTTGAGTACCCAGTAGCTCACATGCCACTTCACCAATTAGAGCGTCAGTTTCATTATCATCAGCAACAACAACAACAGCAGCAACAGCAACAGCAAGAACACCATGAAGCACAACAGCGCCTTCCTATTAGACAAGGACAAGGACAAGAACAAGAAGTTAACGCTGACGTCGTCATCGATGCGACTTCTTCGGTATTGCAACACGATGACTCTGTGATAGATAATGATGATGTCGTGTTACATTATCAACCTACGCATAATCCTGAATCTCTTCCTCCGATTACCGAACAACATCATCATCAGCATCAGTATCAGCATCATTATCTCCATCATCAAAATATCCCTCCTCCCATAATACCTTCCCCGCTGATGCATTACCAACAACAACAGGGACATCAAATGGATCTTAAGATAGCATATAATAATCATCAACAATATTCTCGTCATCAAGAGCAGCAGCAGCAGCAGCAACAGCAACAGCAAGATCGATCATCGTCCTCTGTAGACTCAACGACGCTGTTGGATGAGAGAACGGTGTCCCTCTACGACAATCAGAGTTCTCCTCTGTCAATACCATCTCGTCCAAAGACTTCCATACTTTCTACAGATAGTGACAAAAATGAAATAGAAGGTAGGAAAAACAAGAAGGTTAATGATATTGATACTACCGAGAAGAAAAAGAATGCCAAAAGAAATCGACTACAGACAGGGAAGAAAAAACAGCAAGGGATGGAAGGAAGATCTCTACTAGCGGTAGTAGGTATAGCCTCCAAGAAACCACGTCGACGGCGATATGAAAACGACCTAAAACTCGAAGTATTGGAACAACTCAAGGTGCCACACGCGAAATTTTCGGACGTTGCTTCCAGATACAGTATTCCAGAAAATACACTCAGGGATTGGAGAAAGGCTAACGTTGCACATGCCATCGAAACGGCTCAAGAGAAAAATTGTGGTCGATTGAAGGTTCGTATTATATAAAGTCGCTAGCTAGCTATTGTGCCCGCCATCATATCCTCTAGGATACATTCAATGAACAAGACTGATTAATAATATACATTGCTTCTCACCAAAACAAGCAAATAAAACAAAAATTCCTTTATTTATCTCTTTAACTCGTAAAAAAAAATCGTTCTCCATTCAACAGGCTAATGTATACGACCCAATGAGACGACTAACTGAGACGCTCGTAACATTCTTTGAACACAACAAACAGCAGCCGAGATACCTGCGACAATCAATCACAACGAAATTTGTTGTGGCTAAGGTACGTGCTTACGATAGATATAGATATAGATATATAAGAGAGGCTGAGACCCATATATTTCTCTCTCTCTTTATTTTGTCTGTAGTAACACACTCAACGTAATGCAACAAACTTTTCACTTTTCGATATACGACGCATGGCACAACTGATATAGGGTATTGAAGCTAGGGATAAATTAATAAAACGCCACGACACCCACCCTTATCTAGACCCTAAAGAAATAAAAGCGCTTGAAACATTCATTGGCAGCGATTCCTGGGCCAAAAAATTCGCCAAACGAGCTGATTTGAAAATGACGGGCGCTAGAGTGAAGGAATTGAAGGATGAGGAAGTCAATGAATATCATCAGTCTCTCAAGAAGATGGCCACCCGCGTCCGACAGGCAGGGATTTGCTACGAAGAGGTCGCAAATTTATTACGACAAGCAACGGAGAAGCTTTTACGTGCAAGCATTATTCAGTCTACCGCTTCAAATCGCCTCATGGGCGACATTGCTGTTACCAATAGCCGTAACGGTAACGGTAATGACTTGAGCCAGAAATGATACTCTCTTCGAAATGCATTGAATGGAAGTTAATGCATATACGTATGTGCAGTAAAAATCGACCACCTAATACAGTATAATTAATCTAACGTTAGACTGTTTATTAAGAGGGTTGTATTATCTTTTCTTGGTTGATTAACATCATCTATTTTATAGCAGGAAGATGTTTGCTGACCATCATCTAAAAATACGTCATGGTGGACAAAAGCAATATCACCAGCCAGACCTTCTTGAGGACCATGAAAGCGGACGCAATCCTGGAAAGATTCTTAATCATCTTAATCTTTGTTGACATATTTGCCTAGGAAAGATCAAAACAACACATCATTATGAATTCGAACAACAGTAGCAAAAGGAAAACTTTCCCTGCCAAATAAATGGATAGATGTTATGTTGACAACTAACGTTAACCCCATGGTAGAAGCGGTTCCGACGCTACTACTAGTAGCTAGCTAGAATGAGCATAATAATGAATACATAAAAGTCAATGTAAAGAATGTAACTGTCTTGCTGTCATAATAATGATATCCTACTACTAGCTAGTAAAAAGTCACACGCATGAAATTGATGCCGCTGTTTCGTTGACGTACGCAACTTTAACGTCATCTTCGTTACGGCTACTTCTATCACTACCACCACCGCGGCCACTGTAATTGGTACAGCCAATAATTCAGACACGATTTCGTCGTTTTATACGGACATCATTTAATCTTGGTAAGTATTCGCCAACTACGACGTATTTTTACGATGGCGACAAACAAGAACGTTCTAGATCACCATTACTTAAGGATGCGTGTTGACAGAGCGCGATGGTACGAACTGCATTCACACTTGAGCGCTTTCCTTCACAAAGCAATCACGTCCGCGACGAGATTCGAAAATTCGTACCTATCTTACTTATAATTTAATCACTTCTTGATTATAATTTGTATCACTTTAGCCACAACACAACAGCAATCGCTATTCAGCTTAGAAATCAGTCGTGTTTAAATTTTTTAATATACTAATAAATCATACAAAATTTAAAAGTTTTGATACCAACAATCAATCATGCCAGTAACTTATTTAAATAGTCTAGATCTCTCACAAATACGGAAACCTCGATATACTAAAATGAATAAAATTACAAGTTTTTCTACTCCAAAAATGAGAAAGGATCGTAGAACTACAGCGTCATTTCCAGTGAAGCTAATTAGAATGCTAACTGACGTTGAAAAATGTGGTCAACAATCGATCGTGACATGGAATCCAGATGGAAGAACATTACAAGTACTTAACCATAAGAAATTCGTTTCGGAAATCCTCCCCAACTATTTCAAGCAAAGTAAGTATAAAAGTTTTCAGAGACAACTCAACTTTTATGGCTTTCAGCGCGTTAATCATGGCCCGTTGGAAGGTTCATATGGACACCCAAAATTTGTTCGTGGAAATGAAGAACAAGTGAAGCATATGACTCGATTAGATAAGAATAAGAAGGTCAAAGTCAATGACAGTGTCGTCAAAGTCAAAAACAGTGACAGTATCAAAGAAGACGTAGAAAATGTTAAGAGGTTGCTTAACGAAGAAATTCCCGAGGACAGATTACTTGATTTAATGGGAACAGAAAAGACGAATGAAATCCACAGCGACAACAAAGAAATTCCCGAGAACACAATCACCAAATCTGAATTCGAAGAAACTATCGGTTCTTTACGTAGAAGTAGTTTTGTCGGCGAAAGGTCGGTACCACGAATAAGTACTATCGGTTTGATCAACTTGCGAGATTCTCGTCGAGGAAGTACAAAGGACGGAACCCGCTTATCTTTTTCTGGAAAAACCTTTCGCTTTATGGCCGCTGACTTTCATTAATTTAGTTAGCCAAAGATCCATTCTTCGTTGATACATGAATAGGAGGGTTAAACCTCACCAATTCTTTGTGGTGGTTGTTGTTGTTGTTGTTGTTATTAATTTGGGGTTATCATCAATAATTAATTAATAATCTGGGTCAAGATTAAAATAATAGAGATGTAAGGTTTTTTTTGCATTTATTCCATCGATTTATTATTTCACTAAGTTAGTAGAGCCCCTCCACTCCTCTTTCATCCAGACTTTCGTTTTAAGCCACCGCGTAGATTATTTGCGAATATTTTTTGAGTCATCTTTGTTTGGTTAAGTGTTTCTTTGGCTTGATTTAAGACGTTGGTTCGACCTTTTTTAGCGATATCATCGAACCAGTTTATTGTATATTTTTTCCAATAATGTTCCAAAAATTCAACGTATTTGCAGTGAGAACACGATGAATGACATCACCTTCTATCGTTCTTGTTGCAAAATCCAATCCGATTCGAATCCACCATAACAGCCAACTTTTGAATTGTCTAATTTCTTTTGCCTCCTTAACGTGTATGAACCACAAGAATAATATATCAGCAATATGGAATAGGATAACGAATGTTATACCGTATAGTATCCAATATCTTTGAATCAATAGAAACAAAATGAGAACGATATATATTTCAAGTGCGAATCGTGATATCAAATTGGGATACTTCTCCTTCATTCGAGTTGTGTTTTCTCTTATTGAAACAACATATTCCTTCGCTGTAATATTTGCTTTGCTTTGTATGGATTTACTATCTCCGGTCGTCGCATTAATGCTGCTGCTGCTGCTGCTACTGTTGTTGTGGTCAGTACTAGTAATATGGGTGCGGATTTTTGCGGGAGCTATCCAATCGTCGTCAATGTGCTTGTCGTCATCATCTCGAGGAATTGCAGATGATAATGGCATCTTGGTCATTCCTTGATGTAGAACATAGCGTAGTCTCAGCGTTGCAACAGAACAAACTAAATAGAAAAATGAGTTGTTCTTATCTTCTTACTGTTACAGGCTCTACTAGTATCCACTCTCAATCGTTTAATTATTTAATATACAGTGTAGAGGTTAAAATAAAGTAGGCCCTACGAACAGCACAGTTGTACTTCGAGTAGTAATTAGTACAGTTAATGTACAACAGAGGCGAAAGAGTTTAAAAAGCAGTTTAACGCGTGCAGTATGCTTCAAGCAGCCGCCGCGCGCATAGGATATTTTCAATTAATCTGTACAGAAAAGAACCACGTACAAATAATATAGTTAGTGGAATGAATCGTGTAAAAATCTCGTCGCGCAAGAAACGGCTAGACTACTATGAACCAGCTACTACTGTAGTAATAGTAAATATATCTAATACTATGTGAAAAATGAAGAATAGCAAGTTTAAGACACACAGAGAGAGAGGGAGGAGAGTGTCTAATGATAGGAAAATAATACTAGATAACATATCGTTATTAGTTTAGCTGTAATGTGTATTTGCTTCCTCTTTTGCACCTCATATGACGTGTTGAAATTCGACTGACTCTGTATTCATTCTCGCATCCACAAGAAAACTATGTACATGTATGTGTCCGGACCAAATTAAACCACACACAAGCTTTCTCTTTTGCCTATGCTCATATAGGAACACTTCATGCATTGTACAAATTGATGATACGATAAGATATCCGTGGTAGAAAAAACAACCCATTCCGCCATTGTTTTAAATGAGAACATTCCCCGCTATCAGAATCAGAACTTTCGTCTCAATGGAAAAGCATCCAGCTGCTGCCAATACATCATGTTAAAGTCTCTTCTGGTCTGCAACCACGTTGAATGGAATGTCAACTTAACTGAGCAGCAAATAGACCTCATGGCGACTTTGTGTATTCGCTGTCATAAATTGTTTACAAATAATGCCATGTACCATCTAGTTGTACTGTTCTGCAGTTCTCTTTAACAATTAGACGCTCTTGGCATCAATTAGGCTATCTATTATTGTACCGACTTGTCAGCGTTTTCTGTTTTCTTTTTCCCCGGTAATTCCCAAGATTCGATTATTTTTCGTTTCTCTGTTTTTTGACATCGACGAAGGTTCAGACATTCTCTTAGCATATTCCCACTAACGTGAGGCGGTATCCGAGCGCAACTCTGACACCACCCGTTTTGGTACATATATCGCTTCCCGTTTGGACACTAGGGAGAATGAATCCACACCGTACGCATGATTCAACTCCTACTTCAGCCTTTCGGAAGGGCCGAATCGACTTGATGTTCGGGTCACCCCTCCTCCCAGTATGCTCTGCGCCGCTAGGACGCTCAATCCTGATTTAATATCCCATAGCTCAGCCGCCTTACCCCGTAGCTCCTTTGGAAACTCTCGCAGAAGCTCGAGACGGATTTCCTCTGGAAAATCCCGTGCGGCGCTTAGTCGGAGACGATGTTCGTCTTCTCGTTCCAGTTGCCTTCGTAAGTTATGAAATCGATTCTTTATTCCATTATCTGTCCGGCCTGGAATAATCTTTGACATTTTTGCCCAGTGACTACCGATCGTGTTGTACAAATGAAAGATGGTGGCGTCTTCGGTTGGACTCCAATCAGCTACTTTAAGCCGCGGGTTCAAATGATTAACATATCGTTCTCGACATTGTTTGCCTGTCCGTTCCGGTAAATTTTGAGCCACCAAGGACCATTTCATTGGTACCCGCATGCTTTGGACGATACTAAGCAAGAGAGAATCTTCTTCCTTGGTCCAAGCCTTCGGCCCAGTTTTTCGGTGTTTGCCAATTCCACCGCCGTTGTCCCCAGATTCAATTTGACCACTGGTAGTTGTGATTGGAGAAGGACTTTCCAATCGATGAGGATTATGACCATGAATACCACCGTAAGGATGATGAGGTGGTCCAGTTGCGCTCGATCCGTGTCGTTGAGGGACCACCATACTATGCTGTCCAGGATATCCGTAACCAATTGACGATGATGGGGGTGGTGGTCTGTGTCCATGCAACGAGAAACCCCCAAGTCCACTAGACGGATGAGAATACGCGTGATGTGGATGTGGATGTGGATGGGAAAGATGAGGAGGAAGATGATGTTGTCCCAATCCGTACGTACGATAAGACGAAGACGGCGCATCAGCGGAAGTGACTTCGTTTGCTATGGCTGTATCGGCGGTTGTATTAGCGGAAGTAACGTCGTTTGCTATGGCTGTGGCGGTTTCTGGTACCGATGTCATCGTGTTTGTATTTGTACTTGAATTCATATTCGCATTCGTTTTCTCGAGCAGCGACGACGAATCGGTTTCGTTTGGTGGAGAAGCCCTTCCGGGACCACCTGCTAGTTGCTGTTGCTGTGGAGGAGCACCGACTTGCGGTGCGGACGGATTCATCGTCGTGTTACTTTCTCCGATCTGGACCCATTCTGTGTCGTCGTCTTCGTATTTTAATAGATGTTCTCCTGTCAATGCGTCAAATTGTTGAACTGTTCCAATATACCAAGAGCTATCGACTGGCCAAAAGACACGAACCTTTTTCCCAATCATACAATTCGGACAAAATCTGATTATTGTTTATTGATCAGGTATTTTTTCAATGTGATAGTGCAAAATAATAGATATAGATAGATAGACACATACATACATATAGATAGATACATATATAGATATAGATATTAAAGATAATTTCATTCAATATTCCGTAATTCATTAGACGTGACGTACAATTGCATTTCAAGTAGAACATATAAGAAGGGAGAGAAGAGTGAGAAAAATTGTTTATCATCAGAAGAACGAAGAACGGGTAGCAAGAAGAAATATAGACATATATGCATATGTATATATGTCTCTCTTGAATTGACTATATACGTACCTCGATCGTAGGGACAGATCTCCAACTGGTGGTACACCATCCTTATTGTTGCTTGCGCCGTCTAAGTCGTCACATGCCAACAATGGTACGTCAATTGCGTTACAACCTGCACATCGATCTGTCAGAGACATGTTTGGCTGGTGGTACTGTTGCTGTTGTTGTTGCTGATGCTGTTGCTGTTGCTGCTGATAGGGATGATGTTGTACTCGAAAACCAGGACCAGGACCAGGAGGACCAGGAGCCATCGAGCCATTGGTCATGGAGCTCAACTCTTCCCTAGATGAGGGCATGGTGGATCGTTTAGAGCCGTTGTTGTAATATATGGAGTGGGATGGAACAACATACGACGGATCGAACAATGGTTAAATCAAATCGTACAGTATTAGAGTTTTTCAGTTCAACTTGAAAGAAAAAACAATGTAGTGACTTGTTACGGTGATGAATGTAAATAATGCTGTTGTGTGTTGTCGTTGTCGGTCAGTTTGATGGTAAATCGGTATGTAATCTATGTTCAACGGTAGATTAATGACCGTTGCTGTGTGTGCCAGGAAGGCCAACTTTTATTTTTGTTTTTTAGTGCCGTTGCTGAAAAAAGTACTTATTGCCTATTTATCAAATTTGTTATTATCTAGAGGAGTTACCTTAGATTAAATAATAATTGAAATACTAATAATATTACACTAATGTATTGGTATATTTTGCATGCATTCACATTTTTTCTAAATTTAATTCGTTGATTTACTATGTGTAAATATGTATATATCAATCTAGCTCATTTCTATGTAGATATGCATAGCAGATAGTATTCCGTATTTAACTTTCATTTTTTTCAGTGCTGTTAGTTGCACCAGAAAATTATTAATTCCTATTTATAAAAATTATTAATTGTTATCTAGAAAAGTTACTGTTACCTTAGAAATACAAGGAGATTGAATTTGACAAACAACATAACACAACCAGGTATAAATGACTTTTCATTGACAATATTGACAATGAATATGAGTACTTATAGAGCAGTCAATACCTCAGACGGTTGTAACATCATTCATTGATGACCCATAAACAATGATATATCTTTGATATTACATTGGATGAGAGGGAGAATTAATAGCGTGGAAGCGGTAGCAAAGGTCCATTCCAGACAATGCACTTAATTATCAACAACAAAAGAAAGAAAGAAAGAAAGAAAGAAAGACAGACTGACAGAGGAAACAGTAGGCTGGCGCTACAGACATAGATAGCACAATACTTCACTCTTTGCAACATACTAGATCAACATAAATTGGTCGTGCCTCTAATGAGGTGCTGCACCTTTGTAGCTTTGATATGTGGCCAAGGGCCTATCCTGTCCAAAAAGACAGAAACATAGATATTTTATATGGATTTTATTGTTAATAAAACAACTACAAACTCTATTATCTTAGAGTTACACTTTAACATGTAAAGGGTGTTGAGCTACGACTTAAGTATTTCATCAAAGGGACAGCTTGCCTTGTTCTTAATTGTTGTTTAAAAAGGATCGAGTCCTACAGGCGAAGGCTTGTGCACAAGGTTGACATTTTGAAAACCCAAAGCACGGGCTATTGTTAGAGTAAAGTAGTGTGTTTTGGGCAAAGCTGTACCGGCAATATGGATTGCAAATACTGGAATTCCACCTATCCTACGCCACACTGTATATATATTAGAGTAGCATAGGTCCTGTGGAATTCCGGTCTTCCAGATCATATTGCTGGTGGTACAGCTCTTCCCAAAACACATATCAGATGAATTAAAACAGCTCTTTCTTTGCAATGCTCATTTACGTGGTACTTGTACTTGTACCTTCTCTTTGAACAACAGCAGCAACCTATCCATTGATTGGCTGATCTCAATCGATGGACTGAATGAAAATAAACCAACGGTATCAAAATTATGTGAGGAATAATGAAGCTCCTGGTCCACCCAGCGGCATAGAGGTGCGGCTATTATTTATATAGTTGAGTCGATTCTACAAAGACACGAATGATTTTTATTTTCTTGAAAAAACACTGTATCATACCGTAATGCTGTAATTCTTTCTGTCAAAAAAAAATGTTCTTGTTTAATGTGTGACTGGCGGTGCGCACTATTTTTTTCAAATATTCTTGTTCAACGCTCAAAAAAATCATCAACTACTAGTAATATACATCTCATCATACTACCGCATATGTAGTATTGTAACAGAACAACAAGAAGTAACATTACTTGATGTTGAAAGACACCAAAACAAAGCATATTCGCCGACACTCCTATCATCCCATCGTTCCAGAAGAATTGTTTGAAAGTCACAAGGAGCCTTCTAAAATCGAATACTAATTTAACATCTCATCATGATCTATGCTTATCGAATATACTTCACCTTTTTCGTTTTATTCGTGGTCAGCAGGAGTGTCGAATGCAGAGAATGGCAATCCATCGTTGATCATGATATTATTCGTAAATCCAACATCGATTCGAGTCGGTACGAGCTCAAAATTGAATCTGATCCTTTCTTTTATCCTGAAGACAAGAGTCCAACGGACATTCCGACGGAATCGCCTCATGCTGATATTGCCCGAGTTTGGACAACGGTGGGCCCAACAGAATCTCCATCTTTTCTTCCATCGGATGGCCCCTCGTTAGGACCTACGGAATGGGACATTGAACAAAACGGTGGATGCCGAAACGGACTTAGCCTATACCAGGTTCACATGTACGATACTTGGGGGGATGGATGGGAAAAAACTAAATTAACCATATCAGGAATTAGCGATTCCAAGGCCGCTGACCTTCCCACCAATTCAATGACGACCACAAATACTAACAGACAAGGAGGTGGTGCGGTCGTTTCTATCTCCAAGACGATTGAGTTAGGGACTTCTGATAGTACCGCAGCCCATCCAAATCCACAGAATGAAATCGATCCGTTGGGTTTGATTTTTGAAGGTGATCTCCGTCGAGGATCCCACGATTATGCCGACGTTTGTTTTCTGCCCAATCGATGTTATCAGGTGATCGTATCTGGTGGTGAATTCGTAGACGAAGTATCATGGGACATCCGTGCGAGCAACAACGATCCGTCGTCTCCTCCGTTGGAACCTATTTTGGCTGGTGGCGCTCCTTCCGCCTGTACATTTTCCCTTCCCGACGAATGCGGTCACCATTTCTGTCCAAACACTTGCAGCGAAACAATTCCTGCTGATGCAATGATAGTCTCCCCTGAGGTCATGAATAATCTATCTCTCAACAACGACGGTATAGCCGCCAAATCCTTGACTGAAGCAGCCATTGGACATTCATACATGATTGAGAGTGGTTCTCTCGATGGAAAGACACAGACATCTGTTCCTTTGACGGAATCAATGCAATCGAGAATGGGGGGTGTAAGTAACACTGCATCATCTATACTGAACAACTTTAAGTCTGTGGAATCTGACGAACACAGTAACAATTAAGATATGCCCATAATCCACCAAAGGTGTTCATTATAATCACATTTAAAAAATGGACGATAATAAAGACAGTAATCATATTATACTGTTATCTAACTCTTATAATTAGCTCATTCGATATTTAAGATTCTTTATTTATACATAGTTCCTAATAATGTCGACATTATGACTACAATAAAGAGACTGAATGTGTAGAATCTCATTTAGTTTGCTTTGCTTTTGCTTTTCCTGCTGTGCAACAATCATGTGATTCAATACATAGGTTTTATACAAAGACTAATCAAATATCGTCCAAGTACAACTTTGCTATGCGATGTGGTGTATATTGTAATGTTCTCTGATGTGAATAGTATATAATTTCTCTCGACTGCTTGTACCTACATTTGTATTATGAACACACAAAGCAATGATATAATTCGATAAAATGATCTGGTGCAATGAGCACAGAAGAGAATAAGGTACATGATAACAAGACCATTTCGGCTTCTATTACTTTCTAATATTTATATTAAAAAAATTAAAGTACTATCATTAAATATCTCTTATTGTCGTTATACCCTTTTTTTACGGGCAAACTTGCCTTTTTTATCATTAGTAGCTGGACGTGCATCTAGAGCATCCGCCAACTTTGCTCCAAAGTCATCTAAAAAGGGAGTGAGACCCATAGTTAGACTTACGCAGGTGAGCATCAGTTTGGTAAGATCGTCGGTCAAAATACCACAGCTACGAGCGAGCCGGAAAGCCACGAATGCGAATTCACCACCCTGGCTAAGAATAAGTCCCACTCGAAGAGCCGTTCCCTTGCTTAATCCAAATAGCAGACTCAATACAGAGGCTATAACTGCCTTGAGAGAGGCAATTCCAAGTACAATTGCTGCTACCAGTCCCGGTTTGGAGCGAATCAATTGCAAATCGATCTCGAATCCGACTGAGAAAAAGAAAAGTCCTACAAGAATGCCTCGGAAGGGAGCAATCTCTTTTTCGATATGATGTCGGTGGTCTGTTTCAGACAACAAAATACCGGCCAAGAACGCTCCAAGTGTATTGGATAGACCGAGTCCTTCGGTTAAGAACGACATGCCCAAAACCGTCGAAAGGATGGCACCTACAAATGCTTCTTGGCTTTTAGTTTTAGCCACGGCATTGAAAAAAGGTTTCAATAGAAACTTTCCTGCCATAAAAATTGTGGTCAATGCGATAACAGCCTTGATTCCCGCCGATCCCAAAGCAGCAGCTAAGCCACCACCACCACCGGCTAGGATAGGTGTAACGACCAAAAGCGGTACGACGGCAAGATCTTGCAGGAGCAAAACGCCAAAGGATGATCTACCAAAGGTTGTGCTCATTTGATCCTTATCCTTGAGGAGCTGCAGGACAAAGGCGGAACTAGAAAGAGCCAAGCCACCACCTATAACAATTTGTGCCGCCATCGAAAGTCCACACATATTGCCGATGAATGCAATAATGGCTGCTGTCACGAGAAACTGCGATCCACCTAATCCAAACACGTCTCTTCTCATACTCATGAGTGTTTTAAAGTCCAGATGGATGCCCATCTCGAAAAGAAAAAATACAATACCCATATCAGCCATCATTTCCGTTGTGTGAATATCTTTTATCAAACTATAACCGTTGGGTCCGAATAATAGACCTAAGATTAGATAACCGAGGATTGGGGAGGTTCCTATCATTCGACAAAGAGGAGTATTCAATGCGGTCGTGAATAGAAGCAATAACGTATCCGCCTTGGGTCCTTTCATGTATGCAGTCAGACCCTTTAATGCAGATACGACCATGAATAGCGCTCCTCCACTGAGCTTGTCGTCGCCGCCTTCCACAATAGACGAAGCAAAACCAGCATGTTCGGTAGATTCACTACTACCACCACGTGGGACTTCTATCCAAGACGAATTCTTTTTCGCAAGGAATGCTGTTTTCTTATTATTAACATTCTGCTGTTGCTGTTTCTTTATCATGGAAGCTGCAGAAACAAATCGGACATGCTCGCCGCTACTAAAACTACGTGATGCGTAACACGGTCGAGAAATGACGACGAGCAACAGAAACATCGCAAATAACGAGATGGCTTTCGATGAGGAACGAAAGCCCCCCTTCTTAATCATAGTCATCATAATTTTTTGGGTTTGTCTTAAAACTTATGCAATACCGTACCGTATCTCAGTATCCTCTCTTTTCTCTCTCGGCTATGATAAGTTAGACGTTTATA
This sequence comes from Fragilariopsis cylindrus CCMP1102, assembly GCA_900095095.1. Taxonomy (NCBI): domain Eukaryota; phylum Bacillariophyta; class Bacillariophyceae; order Bacillariales; family Bacillariaceae; genus Fragilariopsis; species Fragilariopsis cylindrus. Next base: position 93,961 of record FMBT01000349.1, read on the forward strand.
TGTCCTTATTGATATGAAGATTGATGTGTCATGTGTCAATAGAGATATTGGACTCGTATACTTTTGAAGATTCCTTCAAGATATAAAGTTACGCCATCGGCGCTCTTGCGCGCGCAAGTTTTGGAAGTAGCGCGAGCAAATTTTACGGGAAAATAAAGTTTTTTTTGTCATTTTAGCTTTCTACAACCACCACTCAAAAGTTGAGCCGTATCTACCGACAAAACAACAGCACAAACTAATCGCAAATCACGCCCTGACAAAACAAAATACCCCACCACAAACACACAAACACAGACTAAAAATAATAATAATACATATATATATACCATGCCAGAGTCAAATAAGGGAGCAAATGCTCGTCGATTGAAAGCTAACCGTGCCGCTGGAGTTGGAGACGAAACAGGAAGGTTACCATCTCGTGTCAAAACTGAAGCAATCATGATTTGTTGTGAAATTTGCAAATCTGAATTGAAGGTCACTAAGACCAATACTGAACTCAAATTACACGCAGAAGGAAAGCATGGAAAGACTCTCGAGGAATGTTTTGTTGGTGCTGAAGGACATGCGAAAGAAATCATGGCAAGGTTGGAAGCAGGGAAAAAGGGAACAGGAGGAAAGAGTAGTGGCGGTGGTTTGACCAAGGCCGAACAGAAGAAGAAGAACGCTGACGGTGCATTCGATATGTTATCGGCTGGTCTTGCTGGGAAAAAAAAGGGGAAAAAATGAATAATTCACCTTTCCCTCACTTCATTTGTGTATTAAATACTATCTTTGGCTCCGTGCTCTGCTACTGCTACGATTACAACCATGGATCCTATTACTACTACTACTACTACTACCGACAATAATGCATGTACAACTATCTTGGCACATCGTATTGGATTTGGGACTATTATTGCGTATGTTATTATCTTTCTATGTCTTGGAGAATTATGAAGTTTTTTAGGTCGTCAACGGAGTCACATGATATCTTTTTGTTTTCTTGTGAAGCAAAAGGAATTTTTCAAACTTCGAATACTCGGCATCGAATATAACATAGAAATCCATACATGTAACTTAGCGATATTATTATTATCATTTACTTACATATCTATAGTGCAGTAAAAACGAAGCAGCGTTGTTTAGAGTTGTCGTCGCCGATTTCTTAGTCTCATACTATTGCTACAGGCTGGACGAAAATTATAGGATCTACACCAGGTGCTAAACTGAGCAATCAACAATTGATATAACGTAATTACATGAAGGAAGTGACAAATCTATCTACCCAACCCAGTTTAATTTCTTCCCTGTCGTACTCAAAGATACTATGTTCACCCCATTCTTCCCGAAAGGTTTTGTGATGCTGTTGCTGTTGTCGTGAAGTTGTTGATACCGTCGTTCCGATCAAAGACAATTGCTCTTTGCTGCGATCTTTGGCTCCTACCCATGATTTCACGAGATGCCCCACCGCTTGTGGAGCTTCGTGGTTGGGACAATGTCCTGCATTTGAAATTTCAGTGTACCGATGAACCGCAGATAAATCTTTCCTTCTTCCTTCCAAGGCTTTCAACATATTCTTGGCAAAGGCCGGTTTACACCATGGATCATCTTGACCGTAAATAAGGAAAACATCACAGGAAACCTGGGAAAGGCAGTCTTGGAAATTTCCCTTTCTACCATCGTCATACGAATTTAAGGGTGGAGACCACATAATAGATGCAAAAGCTGCATGGCCACCGTTTCCAAGAGTGCAGTTACGAATTTGATGCATCTAATTTTTATAATACATATTTATATATATATATGTATATATATTTATACATATATATTATATAATTCAGAACAATCAATCCAAAAAGATAAAGGGTTAGTTCGATCGACCATCCACCATTTAATCTACAATACGAATAACAAGACAGTCACAGACAAAATGCAAAAAATGTGTATTGAATATGCGGACACGGACATACCAGTTCTTGAGTCAACGCTTCTTTTCTTGAGTAGGTTGCTACCAAGAATTGTTCAACGGTTTTCAAATCTCTTATCCGATCGAAAAGATACCGTCCAACGGCCTTCGGTATAACTTTTGGGCACAAGAAACGAAACCAACATAAAAAAAACATTCATATAAGAAAGAATACGACAGAATTAGAGCAGAATTCTTCGCTTATAGTGGTACTATCGAACTATGCGTCAAGTAAGAAATTCGACTGAATTAAGTAGATAGGAAGTAATCGGAATTAGTACTCACCAGGAGCGGGCAAATGACCATTCCAACCTGGTAGTTTGGACCCCCAGACCTTTGGAATAAAGGAAAAAAATTCGGTAAAATCAAATGTCAGAGCAGAATCAAGTGATGTGGACATATTAAAAAAGGTAAAAGATACTTCCATAGAAAGCAGCAGTAATAGAAAAAATTACCAGGGTAATCACAAAGATCTTACAGGTGTTGGATTCAACAAACAAATACTAGAAATTAAATCTGGTCGACGGCGGGCGATATGTGCTGCGATATGACCTCCCACAGAATTTCCTACGAGATGAACCTTTCTTTTACTCGTAGTAGTTTTTATTTCTTTGTCGTCGATTTTATTTCGATGCCCCTTTTCCTCCTCCTCGACGAGAATAACTTGTTCGATGAAATCAATAATCTGCTCGACCCACCTAATATACATCGCAGATAAGAATATGAAAGAGAAGAAGAAAATAGTCGACAGCTTTTAGATGAGATCATGCAATATAATCAAAGACAATTAACACTCATATGTTTATATAATAAGAGTTCTTACGTGTCGGCGGAGTATTGAAGATCTTTTTCGCTATCTCCGAGTCCATCTTTACAATCTATCGGCCAACTTCTACCCTGACCCAAGTAATCAATACAATATATTGTTTGGTGGTGATTACAAACATCACCACCGTCGACAGCAACGCTATCGTCGTCGTTTTGTTGTCTCAGTAGATGAGGAATTAAACGGTGTTGATGAAAACTTCCCACACCGAATCCATTTAATAATAGGATTGGTTCATTCGTATTATCTGTACCGTTATCATCATCGTAGTCTCTGTTACTGTCAGTAGCGAAAGCAACCTCGTAACCTATATCGTACCGAGATTTGTATTCCCATATCTTCGGTTGGATGACGTATGAATCACATCCGCCGTAACCGAAAACGATAGAGGAAATAACAAAGACCACAAACAGTTGGAAATCGATGCTATTACTACGTAAGTACGCCATTATAAGTTGCGTTTTCTATATAATGTAGTGCTGCTGCTGCTGCTGCTGCTGTGCTTTTTCTTCTTCTTAATTGATGGGAAGTAGCATCTCATTGTTACTTTATTCGATTTATGATGTTTAGTTTTTCGTTTTTCGTTCCGATAGATTTTTTTGAAATCTTCAATTCACATCAAAGGACATAATTAAGGGGTTGTTTAGTTCGGGGGTGGTATCGATAATGGGGGTCGAAGAGAGACAGTGCCTTGTATTTTTGTTGTTATTGCAGCCACAAAAGAAAAGCATACTGTACACAGATTAATTTAGTCACTGTACAGTAGGAAATTTCCTTGTAATGTCACGGGAAAGTATGTCAAGCAATTTACACAAAATGAGATAGTGCATCCATGTGCATATCAACACGAGGTGGTAATAGATTATATATTGCCGCAAATACATAGAATTGAGAATGGGGTGGCTCCAGAAAGTTAAGCAGGCCCTTGCTTTTCCTGGAGGATTTCTACTTCATGAATATTGCACCCATTTTGAGACATTTGGGCATACTGGTACTACAATTATTTCTGATATATCTGATGTACTCACTGGAGATTATGAAGAAGAAATAAAGTCTTCCACCAACCATCCAGTATATAGTGATGATTGATCTCATGACATTGATGATAGACGTCTATCCAGATAGATTATTGAAAACCATAGGTACTATCTCTCTACCAATCAAGCAAAGATATGTGTGGTATTGTGTTGCTGGATAACAGATTGTCAGATTTTATTTTGTTATTTTGTATTATTAGCTTGTTGTACATTATTTCTACAGGCAAAAATCACTTGTATAGAACAGAGGTGCTTGGGACTTATCTCTCACTAACCTGCTGCATCAATTGATTCTTTCTCTTTTACCCCCCCCCCCCCCCCCCCTTTTTTTTGTGTGATTTAGTCATAGCAATAGTAATTTAATAGTGCACTGAAAGTAGTACGCATGCATGTGTATTGTGATTATTGAACAATGGGCCACCATGCATGCTAGAATAGGATGAATTCTGGTTGTGTAATAGAGTAAATTTTGGTGTAGGAATAGAAGAAAATTAGTAAGATAGAAAGAAAAAACCTCTCATCATGCGGATGATTCTGTGGCAAACATTCTATCTGCAAGACAACTACTGAACCAGGCACAAACTAAGTGGTAAAAATTATTTACAGACCAACAGTAGTAACAAGGTAGGCATTCAATTAAACCTCTCCATGGTCCATAATTCACTGCTACTATTGAATTCAACATGTGTCCCCCCCCCCCCCCTCCCCCTTCTTACACATACTTTTCCACCTAGCCTTGTAATAAATATACTCTCCATCTCAAGAGAGTCTTGTCTTGTCTTTCTTCTGTTGTTCATTGTGTGTCATGTTGAGTGGATGATGAATAATAATTAGTACCTTTTTGTCAAGAAATCAATGCAGTATATTATGATTGGTAATAGTGCAGAAGTAGTGATTTGACGTCCTATTGTATGTTGTCAGTTGTGGGTGCGGTGGGGCAAGAAGATAGATAATCATATTATTATATGATAGAAATGACCACACAAAAAAAAAAATCCATGTTGAACTTTCCAAGAAAAGACCCAACATGTTGTGCTCGAAGTTTACAAGCGCACAATCAACGCGATACTGTAGTTTTGCACCTCTTTGCTATTTATATTTTCGCGGTGTGGTCTTTTGGAGCAGCAAAATCATATAAAAAAATTCAGCACTTCTCTTTTCGATAGAAATAACACCGACACAGTTATCATAAAATCGAGTAACCAACATTGTCTTTTCTTAAAACAGCTAGCTATACAGATTGATACTATGGATATTCTCAGCAATCATCATCATCGTCATCGTTTAGATCAAAAGCATCATTATCCTATACTAACAACAGAAGGACGAAAACTCTCTTCGGTACTTGAAAAGAAATCGGAACTTCCACCATTCATTGAAAGTAGAATCAACAAGGTTTTGGACGACCTATACTTTACAAACATAACACGAGGAGAAAGCCAAGAATAACGAGAAAGGAAGTACAAGCGAGAAAGGAAGATGTACAAGCGCAAAATAATAGTCTGCTATACATATCTACTTGGGCATTAGCTAGATTAATTATATATATATATATATATATATATATTTATATACATGTATCACATAGTAATTCAATGAGTTAAATTAAAACTACAAAGGAAGAAGAAAAGTACACGTAATTAGTATCATCATCATTATCATCATCATCATTGTGACCATGCTTTCAACATCAACAGCAGCAACAGCAGCAGCAGCGACAACAACAACAACAACAACAATAGCATCGAACAACAACGTTGACTTATTTGGCAATATCTCGGGATGAAGTCTTTGTTCTTATATTGCTCAATATTTTGTCTCCTTGTGAAGTTTACAATCTATGCCTTACGAGTAAGCGATTTCGTCAATCCAACAACGTTGCCATCGTCATCATTTATTCTCTCAACGTGGAGAGAATGGTACAGATTTTTCCATTCCAGATCCACATCGTATGTTTGCTGGTCAAACTACTTTTGGATCTAAGTGAACGAAGGATTTGATATTGGGGAGATATCATACATAATTTAATGACAACAACATGGCACATGGAAATGAAAATAAAGTAGCCGGTCGTGATGAACGACACCATCAAATTCGACATGCGCTTGAGCTTGTAAAAGAAGACGGAGTTCTTCTACCATGATTGGAGAGGATGAACATAATAATGGTATTATCCGTCGCCGTCAACAGCATTCTGCATTGCATAATTACATTGTTAGATAGGTAGAACGTATCAAGAAGTATGATGCACGTGGAATTGCTGTTGTAGAGGATGACGATGACCATATCAATGCCATCAATGAATTTGAGATTCGACGTATCAATGTCCGTGGTGATTTCGAGGGCGAAAATCGTTAGGATATTATCGGGATTTGGCAGATGCATATAAAACCGTTAAAAAAGAACTACATGTGCAGTCCAAACATAATATTATATATACATATATATATATATATTTCATAAGCAATGAGTTTTTCTTTTACATATACTAAAAGATAAATCTAATAGTTAGATAATAATTAGATATAGTAATAAATTGAACGAAGTTGATAGGACTTACTCGTTTCCGACGTTTACTCATATAATGTACTTCATATAGGCTAAGATACTTGTATAATATATATCCCACTATAGCGATGTCTGTCGAAATATGCGGCTCATCATACAGTATTTATGGACATGATGTGGAACTGAAAACTCAAAGCCCACAAGGTAGTGGTACAGTAGTACAAACAAGAGGAACGACACAGATGCTGACGGACAAAAGTGCTACTGGTGTGCTTCATCGAACCAGAAATTCAATTGTCAGAGATTCAAGAACGGCAAAGCTAGCTAAATGAGGTCGAGTTATCGCAGGAACGATTTCGACAGCATGCAGGGTAACTGTTGTAGTCAACATAGGAGGCTCATAAACGTTTATGGGGGATTCAATATCAGTTATTATTATTTTAAAGGGCAGAGTTTCTTGTGTTCATTCCGCCAATGCTTAACTTGACACTCTTTTCCACAATAAGACACAGTCTTACATGGGCACTGGAGCATATTTGGGAGAGTTTTTCTGCATTGGACGCATAAATTTTGTACAATTGTAGTGACAGCATTTTTAAGTGTGCTATTTTCAAAAAGCTGGTTCCGAGCTGCCTCTTTTAACTGTTGTTTGTTTCCTCCGCTATATGCTTGTCCTTCGATCGTTATACTTTCACAGGCTGGTAACGTAATATTTTTCATAAATGATCGAAAATCTTCTACATTTTTAGTATCCAATGCTTTGAATAGAGCTTCTTTTGAGAATTGTTTTTTGCGATATCGAGGCTTTAGAATAACAGGTGATATCGGGGGACCGTAGTGTATTACCTCATCATGAGATTTACTACCCGTTGCTTTGTCCGCAAATCCAGATACATATAAGAGACAACAAAGGGTAAAAACGCACGGTTGATTTTGTTATCGTCATCAAGACCAGCGTCTTGCGCGCTCCAATTTTCATAGTTATAGATCATACTTGTAATGATGCATTCGCAATATTCATCATTATAGTTCCATCGGTCAGCACTAGATGATACATGCGATTGGTAATGCAGGGCCTCGACGTAGTATTTTTCTGCTAGTTCATATTGCATGTTTCGTTTGTAGGCCAAACCGGCATTGTGCACTAGGTTCACTTTATTAAAATCAGGACCCGGCTCAAAATATTTACTTGCTTCATAGTACACACTACCGGCATCTTGATATTTACCCATGGCCTCTAAGGATTCTCCTGCTCTGATGCACGCGACGTACTTCGAAGTAACGGAATTTGTGTCGTTTTCTGCCATGACCAATGAGGCAAGCATTATTTGTGCATCATATCCATCCTTCCATTTCTTATGCTCGATATAATGTTCGATGAAATGTTGCCAAACTTCTTTTGGATCGACTATCTTGAGGCAACTAGCGTATCGGCTTAAGAATATGTGTGTTAAACGGTAAGCCATTTTATATTGCACTTCTTCGGCAAGGAATTTCTTGAATGATCCTTCAGAACCGACTGCCACAGTCAAACCTTCTTGGAATTTAGTCCCCGGCGGACCCGGGGGACAAGTAATACCAGCATGAGCAACAAGTAAGAGATTCGGCATTATATGTATTTCGGATAGAACAACTTCAGAACGCAGCGGACCAGAACTGGCTGAAAAGTGCAGGTGAAGCGATTCGGCTTTCTCTTTCCAGTCCACAGTAAAATCGCCATCCATCATTCGTTCATAAGTATCACGAACATCCTTATTTTGGATCCTATCAAGGATTTTTTGAGATACAGGAAGCAAAAATGGGAAACGTGGGTAATGAATAGGGCAATTGGTATAACAACGATCGAGACCATTTTGTGTGGCGTTAGTACCATTTTCAATAATTCGAAAGTTGGTAAATAAATATCGCTGTGCCATTTTTTTATCGTATCGAAATCGCTGTTTCTGATCTTCCAGAAGAAACTGATTTGACGTTCCCGTAGTCCATTCACCAAGATATGCAAAAAGGATACGCCAATCTGCGTCAAGACCAGACATATTTTTAAGTAGATCAGTTTTTTCTTGGTAAAGTTCCATAGATTTTCCAAAATTCCCTACCTTTACGTGTGTTTTAATGAGTTCCCAGTAGTTGCATGCTATATTTGTTTTCATCTCTACGAGAGGAATGTTTCCTGAGAGATCAGAACGAGAAATTGATGATTCTGTCAGCTCTACTGAAACTTGAATCCATTCCAGTGCTTGAGGCCAAACCTCGTGGGAAGGATTTAGTAATATATCTCGAGCAATAGTGGTTGCCAAAGAAATCGTCCAGGACTCATACAGGTATAATTGTTTTGGCATATCAGAAATAGTTTTCGTATTAAGACCAATTTTTTCACAATATCGACTCACACAGAATATCATCATTTTCGTATCGAGGGTACACGACGGACCAACGAGTAAATCAAATAATTTTTGACCAAATTCAAGAATGATATACAGCATATCTGCTTCCAATAGGAACTTTCCTAATGCTATTGGATCTCCATTTGTCATCAACCGGAACAATGTATGTTCTAAGAAACCTGAATCCAATTGGATCTTTCGCTTCTCCCTTACTTTCTTAAGAAAAATGGGATCGTCTAATCCTAATGTAGCAACGGTCAACTCAATAACTTCATTCATTGGCATCGGCAATATAGGAGGAGGAATATTTGTTCCAACAAATTTCATATTTTTCTTTGGAACGAAGATAGTTTCAGTATCTGGAGCGACGAGCTCACACTCTTCTCGTTCTGTGCTATTTTTGTTATCATTATTATGATTATTATCGGATCTGACGGCGATTCGTACTTGATACTGATTATCATTACATTTTGGTACAGAATCCATAATCATTCCATATAGGCCATTTCGTTCTGATGACAAAGATTTATCTATTATTAGGCCATGAATGAGTATATGATCTCCCTTTTGAAAGGATGACGATATAGATGATTTTTTTGACTTGGACTTTAATTCTGAAACAACATCGTTACAATATGATTTGTGATTTGACCAATCCTTCGATTGGCATTCACGACTGCAGTACCAAGCATCGTTACAACGGGTACACTTCTTTAATTTATCAACTTGTAATTGTTCTTTACTCTTACCACAATAATCACAAACATCATCGTCGTCGATGATTTTATTGTTATCATCGTCGTTTTCGACAACAACCATATTATTATGTTCTTCTTCATTGTCTTTTATTATTATCTTCTCCTCCTCCTCCTCCTCCTTCTCCTCATCATCATCATCATCATCGCCCATTATCCATTCGAATGAGATTTTTTCTTCTTCTTCGGACGATGACGCAACAAGATCTGTTGATTTTGATTTTCCTATCAGTATTCCACCAATTGAGGGATGGATACGATAAACTGATCTTTGAAATCCACCACCAGTAACACAACCATCATTCGAATCATTTAATGATTTATGAATTAAATTTTGTGGTTTGATTGACAATATAATATTATGATCAATATCTTTATTTGATGAAATCTGAACTTTATATCGCAACAACGACGACGACGACGATGATGATGATGATGATGCCGAGTCTTTCTTTCTCCTCTCTTTCTGTTGTTTAATTTGTTGCTGCTGTCCAAGTACAATTCCGCATCGACCATTATGATGATGTGCTTTTTCAAGTCCTTGGATTTCTACATACGTTCCTGGAGAGAAAACGTCACCATCTTTTTTGTCATCGTCGTCGTCCTCATCATTATCAAAAAATTCTAGAACGATGGAAGGTTTTTTCCATTCATTTTTTGAAGTAACAAATGATTTCACAATTGCTGTATGCCATTTCGGACTATCCCTAGAAAGTAGGACACGTAATTTCCGTCCAATCTTTGGCTTATATCCATAGTAATATTTCAGTAACGGTGGAGGAAATGGTAGTGGTGGTTCCATAGTTGCTATGATCGCTGATAAATTTGCTCTGGTGCCGATGATAGCCGAGATGATTGATAGAAACAATAGAATTGAGAATGAAGATCGAATTAAAAAATCAAGTTTTAATATATATTTTAGTGTGAGGCTTCCAATATAGCTAAATAGGGTTAGGGTTACGGGTTTGGGTTTGATTACGGACTATAAAAAAAAAGGAAAATGACTGAAATTGAAAATTGAAAATGGATTTAAAAAAAGAAAAAAGATCGAAAAGGCGTCCTCAGCGTTCATCTTGACGTGACGAGGATGTTATTTTGTTTGTATCATACTAATATATATCACAGTATATATTATTACTGTAGATAGTACTTGATTCAAAAGTACAATAGTCGTCTTCTTACAACAAACGAACAAACAAACAATAGATAGATAGATAGATAGATAAACAGATAACGATGTCACCAACATCGTCGGAACAAAAGAAAATGGAAGGAAGCGACAAGAACGATAACGGCAAACGTCCGTATCCGCGACCATCACCGTCGTTTGGTGATGATGATGATGATGATGATGACGAATTACCTTTATTGAAACTTTTAGATTTAGACGCCGATCTTCGTATCTCTATCTTCAATTATTTAGGACAAACACAAGAAGATTTATTTAATTTGACACTTGTTTCGAAAAAAGTAAATACAGATTGTAAAAGTTCAAGCATTAAATGGAAAATTATTCCTACGATTGAGATCAGTCCAACAAAGCGTGGAGCACCAAACAAATTATTGCGGCAACTAAAGCAATTATGTCACCATGAATTGGACAACGATACAAAGAAGAAGATTCGACGTTACACTCACATGAAAGTCAATAATCTACACGAATTCAACATTTGTCCTTCTGACGATCAAATTCCTGATATCGCAAAAGAGTTTGGAATGGATTGGATTTTGTCATTGGATTTATCTTTATTGACGCCAACATATATCAGGAATCCTGTGGCTGACGTTCTGTGCACCTTCTCGACATTTTTGCCAAAATTATGTGAAATTAATCTTTCCAACATAAGTCAGGATGACATTGATAACAATTATTTTATGGATAGAAGTCTACGTTTTCAAAATTTGGAGAAATTGATTTGGAATAATAATTATGGTTTCCGTTTGAGCGGGTTCAGTATGAAAGCTCTTAAGAATCTAAAAGAAATCATCATGGATGATTCAAAGTTCTATTTCTTCAATGACGAAATGTCGAATTTAGATAATCACAGAGATAAGTTCATCTTTCATTATTGCAGCAAAAATCTCGAGCGTGTTTCGATTCGCAATGCGAAGGGTTTTGGTTACAACTATAGTTTGAAATTCATGTATGTGTTTCCACAAAATGCATTGATTAAATTTGTTCGAAACAGTCCACCATCCTTACGTTGGTTTCGAAGCGATTTAACTCAAGATAATATGACAATGTTACGATTGGAACGACCAGAAATCGAATTATTGAATTAAGTCCTAACACATACATACATACATACATACATGCATCTACATATTATAGTATATTTTTCTTTAAAACAACACCATGCTAATATGATTCTAATTTATGGACGTATCCGAATATTTGTATATATGGACGATGCGGGAGAATCACAACAAACAACACTTCTACTATCATCCTTACTAATTATAGTTACAATTGTAGTTCTAGTTCACGTAGGACGTTAATTATTAATCATACAGTACAGTACAGTGTAGCGAGTCTGAAAAAAAAGGATGGTTCTCTATCGTACTTATTTATTTATATTACGTTACTCGCCATAGTATTATGTATATTTATTAATTTTAATTACCTAGCCGGTCATCATAGAAACCAATGCAATATACAGTCCCGCAACCTGACATACAACGGCACATAATGCAAATTGGACACCAACGCAACGTGGTAAGCAACATGGCCACATTTTAAAACATGCATACGCATCTGATCCTTCAACTGTACGAGAAATTGTATCATCCCAAATATCCATAAGACCATACCATCCGATGAAGACACCATAAAATAATGTCACAAATTGAAGGAGTGGATTATAGACTAACCAATCTAACAATGTAGCTGTGAGTGTAATAATAATAAAACCGATACATACCCCAACCAATGTTCCATTGGGTGAATATCTAAATAACACATTAAATGACGACCAACATCAAAATTTATAGGAATATGAAAAAAGTTATTAGAAGATGCTGGGTCGAGCAAGGAGAAAAATATTATTCCAAGAGTCGTTTTATTTACATGAAGGTCAAAACTAGATAGAAATCAAAGAAGAATCCACTACATCGTAGTCACATGTAATTGCTGCTACTACAGCTGGTCGTTACATCTGATACAGTTTTTCTTGGTTTCGACGACAATTGCATACACGATTTTTGATATACAGAAATATTATATCGTAATTATGATACGTACCGTAAGCATATCGCTAGAGCAAACATGAATATCCCAGCTGCGATAGTTGCACCCAATTGACTACCACTCAATGCAACGAATACACCACCCCAAAAGCTTACACCAACATACCCCGCTGGGACGATAGCTGGTTTCCAACCACCCCGAAAATTTGTTACACCGCCTTCATTTTGATATACTTCAATTTTATCAACGGAACCACATGTCAACCATGCTGCTGAGGCATGTCCCATCTCATGGATGAAGATACTAACCAACTTCATTGGTTTGACAACAATCGTATTCATAAAGAACATAGTAAATAATGAATATCCAGCGTATAGACATAAAAATAGGATGATCGCTCCATCACAGCATCCTGATAGATTCCAATTGACATCAATCATGATTTAATCGAAAGAGGGGGAAGAAGAAGAAGAAGAAGATGATGATCTGATGTTTTATATTATATCCTTTTCTAGTTTCTGTGACGTCGTTGTCGTCGGTCGTCGATATTCAGATATTATGATTTTCGCAACAGATTATTTGAAGGTAAGATGCGCTTCGTTTTTTTTGGGTAGTGCGTATACAATATCAGAGTTTATGTATACATGTATTTAAGTACATGTATGTGTATTTTTTTGCTGCTGATCTGCTGAAGCGGATTGTCCATTCTTTAAAGGCAACGAAAAGAAAAAGAAATGACGATACGCTTTAACAATGTCGTTGAAGAGTCTTTTTGGTGTTGTTTTGTTAATCTCTTTATTTAAAAGGCGAAGTCATGTGTCGGTGATAGTGATTCTTCTGTTGGCATCTGTAGGTCCTACCGTACGTGTGTATGCCGTATAATGGACATCATTCCTACTTTCACTCATCAAAAAATAAATATCACCCCCCTGCTATGAATAGATCCCATAATCTAGTTACCACCCCTAAATTAAAGTTCTCCGTTGCAAGTGTGCCCGGGTAATACCCTGAGTGTACCCTTAAATCAAAGTTTCCATTTCTCCGTTGGTAGTGTGGCGCGCTGGTTTTTGCGGGATCTCATACAAGAATGAATCGAGATCTTGTCTCACATTTTCAAATTTTGAGGATCACGCCTCGAAGAACAAAGAAGATATCACAAAAGAGCGAAAGCGAAACGATTGAATTGAATTGTACTTTAATTTTATGCATTGCACGTTGGTCATTTTTAATTCCAAACAAACTAACGACACTACAGGACTGAAAGATAACAGAAAAATACATGTATAATAATGGTGTCTAGAGGGGGAGGACGACGCGGGAGATATAATGGCTACCATCTCGAAGAAGAGAACAAGGATGATGATGAAGAGGAGGAGGAGGAGGAAACACAAGTTGTCGAAGAGCGACGGAACACCATTTCTGTAACCGAAGCTACTAGGATACGTGATGCACAATATCTAGCCCAGGAGGCACTTCGAATAGCCATTGAAGCACGGCATGCAGCTAGACGTTTGCAGGAGTATCGATCAAGAATTATGTTGTTACCCCATCGAAGAAGTTATGATATTCGTATGAATGATGATGACACTATTTCTACTTCCACGTTACGTGGAGGTGATGGTGGAGGAGTAGAAGGAAGAGGTGACAATGATTCGTCTACAAGTCTGTGATGTCTTCGATCGTGTCCTTTAAGAATACAAACATCACTATTATGGTCATTGGTAGGGATGATGTTGAAAAAATAATAATATGAGGACAAGATGTTGGGACGATAAAAATGATAGATATGAAAAAAGATACAGGAAGATTATTATCTATAGTAATTGCAATACAGGAAAATTGGTACTGTACAGTGTAGTACAGGACTTGGTCGCTCGCTCGCTTTCTCTCTCCATTAACATAATAATTATTAACTATACGATACTTTTTTGTAATATGATATAACGAAAATCTTATTTAAACTTGCTTACAGTATTCTGGATTTTCCTTCTAACGGTACGAATCGACATCATCTAGCATCTGATGACGCATTTTCATAAACTAACTTCGAGATAATTCAAATCGTAGGTACGTCAGTCGTTAGTGAACTGACTTGATTCCAATAACAAAAGGAAAGTAACCATACAGTAGTATAATACTTTTACAAAGGAGGATTGATTCGACAGATTTACTTACATCTATGGTCACTGTGGGTAGTGATCTTATTTCCATATCACATTCGATAAAATCTAGATACTAGACGCGTACGATGCAATATATGATAATTCTATTTTCAATCATGTCTGATTTCTACTTCTACTAACTTTACTCAAAGTAACGAGCTCTTACCGTAAAAAATGTGTTTCTGACAAATTCATTGTGCTTCAAAATAAGAGGTAGACGAGGATGCTCGTGGACATCTCGCCCCATAGACTTAGTTGATAATTCATCAAGCTGATTTATGAATGTATCTATATGTTCTAGCAGTTTAGCTGATGTTTCCGGATAATACTGCTCATGTAGTATTTGCTTAGTTTCATAGTCGCCATCCATGTGGGCCTTCATAAGTTCTCGTTTCCTCGCTATGTTTGACGAGCTTAATACCTGATATAGGAGTACATCCCAAACTTCATTACTAACATCACCGGTATCTTTGTAGAACAACATTCGATCATGGGCGTATCCCAAGTCTCTTAATTCATTGTTGACGTGTGGTAGAATAATTTTACAGAATGTTGCGGGCGACGACTCATCTAAGAAACCATATCTCGCAAGCAAAAAAGATGGATTGGTCGGATCTCCATAACTCATCCGAAGTGGTGACCCCGCCGGTACATCTCTAGTTGTTTGTACGTAACAATTTCCTTCCTCATCATAGCCCATAGACGTCTCTGTTTCGGTTCCATGATTGATATAATCGGCGACAGGAACAATACGCAAGTCACCGGATCCATCATTAGCGTCAAAACTTCTTGTGTATACAATCTGGTAGGCCCAAATCCAAAGATCTGAGTAGCCCTTAATATTATCGCTAAAAAATGGCACCCGCTTCACTTGTAAATGATTTAAGTTGGCACGTTCTTCCATTGCAAGCGTTGCCATCAACGAAGGTAAGCATTTGTAACAGAACGGAGTCATCGACGCTGCGTTTTGGAAGTAACGAGGTAAAGAATTGAGCCACGGATACCACGGACTATCTTCGCCTCCTTCCCATTCGGCCAGTATCTTTAGCATTAGATAGTATTGTCGTAGCTCTTGTCCTGCATTTAAACTGATTATTAGCTTTTCTGCATCTTCGAGTCGTCCAAATTCTTCAACTGCCTTATTACTCGAGAGGATCATCTCGTTTGGTACAAACAATACAGGTGATTCTGCTGGAATGTCTTCGGTAGTCATCAGCGACATATCTATCCTAAATCCACCCGTACCATCAACATCCTCGCTCATATATTGCACGCCTTCTGCCTTTTGAACTCCACACATGCTGGCCCATTCATCCATCGTTTGTATATCTCTAGGAGCATTCTCTTCTATATCTACGACGGAAAAGATACTGGTACTGGTACTCGTATGAGAACTATGCTGCTGAATATGGAAAGCTGACACACGACACAACGAAGCGATATAAACAGTAGCGAATACAAGATATATCATTTTTTCTTCTTTCTATTCTACTGTATCTTAATAAAAGTATTGAAATTTTGTTTGTGTATCGATTGATGTCATGCTCATCCCCTTCTCATCTTCGCTGTTGTTTTGAACCTGAAGCCTCTACGGTATTCTCTATTAGATTTTGATTGAGTAATTAGGTTAATCCGAACGGAAATAAGCAACGCCGTCCCCTACTATTCCAAAGTAAGTACGTACTAGTACGTTCAAGCATGTGCATATGATATAACTACCGTACTACAGTACAAAAGCTTTATTAGGGACTTACAATGTACTTTAAAATAGTATAGAACATAGAGTAAGTTATGTTTGTGGAACTGATTGTATTTAGTAGAATTGAATAGTGCAACAGCTTATCTAGCTAGCTATTTGCTAGATTTGGAGCTTCAGCTCAGATTTGAACGCAGTAGTTTTGTTCTTACTAGTAGAACATCATAACAACTGGTGCCTGTAGATTCAACTACAACATAAAGTGCATGCATTTAATTTTTAAGTACAAATAATGATACACATCATGTGCCACTGCGCCACCTAGCCGTTTCAAACCTCCTGGATTAGCACTTCAGTACTATATTTATTTAATACATTGATTATTTGTTTTATTTTTATATCTTAAAGTTGCAAGCCATCTAAAATAAACATAATTTAATTGTTCATTGACTACAACATCTCCTTTTTTTCCTTTGGTGCGAATATTTAGTACCATGTTTGTATTGTAGCACTGACTAGGGGATTTCACATCACATACGTACTTGTACTGTTCGTACTTTGACATTATGGATATTGGAATCATCCCAGACATCATTTGCCGTATTATCAATATAGTCTACATATATAGTTTCCTATCACAATCCAAAACAACTCCTTCTACTACTACTACCTGCCAACCTACAAGTAGTGTTTCTTTTTGGAGCACTTCCTCCAAAAAGTATACCGACAAACAGACCAATATTCGTGGCCCATTTTTGTACGTTTTATTATATTTGCTTATTTGGCTCAATTTCTGTGGATACTTGCAACATTTTTACTACTAGTAAGCATTTAGTTGCACTATACACAAAGCACTTTTTGCACCTCATCACTCTAGTGGATTTTTAGTCAAGAAGATTTTATCATTATTTGATTGTTATTCAACAGATTTATAGTACCATTATTTTTCCATACTATGGACCTGTTATGGAATTAATTGAGCAAGCAATCATTGACTATTTTTATCTAGATATCATCATTTATTTGTTCCATTCAATCATTCAATCAAGAAAGTGTAATGTAGTACAGTAGTAACGTTACATTATATACAGTCTACGCTATAGAAATATACATTACTTGTGTTTCTATAATTGCTATTGTCTACCCTACACTAACCGTACTAAGGTATTTAGTACGAAGTATGATTATATTCTTAAATATTCAAGGTTTTTTTGGTACTGATCCTATGTATGTAAATTAGTACAAGTTGATTTTTCTATTCATTTTTTTACGTATTTTAGTTACTAGTATGGCGCGTTGTTTTCGTTTGCTTTTTCCGCGCTAGAAAAAAAAGTTATTGCACGTTCAGTTCTACGTTTTTCGTACAATGTATCGTCCTTTCTTCCATCCGTTTTTTTTCGCGCCATTTTTCGGACTTCCTGTAGAGGGAGGAGATGCTCTCTTTGTTGCAAGTTCGCCGTACCCTTTGCAGTAAAAAGTCTTGAAGATGATGATTACGATGCAAAAAGTCAGGGTGTGCTCATAAAATTAACCACAAACTCGACGGACAATCAGTGAATCCACACAATCCACACAATTCAACCATAACAAACAGTAATTAAAGAGTAGTAGTACAACTAACTCATCATTTTTATTCATAATCCTAACGATAACATGGATCTTTCAGATAAAATGAGTAGTACGAGACGAAGATCTTCCCGTCTTCAGAACGTAGACGATGATCATGTCGACGAGCAACACGACAACGAAAGCATCGCTTTGTCGTTGTCGCGGCGACGATCTTCTACTAGTGGACGTAGTCGTCGGCAACGAACCACCTCCACTGCAACCACTGACTCCTCTTCAATTACCAAAGAGAATAACCAAGCTCCTCAGCAAAAACATGATGATGATCATGATGATTCTATTCCGAAAAGGCCACGTCGTAGCGCTCGCAATCGTAGCGACAGCAGCAATAACAGACCACAACTACATCAATCGTCATCATTGAAGAGCAACACGAAGGAAAAGAGAAAAATGACAGCTGATACAACAACAACAACAACCAGTATGAAATCGGTAACAAGAGCCAGTAAAAAACCCAGGACAACAAAAACAAAAAGCACGTTGTCTATTTCCACGACAAAAAAGATCGGTCGACGAGAAAACAAACAAAGAATGTCACGCCATCTCCTATTGCCTTCTCTACCACCACTGGGACAGCATTTGGCTTTGACAGTCCAAATGAAAAAGATGATCATAGATCGCTTCCTTCGGGAGTGGTCAACCTATACAACGACGGTTCACCTTTTACTACTACTAATAATAACATTTCCGTTGAACCATCCAATCAGCTGCGCAGAAGACGTAGTACTAAACCTAAACAAAGTCGATCATCGTTATCATCGTCGTCATTAAGATCACGTTGTGAATATAGTGGACGGTCTATTGTGTATTCCGATTCTTCTACTACCGAATGCTTAACGGTACATTTTATTCAGACCTATGGCGAAGAATATTGGAACATTCTACATGAATCAGAAAGAGCTATCATTTACGATCCATCAAAGACTAATAATTCCAGTGATAATTTGTCGAGTCCCAAAACAAGACGTAACAGACGAGGTGGTGGCATACCATTCGGGTCACCACAATCTACCTCGACATCATCATCGTCACATTCCTCCTCTTCAATGTCTTCCTCTAATGCTGCTATGTCAAAAGTAACACCGAATGAAAGACAGAATGATTTTGTTGTCGATGAAGATTGGAACAAGAAAAAAAATATACTTAATTTACATCAACAACCCTGCGAAAGCACTACATTGATGTCGGTTCAACCGAATTTAACACCCAAGATGAGATCAATACTAGTTGACTGGTTATCGAATTATCAGAACATTTTTCATTCGAATCGTCGACGTTGCATCTAGCTGTTACGATGGTCGATCGTGTCTTGGCAAGTGGAAGGTCACTCCACGGTGGCGATGGTGACGATGAGCAACGTCGTAGTCGTAGTCGTCGTCGACCACGATCATCGTCACAGACATTTTCATTGGGGTCAACGTCGGTATCAACGTTAACAAAAGAATCACACAGTAATAATTACGATTCCGACGTCGACACCGACGAAGAAGAGGATGACAATGATAACGAAGACGATGACGAAGAGGGGAGTAAGGATACCCATTGTTATCTCATTCCTAGAGATCGGTTTCAATTGTTAGGCGCAACATGTGTGTGGCTAGCATGTAAGGTCAAAGAAATTTCACCACCAAAAGCGAAGGAAATCGCATACGTATCAGATCATATTTATACCGTTGAACAAATCAAAACCATGGAACGAAGAGTTTGTAATGCCTTAAATTTTACATTCTTTGAAGCTCCGACACCGCACATTTTTTGTTCGAATTTATGAGGGCAAGCTTCGCACAGAATCAGCTGCTCGTACTAGTACTAGTACTACTACTTGTACAAACTCTCCTACCGGTGCTTGCTCTTGCGGTTGCCGTCGATGTCTTATTCCCGCCGCTGCCACTGGTGTCGGCTTAGCAATCGATTCTGTATTTCGTGATATGGCACATTACTTGTTGGAATTAGGTCGTTTGCCGTACGGTCCAACTGGTAGAAAACCCAGCTTGTTAGCTGCCGCGGTGGTTTACCTTACGAGAGTGACTCTAGGCATACCACGTCGGCCGTCGCTCGGTTACCATCATCGTCGTCTGACCGTGACGCATATTGGACGCCTACACTTGAATATTATACGGGATATGCCAAGAGTGATCTCTTTGATACCGTGTTGGAGCTTCACGCATACCATATGGCGGCAGAAACGAGCAATCTGAAAGCAGTTTTCAGCAAATACAAGACGAAAAGGTTCATCGCGTAGCGTTAAAGACTGTTGTGCTAAGAGAAGATTTGGGATTCTAAAAATTCGTGCACTGGGAGTTAACTGAAATACAAATCTAATAACAATAATAGAAGCGAAACAATATTAAAAATACTTAGTACTTGACTCGAATGAAAAAATATAACATTGTCATATTATTTGAATTTATTTCTGTATGAAGTATTGAATACTGTCGGATGGAATGAATGCGAAGATAGAATAGAAACGACGTCCGAGATGAGCTGCCCTTCAATTTCCATTGTTCGACGTAATAATCTCATTTTAAACTCAGGACTACAGTAGATTAATAAATTTGTCATATTGTCATATTGTCAAGAACAGTTTGCAATTTTGGAAGATCGAATCACGCCCATGTAACGATAAAGTAAATAGTTTTGAGCTCTGAGTAAAAAAGTTATATTTATGCTATGGTGCATTTTCAGTCGATATTAAAACAATCAAGAACGAGAAGTAATTCCATTTTGCCACTCGACTGATCATTCGTAATTTTTTTTGCGTTTCGTTCATTTGTCATATTGTCATATGTCAAGAACAGTTTGCAATTTGGAAGATCGAATCACGCCCATGTAACGATAAAGTAAATAGTTTTGAGCTCTGAGTTAAAAAGTTATATTTATGCTATGGTACATTTTCAGTCGATATTAAAACAATCAAGAACGAGAAGTAATTCCATTTTGCCACTCGACTGATCATTCGTAATTTTTTTTGCGTTTCGTTTCTTTTACTTTCTCATTTTCAATAGTAGGGCTTTTTTCCTTTGATTTTCTTTTGAAGTTGAAGCATACCGAATAATAATGCCTCGGCTGTTGGTGGACATCCCGGAACGTAAATATCAACAGGAACGATACGATCGCATCCTCGCACAACTGAATACGAATAATGGTAATATCCACCTCCGTTTGCACAGATCCCATGGAAACAACCCATCTCGGTTCTGGCATTTGATCATAGACTTTACGTAATGCTGGTGCCATCTTATTGGTAAGTGTACCGGCTACGATCATAACATCTGATTGACGTGGAGAAGCACGGAAGACCATACCGAATCGTTCCATATCGTATCGTGATGCAGCTGCGTGCATCATTTCTACGGCACAACACGCCAATCCGAAAGTCATCGGCCATAATGAACCCTTCCGTGCCCAATTGACAAGATCATCAACACGACTTATGGTATATTCAACGTTGTCCTTAACAGGAACCTGATCTAAAAACCGTTGTTCCAATTGGTCACCAATCTCAAGTGTACCGAGCTGGATATAAATGGATTATAAAATTAATTCATTTGTGGTAAGCATAGTTTGTTGCGTAATGTTGCGTTGTAATCAGAATTTGATATTTTTTAAAATAAATATAAAGATAAAGAAGGGGATGATTCCGCATTTTTTTCGTTGGTTTTGTTTCCACACAGGTATAAATCATGCAATAGAAACATCATAGAGAATAATGAAGAGATAAAATCGTATAAGACGGGCGTCCATTTTTGTGTGGGTATGTTTGATTACAAAGCCGTAAAGCAACGATAGGAAGGAAGGAAGAAAGAAAGAGAATATTTGAAATGTGAGCATCAAAAATACTTTAATTACACAAACACGACCAGTAATCACACGAAACATCCGGGTTTCAATACCGTTTTATTTTTATGAACTTGTATGTACGTACCGCTGATGTTCTCGACTCGGAGGTTCCAGCCATTGAACGAACCGCGTTATTATTTAGTCTACTACAACATGATTGAACTGATAGCCTATAAGATGCTCTGGCAATCATAGGTCGAGAAATCGAGGTAAACATACTCATCTTGATGGTCTAAAGTTTGTATTTAAAGCAACTTTGTTATGTTGTCGTTGTTACCTTTCTCGTTTCTCAGTGATGAGTTATTTCGAAGTGAAGAATCTGATCAACCAATCCCATCTTTGCTTTCTGCGCGCCCACGTAGACACCGCGCGTAGTAGGTGCGTATGTATTGTACGCTGTAATCATATAATCGACACTAGGTCACGTGGTTCGTTCGTTTGAAAATCCACCCCTTTTTTTTTTCTTTCATTTTTGAAAAAAAGATTTTGCGATCCATTTATTTACTAGTACTGTACGCATTGTCGAGAATTGTTAGCATAACCTACTGCCCTAATTGTTAATAGTCATACTGTATGATGATGTTATCGTTATTATTCGCACAAATAATAGTAATAGCGAGCTTGGCTTGCGGTAGCACTTCTGTTGATGGACTCGCCGTTGGTCGTGTCTCAGCTGGTCCTAATGGGTTTGAAATTTCAAGCATGGGAGTAGGGACGTGGTCGTGGGGGAATCGTTTTCTATTCGATTATGATACATCACAAGATGAATCTATATACGAAGCTTATCGAGAAGTTCGTAATGCAGGTGTGACTTTGTTTGATACAGCCGATTCATACGGGACATTAGATCTGAATGGACGTGCAGAAATTCTACTCGGTACCTTTGAACGACGGTACTTGAATGAATTAGGAATGAAATCAATCAATGACAACAACAATGACGAATATAGTGATAACGAGTTAGTATCTGCATCAACAGCGACAACGGCAGCACCTTGGTGGGATTTAATAGGGAGAGGAAAAGATGCAGCTAGGACAAATGATAATTATCAGCCTCAACAAGTCGCCACGAAAATTGCACCCTATCCGTGGCGGATCACTCCAAATAGTGTTGTACGTTCCGCTGAAGGTTCACTTCGACGTTTGGAACAGAAAAGTTATCGGTTGCTCAACTGCACTGGTCAACCGCTAATTATCAACCATTTCAAGAGCGTGCATTATGGGAAGGAATATGTGACGTGTACGATGAAGGTTTATGTGAGGCTGTTGGCGTTAGTAATTATGGACCGAAACAATTATTTGCTGTTTCAGAAAAATTTCGGGAACGAGAAGTACCCCTAGCGGTGGCGCAGGTTCAATATTCTCTAATGACATATAACGCAAACACGAATAGCGGTAATGGCAAAGATATGAATGAAGCATGTGACGATGTTAATTGTAGACTTATTTCATATTCACCATTGTGTCTAGGATTATTGACGGGAAAGTACACACTTAAGGAAACCAATCGGTTACCGACATCACCAGCACGGCAACAACTCTTTAAGGAATTACTTCCCGGTGCACAAGACTTACTCGACACATTAGAGGTCGTTGCGAAGGAATATGGAAAATCTCAATCACAAATCGCGATTAATTGGTGTATGAGAAAGGGGACCGTTCCAATTCCTGGATCGAGAAATCTTACGCAGGCAAGAGAAAATCTTGGTGCCACGGGATGGTCTCTTCGACCAGACGCAGTGCGAGAATTGGAAAGTGCAGCCTCAAAAGTGACGAAACCTATGGTTCAAAATGTTTTTCAAACTGAATAGATATAATATATTATATAAATAAAGGAGCAGCACAACGATACATTCAGTACCGTTAGATAAGAATCGCAATGATTTTTTTCTGTAGTTTTATTCGTAAAAGCATGTACTTGTATTAAATTGCTATGTATATTGTTTATTGTTAACATGTATTAGCTAACTATTAGTACAAATCGAAGAGAAATTATTGATCTTCTAATTGCGACAAACAATTTTTATTTCACTTGTGCGAGAAAAATATTGATTGATTCGAGATCAATCATTTCCCCTCATGGTGACTTGGTGCTTTAGTAAGTACCGTAATATACCATCCCTGATCAAAAAAAAATATCAAGAATAGAATCCAGATCAAGACAGTGTCGCAATGGTAACAATAGTATCAGTAGACATCAAACAGGCGTATTTTTTCTTTTCCTCTGTTTGCTTCTACCAAGGTAATTGTCAATAATTAATTTTACTGATGGTATTATCGTGTAATGACAAAAAAAACGTAAGCACTTTGCAACCACGGATTTTGCTGTCGTCTTTCACACACACCGTTAGTAGTACATCAAAATACTACTAACAGGTACCACCATTTAGTCACATCTATTGACTAGTATGCCTCCCAATCGCACACCTGCAATAGAGTGTATTCGTAAACAGGGAATATTATTCCATTGACCGGAAAGGCACGTAAACACGTTACGGACAATCCTCGAAAGAGATGTTTCCATCCATGTTCCTTGACAATTTTTGAAAAGACCGCCGATATGGTTCGTTCATTTCTTGGCGTATCGATTGGTGCTGTTTGTATCTGTGTTTTGATGACATCGAAGGGATATACAATCGCCCACGTCAATGCACCAGTCAAACCTCCCGCAACCGCACTGGCGATCCACGCGTGAGATGCATTCGTCGTCTTCACCGTCGAATCGAACGAAGTAGCTGTAACCGTAGCTAGTCCATGTCCATCCATTACGGAAAGTTCCGATTGAACCTCACGTTGATCTAACGTATCTTTGATACGTTTATTAAAGACATCGTACAAGGTAAAGTAGGCACCAAAAGCAGGAATTTCTCTCCAACAGGTAATCCACCACCCTCGATATAATGCTGAGACTTTCAAAGGAGCACTACCATTACCACTACCAAGGATCGTACGCAATGTCGTACGAAGGGGATGCGACGCAGTTGCAGTATTGGTTGTACTTGTAGAAATAACGGCGTCTTGTATTTGTAATCGACACTTAACGTGTTCCATCGGACAAATAACTAGGGCTTGAACCAAACCGGCAAAGGAACCACAAGCGAATGCCTTAGCATGGGTATGTTGTGCATTATATTTGTCCTCATACTGTCGTGTTGACCACCCATATGATGAAAAAATAATAGCATTAACGACACATGCCGCGGATAACGGTGCAGCCATACCACGAAATAGAGACGACGGTCCACCATATGTTGATCCGGATGCTAACGTTAGTATACTCGGGTTGCCCTTTGCGGTTTGCATCCTAACTTTAAGTGTATCCATTGGATGTCCTATCACGACAGATGCTGATCCCGCCACACCACCAGCAATAAAATCATGAAGGAAGGAAACTTCCTGTTCATCTTCTGTATTTGTTGCGGCACTATGATGCGGTTCCTTATGACCTAACTCTTGTTTGTGTTCCATGATGACTTGTTGTTGTACCGTAGGTATAAATAAATTATGATAATGGGTTAGTAGTACGTTGATAAGTGTTCAGTTTATTGTAGTGTCAACAAACTATGCCAGAATTGGGGATAGATGATCTTGATAGAATTTGTTCTTTGGAGAATAGCTGGAAGAGTAAGCTATTGCGTTAATGAGATTATATTGCGAAGACTGAGAGGGTATCTTGTATGTAATGAGAAGAATATAGACGAGAATAGCTAGTAGATAGTTGTTGCAATGAAAAATAACTTTTCATTTTTATGGAAGCCAACAATAAATGCTGATGACATTGACAAAATTTGCATTTGATCCGTGCTTGTGATTGATTTCACACATTCTCAATTCATTCGTTCGCTCTCCGACACATCATTTTTTGCGCGTACGAGGTCTTATTAGAGGTCGTAATGCGCAGACACATCATTTTTTGCGCGTACGAGGTCTTATTAGAAGTCGTAATGCGGGGAAGTTTGCGAACGTGTTATATCACGTGCGTAAAAAACAATGGCTGTGAACTATTGGATAAGAACAGATGGTGTCAAGCGAAGTCTAACCGTGTTACGTTCGCGCATACAGTAAGAAGGTATCAAAGTTCATTCAAAAGAACTTTTTCAACACAAAAATCTGAAAATACAAATAAAATCTGCATCATACAAGAACTTTGCAAACGGTCATTCACAGCTCTGTCATTGTATACGTTGTTGTGCTGAATACTGTTATCAATATACAGTATCTATCTTACGACCCCTTAGCATTTATTCATATTCATTGCCTGTACAGCATCGAATATAGGATATAATATAATTTAACATAGCAAAATAAGCATCATGGATCTGCCATGGAAAACTATCTACTCTCAAAGTACCGGTGAATTCGACTGGGCTGGTGGCATTTCGTCAGCTACGACCGACGACAACGATGATGGATCCACATTCTCTCCGTTGGCGTATTGGTCGTTAGCTGGTACAATTGGGTTTACTTTATTAGTTTATTTTTTGGAAGGTAATCTTGATGCGAGACAGAAAAAATCATATCAAATCACGGAATTCCCAAAAGAACTTGAAACGACTGTTGCAAAAATTGATGCACAACAAAAGAACGATAAAACAGATGATGATGATGACAACAACAACAACAAAACGTCAAAGAAGAAGAATGACGACGACGACAAAAAAGATACTATTGACAAAGACAAACCATTACTGGAACAACTTCAAGCGAAGTTCAAATCTTCTCAAACTTACGGTCTAGATAAGATTAATTTTGGAATGATTGCAGGGACATATGAAACCTTTGAATCAATTGTTATTTTATTGGTTGGGATTATGCCATTTCTGTGGGATCAATCTATAAAATTAGGTGGAACCTACCTCGGAGTTAATAGTGATGAAGAAATCAAAATATCATTGATATTTCTACTATTGCAAACCATTGTAGGTACTATTACAGGTTTACCTTTCGAATTATATAAAACTTTTAACATTGAAAAGAAACATGGATTTAACAAACAAACATATGGATTATTTTTTACTGACAAAGTCAAAGGTTTGGTCCTACAATGCGTCATCGGTGGACCCTTCGTTGCATTGTTATTGAAAATTATCAAGGTAAGCCCGTTCTGGTCCGTTCATATCCAATACACATATTATATTATATTATATTATACCCGTGTTACTTTATTTTTCTGCTATTCATCTCTAATTTTTTCCATTTCCTTTCTTTCTCTGTGTGATTCATTCGCATCAAAATATATTCTGCACAAAATTACTCGCCTGGATATCCAATATAATAAATTATACGAATACCATTCTTCTACATAATACGACAACCTACAAAAAAAACTGCAAACGGCGTTCCCCTCATTTGTACATTATTCAAAAGATGGGTGGAGATAATTTTTACATTTACATGTGGGCTTTCATGTTTTGCTTTTCTGTCTTCATGATGACGATAGTTCCCGTTGTTATCATGCCAATTTTAATACCTATGAGCCACTGAAAGATGGTGACCTCAAAACGAGTATTTATAAATTAGCAGGACGACTTGATTATCCTTTGAAGAAATTATTCATCATGGACGGATCAAAACGGTCAAGTCATTCCAACGCCTTTATGTTTGGTTTTGGTGCTAACAAAAGAATTGGTAAGAGCTGTTACTAAATTACTATACTTTCGGTGGGTGCCTAGGTTTTTTCGTGGGTGACGTGATTTACTGTATCGATGATGTGTGACTAACAGAAGCGTTTCTTAATGTTTTTAAACCTTCACCATTAAATTGCAACGACAACGACAGTCCTTTTCGATACCCTAATGGAACAAGTAAAAAGCAGCGAAATCTTGGCCATTTTGGTAAGAGATCTTACTCTAACTAACTTACTTGACTTTTGTGTGCTACATAGAATTTCGTAAGATCCAATTTTTAGTATTGATGTATGACTAACAGGACCATCTTACTTTTTTCTTTTAATCTTATCAGGGTCACGAACTAGGACATTGGAAGCTAGGACACACCCTTACTAATTTTGCAGTTACTCAGGTTTATTTTGGTGTCGCATTTTATTTTTTCTCCCAATGTTATGCCTCGAAGGATCTGTACGCTGCCTTCGGATTCGATGACACAAATCTGACGTCCCGACCATTATCGCCTTGATGCTGTTCTTTCAAACTCTCTGGGCGCCAGTCGACAAGATTTTGTCGTTCGTTTTGACAGTATTTAGCAGACATTGCGAATTTGAAGCAGACAGGTTCTCCGTTGACTTAGACATGAGCCAAGACTTGCAAAGTGGGTTATGTAAAATTCATCTGGAAAATTTAGGTGCTATGTGCCCTGATAACTTGTACAGTATGTACCATTACTCTCATCCACCTCTTGTTGAACGCCTTTCAGCCATGATGGCACTAGATGATGCGATGATGCTGAAAGGCAAAAAGAAAAATTAATTTCACTTTTAAGAAGACTCAATGAATGGGGAATAAAAAAATACATAACACAACAATAAATTGCACTAAAAGCTATACATAAATTACAATAAAATGATAATTGCTAAATCTTCTAGCTACACTATGCTAGCTACTAGCTACTATCCGCTACTGTATATCTGCTATCATTTTCGAAACATGAGAAATAATTTAGCTTGTGTAACTTTTTAGGTTTATTCGAGGGCGAATCCATTATTCCCCCGAATTAATCCCTTAATTATCAACCCATGGGTCAACCACCAGAAAAATTTATTTTCGAGACTAAGACCCGACAAGCTAGATCACAACAACAACGACGACGACGACGACGAAGACGAAGACGACAACAACAAACTGCCTATACGTATATCTTTACAGCAAAATCATACTAGTTAGTATCAAAATAACATTAATCAAACATGCCACCTAAGAAATCATCGGAGGCAGAAGTCCCTCGCTTCGGGCGAGTTGGGAACAACCTAAAGATGGGTATCGTTGGTTTACCAAATATCGGTAAATCCTCCCTTTTTAATCTGCTATCAGAATCAGCTCAAGCTGATGCTGAAAACTATCCCTTCTGTACTATCGACCCAAATACTACTCGGTGCGCTGTTCCTGATAAACGATACCAATCCCTTGTTGATATATGGAAGCCACCATCCCAATACCCAGCATACCTTCACCTTGTTGACATCGCCGGACTAATAAAAGGAGCTAGTGAAGGAGCAGGACTTGGGAATGCATTTCTTTCCCATATCCAATCCGTCGATGGAATATTTCACCTCGTCCGAGCATTTGATGACAGGGCCGTTACACATGTAGAAGATTCAGTTGATCCGGAAAGAGATTTGGATACTATTACTGCAGAATTATGCAAAAAGGATCTAGCGTACGTTATACAACAGCGTGAGAATAGAGAGAAGGATGTAAAGAAGAATCCGACTATGAAATTACCGCCATTATTCTTTACTGTAATGGATAAAGTACAAGAAATGTTAGAGAATAATCAACCACTTGCTAAGGGTGTGAATGGACTGCTCCTGAGGTGGATAAAATTAACGAACTAATTCCTGGTAGGTATCGAGGTGCTTGCGTCGGTAGCGTATATGCATTTCGTTTTTCCTCTCCTCGCTCTCTCTCTCTCTCTCTATCATATGTGAATCATAAATTAACGAACCAATTCAGGATGTATCACACTAAAACCTACTGTGTATTTGGTAAATTGTTCCCAAAAGAGTTTTGTTACTGGTGGAAATAAGTACTTGGCAAAAATCAAAGACTGGGTTGAGTCACATGGTGGGGGTTTGGTAATTCCTTTCTCCGTCGAATTCGAAGAAGCTTTGGCAGCATTACGAAAAGCTGGTGACGTAGATGGTGAAAAAGCATTATTGGATTCTTTGAATGGTAGAAAAAGTGTCCTACCTCGGATTGTCAAATGTGGATACAAACAGCTCAAACTGATGTATTATTTTACCGCAGGTGTAAAGGAGGTTAGATGTTGGACGCTTGCAATGGAATCTACAGCTCCTCAGGCTGCCGGTGTTATCCATTCCGACTTTGAAGCCGGTTTTATTAAATTAGAATGCTGCTCGTACGATGATTTCATGGAATGCAATAAGGGAGAAAAGAGTATGGCTAATGTTAAAGCTGCTGGAAAGTATAGACAAGAAGGGAAGAATTACATCGTTCAGGATGGTGATATTTGCCATTTCTTATTTAACAAGGCTGGTGGTGGTAAGAATATGAAGAAATAAATTATATAGACCTTAAAAAATCAAAATAAATAAGTTATAATATTGAATATCTCTACCATTATTTCCTTTCTTTCTTGTGGGTACCAACATATCTTCTGAACTTTGTCGTGTTTTGTACCAAATGAGGCTCTCTTGCCTGTTCTTCCATCTCATTCAAAGTTTCTACTTTACTATCTCCACTACATATGGTTCTTTATATGACTCATTATCATAGATTGGTGGTATCACCACCTTTCGAACAAATGTGCAGTACCATAGGTATCTGCACCATACTGTTGATGGGATTGTTACAAGGATCTAGATGATTATTAGGCTCGTAATAATATCATATATTTGTGATGAATGAAAAGAAGAATAAATTGTCAGCGCACGA
Organism: Fragilariopsis cylindrus CCMP1102; assembly: GCA_900095095.1. Lineage (NCBI taxonomy): Eukaryota > Bacillariophyta > Bacillariophyceae > Bacillariales > Bacillariaceae > Fragilariopsis > Fragilariopsis cylindrus. The sequence goes on from FMBT01000349.1 coordinate 124,497, forward strand.
CTCAATGGCGCACGAATGGAATTTAGAAAAATCTTCCCTCCATCAATTTTTAAGGCCAAGATTTATTGATTTCCCTAAAAAATATGTGTCTCTCCATCGGAATACCATACGGTCGTGCATTTTGTAACGGTTGTCCTATCATTTACTTTCGCCACTATAGCTAGAATCGAAATGAAAATGAAGAGAGTTACAGTGGGCGTATCGAAACAACGACGAATGATTTCTTCCCTGATTTTTGCCATCCTGGCAGCAGTATTTTTATTTGGCATGGAATGCGATTGTTTTTCTTTGATTTTGGATTCCGTCAACAGAAATCCAGCTTATTATGCTAGTTCAAATAATAAGTGTACTAGTAGCAGCATTTTGTTTTCGTCGATTGGTGATGATATCGATAACAAAGATGACGTCGACAATGGCATCGGAGATGACACGAAACCAGTAACAAAATCCTTGCTAGAGATGTTATCACCGAAAAGCTCATGCACTGTGAATCAAATGAGTGGAACGGAACTTGCTTACATCGGTGATGTGGTGTTTGAACTTTTTGTTCGATCGAGGCATGTATGGCCGCAAAAACGAACCACTGATTTGCAGAATCTTGTGGTTGGTTTGGTGCGAGGTATGTTAAAAAGAAAAACGCAACCTGAAACCCCTCGTTGTTTTAATTCTGGGATTCGTCGGCTTTCTATACTAGGTACATATTTGTTTTTATGTTCCTTCTACTTCTTACTTGACTTCGTTTATTCTGCCACTTCTCCTAATATTTAGCCGAAAATCAATCGGCTTTGTTAAAAAAGCTCAAAGAAACCTTCCCGTTATCCGACAGAGAGAGTCAGGTGCTGTCTAGGGGCAGAAATTCAGTGACACGTTCCAAGAATCGAAGAAATCCTGCTGCATACCAAGATTCTACGTCAATTGAAGCATTGATAGGATATGTCTATATAAACGACCCAGATCGATGCCAAGAACTACTAGCGTGGTTTGATACCGTTATTGACGAGCCAATGGAGTAGAAACTGATGTTTGATTCAAATCTATCTATGAAAAAGTTCTCCTGGAAGAAATCTCAAATGCATTGTGATGATGACATTATGTATTAAGAAAATGCTTGTGCCGTCTATTATGGTGAAAAAGGACTGTACATTCAATTTTTTTAAGAACATAAATAAATTGCGTTCTTCATAGCCAATTTTTAACCTCTCTCTGGGCCGATGCATTCAACATTTCCCAGCATTTAATAGTTGTCAGTTGAACTATCATGAAAATGGAATATTCGATCAGACAATAAAAAATATGCTCTGGCTACAGTATCCCTGGAGCACAGTATACAATAGTTTAAAACACAAGAAACAGTCAGATTTTAGCTATTTTTCGCATAAAGTCTCTTGGTACCGTAGTATCAATCACTTGAATTGAAGAACAAACAGGACACTCCCATGTAGCCATAATTTATCAGAAATAGATGCTAGCAACTTATCATATATGAAATGATTCCTTATTCACCTCTAGAAGACTGGCAGCTTACTATGGATAATCCTGTAGCATGGACTTCTGAAACCATGAATTACTATTATAAAAGTGTCTACATACACAACTAATAATAGTAAATACTTATAATATAGGCCTCATGCTCTTATTGACTACATAATATGTGGATTTCCGTATATTTATTATTGGATACAGAACAATGTCTCTTGACCTCGTGTGAGCTATCACCAAATGTGTATTATTGCATTTTATACGTAACATGTCATGTGTTATATAATATATAGGACATGTCATGTATTAGTCCTATATAATATATATATATATATATATATACATATATATAATATATTTATAATATATAATGTACTCTAATAGGTCGTGGTACGCTGTCCGCAAAACACTAAGTCTGTACTGTACTTAGAACAGTCATTCTACAGTACGTGCACGCGCGAGATGCCTAATCACTTTCTTGATGTAGTAGCGAATATTTCGACCAATTTTCGACTCGCAATAGAACGTTTCATAGATTCTATTAGTGCTTTCTGTGATTCATTGATCATTTTTGCATCAACAAGAATGTTATCATTAGTACAGAGATTATTGTTACCGAAGGTTGATGATGACAAGGTTGACGACAATGTTGACAACGAAGATGATGACAAGGTTGACGACAATGGTGACGACGATGGAGTACCACAACCACCACCACCACCATTGTTACCTTGCAACACAGTTCCTCCGGTCCAACCCAATAGTGGAGCCGATGACGATGATGATGAAGCTGCCGCGGATTGCAACGATTGTTGTTGCTGTTGTTGCCGAACTAACGCTGCGTGAGCACCAAGTTCTTCTGGATCCGTTTTGAGTAGCTGATTTTTTACTGTAACTAAGTCAAAGTTGGTATGAAAGGTAGTGAAACAATCAATACACAAGTGAACATTACAACTTTCACAATACGATATTCCTCCCTGCTTACTTTTGCCAGCCCATTTGTGAAGAGCACATCTTGGTTGATCTCCTTTCTTTGGCAAACGAATGTGTGGTAAAGTGTCAAATCGGCACTGGAACACACCATTTGGGCCAAGACTGGTATCAGTGCAACGAGGAGATCGTCGTGGACGATTTGATTTTGCAGCATGCCGTTCAGCTCTTTTCTCCTTGCCACCCTGTTCGTGATACTGTTCAGTTTGTTTCTCCTTGCCCCCGCCATTGTAATAACGATCAGCATGGTACTTCTTGCCCCCGTTCTTGTAGCTCCATTCGTGATGCCATGCAGCTTGTTTCTCCTTGCCCCCTTTATGGTGATACCATAGATCGTAAGTGGCTTTCTTCTGTGCATCAGTTCTGAGTGGAATCAGATCCATGCGTACTTTAGTCTGTTTTAGAAACATTGGTAACTCCTTGATATCTACAATGAAAACATCTTTTGGATAAACAGGAATCTCTTCACGTGAATATGCAGGATGACATGATTCTGACCATTTGCCACCAGGACGAAATGGTATAAAATTCTTGATTCGATCATCATCAGCATAGATCATTATCAAGGCAACTTTACCACCTGATTTCTTCAAAGCTTCTTTGTGGGTCCTGACTAAATGAGCAATAGTCCACGGTGCTCTACCCCCAGGTACTGCCCAAACACCTCGAATCGGTTTTTTACTTTTCTTGCCTTTTTGTACCATAGGCTTTAAACCCTGTGCCATAATACCACCCTCAAGATCAAAACTGTGGGGTTCAAGATTAGTAAGAGTTCGATCAAACAAGTTAGCTTCGGGTGTTGCATGGAGATACCATCTACCTTCCTTCACTTTTTCCTCATCCAATGGTTCACCATCTAGCTTCAGTCCGTTTGCATGAGGATCTTTGCTATACACCAACCCATCACTCTTAGAATAATCTTGGCTATCCTCCGCTGGATCAACATATTCACCTCCATTGACATCCCATGTACTCTTCCGTTTTCCTTTTCGTTTATGTGTAGTAGTATTAGTTGGTACATTCATAGTTGAATTAGAAATGTTAGAATCAGGAACGACTTCCAGTTTATCAAACCAAAATTCGTAAGGTAGCTGGTCATCTCCATCATGATCTCCTAGACCAAATTCTTCTAGTGTATTTGCAATAGCAAATTCCTTCTCCAGCACAGATGATAATGGAGGTGCTAGCATCCACTATAAATGTAATAAGAAATGTAGTAAGAATGTTATGATGTGAGTCAAACATAACCATGACAATAAATGATGTACATTATATATACATTCAGTGGTAATAATAATAATAATAATAACAATACAGTAGATGCATTGACTCACCATTGCATCTGATGTTGAACTAACAACTTGACTTGGTAGTACATCCAAATCGACAGGTAAAATAGATTGATTTGACGACGATGCAGCGGCAGACGATGAGAAATCAATTGTTGAAAAAGCTGATCCGACCGAATCAGGTGAAGAAGCTTGTACGCCAGTAGTACCGATCATCGCTCCCATCTCACGAGACTTGCGAGAATCGTCACTACCAGTGATAATGAATGAACCAGAAGTAACAGCAGTAGCAGACGTCTTCATTTGCATTGGATGATTCATATTGCCATCCGCGTCCATTAGTTTGAATTCATGATTGGGATCAGCATGACAAGCTTCTCGCTTCTCGTTGTACCTGGAATCATGAGTAGCCGCATTAGGAGTAGTGCCGAAGTTCGGAATAAGCTTGGAGCTATCCGAAAAGACGTCCTTCCAATAGGCATTGACACCACCTTAATTTTGAATAGAAAAAATCGGAAGGAGGGCATGATAATGTGAGCCAAAGAAATCAAATGGTAGACAGGCTGTCATTCACACATACAAATCCCTCTCCATAGACAGGCGGGATGGTCGGATGGCTTGTTTCTAAACTACCAGCCACTTATTCAGCTTGGTAGCTGACCCTTAAGAAGGGGGGCACAGGTAGAATAGAAACAAGTTGTTGTTGAATAGATGCACACACACACACTCATAACATCAACGAATGGAACATACCTGTTCCATAGACTGTCGTTGCAGAAGCTCTGTGAGAACCACTACCGTTACTGGAATCATCAAAATGGACGGGCCGCGGTGGTGGTGGTGATTGTACTTCTTTCGGATGTTGTGTCGTCGACGTTGATAATGACAATGCCGACGATGACAATGATAATGCCGACGATGACAATGATAATGTACCCTGACGATTGCCATCACGAGATTGTCCACCACCATCACCACGATCACCACCTACGTTGTTATTGTTTTATTGTTATATTGGTTTTGGTTTATTTATCATAGTGAAGAAAAAGGAGAATGAAAAAAAGAATAAAGGCAAACAAAAGGAATAATTTAAAAATGAGAAACCAAAAATAATAAATAAATTTCATCCCATGACAAGATAATATAATTATAGTCACAGATCATAGTACTTACCATCGCCGTTATCAATATCCTTCTCATTGCTGTTGTTGTTGTTGAAGGAATAGGAGGAAGTACCTTTATTGCTACTTCTGCTATCGTCGACCATACCGCAACAGTCGGTGGGTTTGTTGGGTGATACATAATCGGATGTCGCAACTACAGCAGCTATTAGGGCCGTGGTGGTATTCCAAAAGGAACATGAAGATGAAGAAGAAAAAGTTGAATCCGAAGTCGACATTGTAGATACAGTCCTATAAGATGATGATGTTTGTGTGGGTAGTGTTACCGTATTCTTCATGTTGTTGTTGTTGCATGCTTGTTTTCTTTCAATCGAAGCCACGGACAAGGTCCTTGAGAGTAGCAGCTGAGCTCTTTGACGAAACATCGTGGAGATGTATTTGTTGTTATTGTTGATATGGCTGCTGCTGTTGTTGATGTTGTTGTTGTTGTTGTCGCCTTCTTCTTTTTTGTCGTAAAAATGAATGATCGTCGTTAGTGTTATTTTTATTGTTAGTCGTCGTCTACTCCCGAAGAAGTGTTGTTGTTGTTGTTCTGTTATTATTATTGTTTCTGTTGAGAAGCAACAGTCGTCGTCTTTCGAATGAATGAATGAATAAAGAAGAAGAGGCCAGAGACGGCAATGATTGCGAAGAAAAGGCCAGAATCCACAATAACTCATTTTTCTCTTGACGCGATCGAAACATTTTTCTCTTGACGCGATCGAAGCTCTTTGATCTTTTATTATTATTAATTCATGACTCGAATCAATGGGACTGAAATCAGTCCCATGAATTCGAGTCATTGACAAGGATAAGGTTAAACATATCTTTGACTCAATGGTCCCAATCGTAACCCGGAGGCACATACTGTTCGAAAAGTTATGTGCAACAAGCGATCGATCGATATTGAAGTTAAGAAGAAGAAGAAGAAGAGGGAATACTGACCATGGGATTCCTCACTCCTTTTCTAAATAGTACTAGTAATAACTTATGATGAGTCTTATACGATTGTTGTGTTGTTGTTGTTTTTGTTGTTATTAGTTGTTGTATACGAACATATAGAGCAAACAAAGCTTTTTGGATTTGTAACCGTTCATTGTCGTTCCAAAAGGTTCAGTGCCAGTTAATTCCCTTAGCAGAACAGTCGCCACGTTAATGATTTAACATTAACGCACTCCCCGCGTAATAGCAGGACGTACACTATAGTTGAACAGGAAACGACAAGAACAGAAAGTTTCCTAGAGTGATGTTTGGATATGACATGTTGTTGTTGTTGTTTTGTTGTTGTTGTTATTATTATTAGCATCATGATACTGTCCTTATACGAACAACCAACTGTTTTCAAACTAACGGACAACACCACCGGTCGATGATGTTGTGTCAGGTTCCAACAAAAGAGATGTAGAGATAGAGGACGTACACTATAGTTGTAACCAGTCATTGTCGTTCCAATCTCATATGACGCGCCATGGAGATTGTTGGAGATGTGCGGAACGATCGAAGATCCTTTCCAGCAAACTGTACATCCTTCTTATCCCCATAGCATTCACGAATTTGCTGCTAGCAAACTCAGCTCTGTCATATGACATGTTGTTGTTGTTGTTGTTGTTGTTGTTGTTGAGTTGCTGTTGTTGTTATTATCATTATTATTACTGTTATTAGTTGTTGTTGTATACGAACATAGCAATTTGTAATTTTATGAAAATCTGGAAAAGCGTGGTTTTTTAGAAAATGTGTTCGATTTCGATTCGAAAATAAGAAAATAGCTTCAGTTGAATTTTCATGGGATTGAATTGACTGACCATTGAAGAACGTGTGGTTTAGATTACTTATGAACCCTGAATATTACTTAAAGAAAATCTTAATCTTATACCTCACTCAAGAACCTTATCCAGTTGACCGTTGAACGTGTGGTTTGTGTTTTGTGTCATGTACTTGTAATCATACAGTAATCAGTAACCGTATTCAGTAACCGTATTCAGTAACCGTATTCAGTACAGTAACGTATTCAGTATCATTTATTTTCAGAACCGTATTCAGTACAAGTACAGTATTCAGTACAGTAGCGTATTCAGTAAATAATATTATGAATAAAAGAATGTTAAGTATTTTATTGACAGGTGGTGTTTGGCACACGCCTTTGAAGCGCGACGAAATAAAGAAAAAATTCAATTTATGTTTAAATTTTTTTTAAAATTAACAGAAAATAAATCAAGATCAGAAGTTACAGCAATTCGAAGCTTAAAAGAGTATTAAGAACTTCTACTTCTCATATTGCTCTTGTGTTGAGGTTACCACACTGGCAATATTAACTCTGTTCAACAAAAAACAAATCGAAATGGGAATGGGCGCTCAACTCATGGCTTTGCCATTTATGATAGTTTGGTACGGGGCATGGATTATTTCTAGCATAACTCGACCATTGATACTGGCTACATTTTTTTGCATGGCATTGAATCCAAGAGCGGCAAAAGCGAAAATTATATTATTTGTAAATACCTTTCGTTATTTGATTCTTTCAAAGGATAAAAAATGGAAGAAATCTGATGAAAATCCTGCTTCATTTTTTTCTAAAGATGACAATGGTGAATACATTGTTGTTGATAAAAAAACAGTTGTATTTTTGCGTCATGGCGAAAGTACTTGGAATGACACATTTAATAAAGGAGATCGGAAGCAGGTCAAGTTTTTGATGGCTTTCATTCCTAATTTATTTATTAGTCTAGCCTATGAATGGTACGAATGTTAGCAGTGTAGTGAATGTTAGCGGGAGTTGTCTCCTTCCTTCCCTGCTTAATTGTCGCTCGTTGGATTTTCGTTTGTTGTTGACTTACCCTATTCTTTTTTTTACTTTAATATGTTGTTAGGTACTTTTTGGTTCGAGGAAGATCAGACGAATCATGGTTTTATGACTCTCCTCTCTCATCGAAAGGCATCTCCCAAGCGGAAGGCGTCGCAAAGTTTCTACGTAACACAGATCCGAAATACGCGACGCCGAAAGAAGCAAAGTTCCTTCGTCTTATCAAGGGGGAAGACGATACTTCTACCGCCGATGGTAGTGGTAATGGTAGATGTGTGTTTGTTTCATCTAATTTACGTCGAGCGACATCCACCTGCGCAATCGCTATGAGTGGTCGACTCGATCGTAAAATTCCAGGCGACAACATTATTATCCTACAAGAGCTTCAAGAGGCAAGTATTAATCCAGATGCGCAATCGATATCTCCACCATTCGGTAAGCTTGTAACATCCTTCACAGACTCTAATCATGTCAAGGATATCTACGCCGACCAAACTGTTACGAGTCTTAATAAGGGTAACAAAGACATCAAAAGCAACGGTAAGAAACGGATGCATGCCTTTTGTGATTTAATATTCGCTACAGGCAACGACGATGGTGGAAAGAAGAAGAAGAACGACAACACCGGCAGTCTACTCAGCGACGCTGATAACTTACTTTGTACGGGGCATTCGTATTGGTTTCGTGCATTCTTTCAAACCTATCTGCCAAGTGACTTTCAACACGTCTCTAAAACGAAAAAACTTATTAATGGTGGAATGGTTGGCTTCACTCTATGTCACACGAAAGCGAAGACGACGGGTGAAGACAAGTACATGATCGATCCAAATTCTCTCGTAGTTCTATACGGTGGATTTTAAGTATATTAATAAAGAGCTTTACACATGCAACGTTTTTTTTCGAATAAATAATAAGAAGATGTGTCATCGAAGTTAAAAGTTATCTATCTACAAAAATAAGAGACAAATATTATCGTTGAGAACATACTATAGTGTACTGCAGATATCGATCTGTATCTACTGAAATTAGGTTTTAAGCTAGTAGTATGATAAACTTTGTTTTTATCTACTGAAATTAGGTTTCAAGCTGGTAGTATAATAAACATTGTTTTTTAATATATACACATGACAAAGTTTTGCACACACAAAATAAGGGCTCAACCCCGTGCTTTCCTAGAAGATATCGTCTTCTCTTGTAAACCTAGCTAAGTTAGTTATGAGAAGTATTCTTAATATTAATACCAGTAGCATTCAAAAACGGGACGTTATGTTCGACGACAGGATTCGCGTACCCAGTAATTTCCTCTATTTTTTCTTCCTGGATACTATCGTAACTCTTTCTCATGAAGGCTGCGCCCCAATCATCAGCGTCTCTTAACAACAAGAGCGGTTTTCCTTCACTGCTGATGCTGCAATCATCATCACCGTTTTCTTCGTCGCGACACGTTACATCCGACGGTGACGACGACGATTCAATGTAGTTGTAGATTGCAAATGCTGCAGCGCTCATCATGATCAAAAAGGCTCCGATCATGTTCAATTCTTTAACCTTGAAATCAGATGTTCGACTGACAGTGATCGTGGCCAAAATCCATTGGGGGATAATCTTGACTTGGCCGACCAACCCTACAGTAACTGTTGATGACAAGAATGTCAAAAAAGTGCAATTAACTTGGAAGACTGCGATTAAAAAGGCTCCAACAATCACACCCAACCGGGTCAATTGTTCTAATTCGATAAATGCTATCCACCAAGAATCTTTAGTCTCATCACCCTTCTCCAAGATGCAAGCTAGAATCAATGCAACAAAAGAGCTTACTATAAGTTTGATTGAAGTTAGTTCTACCGATGATACTGTCCCACCCACACGGTTGTCGGGTCGCATGAGCTCAATACACGCCAATCGGAGCGTAGCCAAACATAGGCCCAGAAAAATTGGCGAGGTAAGATTGACCAAGATAGCGAAGAGTGGTGCAGCCAATGAAGAATCATCTTTGATCGACCAACCAAGAACGACGGATCCAGCAACGCAACCAGCCAAGCAAATCAGTTCAATCGTCGATACAACTTCTGCATTGATAATGTATGCCCCAAGTACGGTCCAAACCAAGTCAGTAGATTGTAACAGCAGGTGTGTGGGGGCAGGGACCAGATCCAATCCCAAGTTCGTGATACCATATTTCAATCCAAATAAACAACCGATTGGAAAACACCATTTAATTTTCCACAAAAAATGAGGTCCAAATATCCAAGATCTCTCTCTACTAGCTATGACTAAGCTACCACTACTATTGTATGTGTTACGATTCGAAGAAACAATATGCTGTACTATGTTCAGAACTGCGAGCAAAATAGACACGACACCTAACTGGATTCCAGCCGTAGCGACCGGATAGGGGTATAACGACTTCTGAAAGAAGTGTTTGTTATATACCGGTATCAGTGACACAGAAGTCCAGTAAATAATTGTGGAAAATGCTATCAAGCTATGGTATTTTCGTCCGAAGCGCTGCCGTCCCAATGCCGAATAACTATTCTTTCGCTGTCGTGTTGGCCCTCGCTTTGTAGATTGTGTATACCTTCGATGCATCTGCTCTTCAGGCAAAAGTTCATCAATTTCGCTGGTACTATTAGTACTACCGCCGCCATCATGGGGTGCCATCTTTAATTATTCTGGTCTTTTCCTGTTCCCTGTTACGGGGGTTGCTCCTGAAAGACACAAATAGATTTATCCAGTGTAACAAGAATGTACATTGTTGTTGTGCGTTTTCCACTTTTAAATGAAAATTCACGTGGGGAACAAGCGTTATCACGTTTGTTCGTGTGTCGTCACACATCATCTTCACATCTTCGTCATACACCCAGTTCTTCTTTTTCTCACGAAAGCCCTTAGTTTTGTGTGACAAGTGAAAGAATAGAATTGTAGGACTTGAATATAAAACGGGAACGAAATCTTAACAAGAGTTGTCGCGCGCGCGCATAGACATCTCACGGACATTGATAATGCAATAATTAGAGTGGAAGCATTATTTTTACTACTGGCTGTTGTACAGTAGCAGATTCTGCCAGGCAGTTTCAAGTGCTTGTGAGATGAAATTGAAAAATTTGGTCTCTTAAACGCTAAATACAAAATCTTACTTAAAGGGAATCCGCCCTTTTTTGTGTGTTATGCACGCTTTGATATTTTGTTGGCATATAATGACTACTTAGTAATAAGAAGACTTTTTGTTGAGGAAGGCTTGTCAAGCTTGGCATCATTCGCCGTAAACAAACAGTAGTAAGATTGAATAATAAGAATTCTGAATTTAAGAATTGGTATGCCTAAAAATACGCTATTACCATATATCGAAGTGATTGTACGCAAAATTATCAAACTAAACAATTGATGTACAGTACCAGTGAGAGCAATGTGTTGCAATATAATATAGTACATCCGTTAATAATAATCCACTCCTTTAGTGAAAACCCCATAAACACTACCAACACACAAACACGACGACCATTAATCCAGTAGTCGGTAGGTAAAATCTGAATCAAATTGAATCTTATTAATCAATCAATCGATCGATCAATCGATCAATCAATCGATCATGTTCCGAAAAATGAAAAATAGACTTGGTGGCGCTAGCGCCACCACCGATCAAGTCCCAGAAGAGACGAAAGAGGAGGAACAACAACAACAACCAAAACAAGAAGGTTCTGGCAAAACAACGACGACGACGAAGAAGAAGAAATCGTCGAAGAAAGAACCTAATTCGAAGTTGAAAAAGAAGGAAAAGCCGCCAATATCATCAGACGAAGAGGAAGATATTAGGAAAGAATTAGCGAAACAGGAGAGTCCTGAACTAGTAGTTGGAAAAGTAGAAGTAGAACAAATAGTCCCAATGGCGAACCCATCATCTGAATTAGCAGTAGCAGCAACCGGTAGTACCGATACTAACGAAGACAAACCTAAGAAAAAGAAAACAAAAAAACCTAAGTCGTCGTCTGATCTCATGGGAAATACTAAGCGAAATAAATTAAAAAGGTCAAAATCGACGAAAGATCCTGTCAAGAAAAAACCAGCTAGTTCACGGACGTTATCATCCCCAAGACCAGCTAGTTCACGGATGTTATCATCCAATGTCGTTGCTCCAGACGTAGAAACAACAATAGGCGATGAGACCAAGACCAACGCTGCTCCTGCTAAACTTCTCAAAAGGAGAAAGAGCAGTAAAAAGATGACCAGTACGGAGAATAAAGAGGGAACTTCTCCCACTGCTAAATCATCATCGAAGAAAAAGAAAGCGGCAGCTGCTGTGGTAGAGAATGGTGCTATCAATACTACTGGCGAAGAGGTCACTGATACGGAGAATAAAGAGGTAACTTCTACTGCTGCCGCTGCTAAGTCATCATCGAAGAAAAAGAAAGCGGCAGCTGCTGTGGAAGAGAATGGTGCTATCAATACTACTGGCGAAGAGGTCACTGATACGGAGAATAAAGAGGTAACTTCTACTGCTGCCGCTGCTAAGTCATCATCGAAGAAAAAGAAAGCGGCAGCTGCTGTGGAAGAGAATGGTGCTATCAATACTACTGGCGAAGAGGTCACTGATACGGAGAATAAAGAGGTAACTTCTACTGCTGCCGCTGCTAAGTCACCTAAGTCACCATCAAAGAAAAAGAAAGCGGCGATTACAGCCGCCGCTATTGCTATCATCGGAGAGGGTGGTGGTGGTACCGATACTAGTACTGGCGAAGATGCCACCGAACATGTGAACGATGCCGTCGAGGAAAAGAAGAAATCCAAGAAAAAATCCAAGCATCCTTCTCATTCGAAGAAGGAATCAGACGAGGTCGCCGGAGAGGAGGACAATACCAAATCGCCCAAGAAGAATAAGAAAAAAAAGACGAAGGAGAAGGAGAAAAAGAAAAAGACCAAGACGATTAATGATGACATCAATCACTCTCCGTCTGAAGAATTAACGACCGTACCCGAACACACAGAAAGTTCTGAGTTGTCTGTTAACAATGATGGCGACAACGAAGAAGTAGAAGTAGAAAAGATAGCCGGAACAGCGCTCGACTTGAATGAGAATGAAGTCGTGACGGAAGAAGTGGCAGCGCCACCCTCATCCGAAGAAGTTCCGATCGTCAAGTCAGATATGACGACGTTGGAAGTAACTCCAGAGATGACCGTATCTCCTGATGTCGCTGATGGAGAAGTCGATCCTTCAGTTGAAAAGGAAATTGCGAATACCGGCGACGAAGTAGACGCATCAGTACTGTCAGGTACGGTCGAAGTAATGGAAGAAAAAGTCAAAACCGAAACTGAAGCTGCCAGTAGCCATCGATGAAGCCGGTCGAATCGGTACCATCAAGTACGGTCGAAATAAGTGGGATAGGAAGAGGTCAAAACCGAAACTGAAATACAGTAGCCATCGATGAAGCCGTCGATCGGTACAATCAGTACGGTCGAAGTAGTGGAAGAAGAAGTCAAAACCGAAACTGAAACTACAGTAGCCATCGATGAAGCCGTCGAATCGGTACCATCAGGCACGGTCGAAGTAATGGAAGAAGAGGTCAAAACTGATATGATAGTCACAGCCGTCGAGGATGAAGATGTCGTTGAGTCTGGAGATACGGAAGAAACTGAAACAACAGTAGCCATTGATGAAGTCGTCAAATCGGTACTATCAGGTATGGTTGAAGTAATGAGAAGAGGTCAAAACCGATATGATAGTCACAGCCGTCGAGTCGGGAGATATTGAAGAAACTGAAACTAACAGTAGCCATTGATGAAGTCGTCAAATTGGTACCATCAGGTACGGTCGAAGTATGGAAGAAGATGTCAAGCCTGCAATAATAGTCACAGCCGTCAGGATGAGGATATTGTTGAGTCGAAAGATATGGAGGAAACTGAAACGACCCAAAAAACCGAGATGTTAGTAGAAACGACGGCCGAAAAGTCGCAGGAGGAAAATGCGATGCTGGTTTCATCTTCGTATGAAGAACCTATCGTAGTGACAGGTGAAGAGTTGACAACAACAAGGCCCATCGAGCCGTCGGCTAGTGTGGACGCAACGGATCAGAATCTACCAGATGGTGATGAAGAAGAAGAAGAAGAAGAAGGAAAGGAAGAAACAATCACAGAGACAGCTCGCGATGAAGAAGATTTAGAACCGGAAAGTGCACTAGCAGGAGAATCACCCGTAGAAAATGAATCAAAGAATGAGGTACCAAACAATGCAGCAGTCAATGTAATAGAACTGTTGTCGCAAATAATGATCCACAGCTAACGAAGAGGAAACGGGTCATTCTTCCACAGAGATAACTAAAAATGATACTGGAGATAAAGCACCCGTTGCTGGATTGTTTTCTAACTTCCGTTCGCGTTTGAGCTCACCATTTAATCAAAGTAACACTGCTCCGGTAGAAGCTGAAGATGCAAAACTACTAGCGCCTCATAAGGCAAGATGGAGGATGTTCCACCTAAAAAGGAAGAATTGGAAATGGTAGACCAGAAGTGACGAATGAAACAAAAGGTGACGGCGAGGATGTAACTGTAGAAACGGATACAGAAGGTGACAACAAGAGCGAGATCGATGCCCTGCAAAAAAACCATATTGTTGAAGAATCTGGTAGTGTTCCAGGGAATTGGAGTATATGGTAAAAGAGTATAAGGTATTGTCAAAGGAAAATTCGGAGTACGTAAACGTGTGACAGAGCTCGATGATGACCAAAAGAAATATTTGCAAGATCACTCAATAGAATGTGAAAAGCTACAGAATATAGCCACCAAAGCTTTGGTGACCTTGAAGGAAGAACAGATTCAAGGAGTATCTCTGCTGAAGCTGTTATTGAACTGGAAAAGGACTGTATTGAACTGGAAAAGATCATGATGGAAAAGAATGAATGTATAGCCAAGCTGCAAAAAGAACTCGAATGTTGTAAAGAAGAAGAAATTCAAAAGTTAGATAGAATTTCGGATTCATTTGAAGAAATAGCATATTCAACGACCCCCGACTCAAAAGAAGATGCTACGGAATAGAATAGTTTTTATTATATGTAGTTTGAAAAAGAAATTTCGCAATGGATAACAACTTCTTTTTGTATGAATGATAAAATTAATTATATGTATCGATATGATATAGCTCAAACAAATTTCGAATTCTCTTGCAACAAAACGTATTATATCTCTTTCATATATATAGTATGTTGGACTTACTACGTACTGCGCATCTTTCCTGAAGGATGAAAAAACGACAAGCGAGATGATGGATCATCAGCTGTAACAAGCTCTTTTCGTCGTATCTTCACACAAACAGTAAAATACGTGCGCCCCCAAAGATTTCGACATGTGAGCCCTAGTAATGAAGTAGGAGAGTTAGTGTAAATTATGAAAAGCAAATCAAACAAAATTTTATTTTATGTTTCTAGTAGAGTGTAGATATAAATAATACTATATATATAATTTTTGTATATTTTATATTGTATATTGTATATGCCGTGCAAAAGATAGATACTGTATCAGAATTTAAAATGAGTTATGGGTATGATGGTCATCGTCTTCCTCAGAATCGGTATCTTCTTCCGTATTATAATCCAATTCTTTTATTGAACCTAAGGTAGCCAAACTCGTACATGATTTAAACTTTTTCACAGATGCAGAATTATGATTGTTAATTGTGCTGCTGTTTAGATGATGATAATGATGATGATGGTTGCTGCTGCTGTTGATGTTGTTGTCGTCATTAATATTGTTGTTATTATTGATACTATCTAAAACACTCTTGAAGCAAGTTGGTAGATTATAATCTGTATCATTCGTTGTTGGCTCCCACAAAAAGTTTTTCAGACATTCACTACCTTCGGGTGGTACAATTACCATAACAATTTTCAACCATCGTTCCATAACAGGTACGTATGATGTGACCATAGCATGTAACATAGTAAATCCTCTCCCAACAAAGCCGTGTGTATCATCATCATCACCACCACGATCTTCATCGCCATGATGATGATGGCCTGTTAAAGGTGGTATTTCAGGAATTTGAACAACATTGCTGTTTGAAATTGTTGATTTTGGATCACAGAAAGTAGGAGCAATATTTCCGTTTCCGCTACTATCGTATCGATGTAAATGCAGTGACGTCGTCGTTGGCGGTGAATGTGACGACGATAGTCCACGTCCTTCCTGTGTCAACCATTGCCTTCGATGTTTCATTTCACGTATCAAATCATCTCGTAGTTGCATTATACATTGCATAGTTCTTTTGGCAGTATACTTCCGTCCGTTAAAGGATATGGATAGTTCAAATTCAATCGCTTCATTTTGAGGACTTTTGTTTTTGTTTTTGCTATTTGAGTTGGTGTTGATTGTATTGCTATTATTATTGTTGCTGCTGATATTGTTGTCTCCAAATCCAGTTGTTGAATTAGTGGTTGAGCGGTCCCAAACTCTCCGACGTAAGGTTTTTCCTATTTGATTTGCGGTATTATTTATACGTATTTGTCCTCCTCCCGTTACGTATTGTATCCATCGAACAGGGTCTATCTTCGCCTCTTTCACGGCAATAGCAGCAGAATTTAAGAGAAGACAACCAATAGAATCTTGATTATAATCATGATGCAATGGCATATTCATACTCGTACTATTCGATTGGTGTGTTTGTTGAGTATTGCTATCATTCGAGGTCGAAGTCGAGCACGACTCTGACGACTCGGATTGCTCCTTCTTCTTTCCTTCTTCCGTATCAGTACTTGAACAACCAGTCATTAGGCTGTCAATTGGAGGGAACAATCCTGGTAATGCGTAGGCTGACATTGTTATGTTAGTACTTGTAAGGTAGTTGTGATGTGATTTTAAGTGATTTGACTTTAGTGTGATGTGTGTGTGATTTATTACGAATCAATCGAAATCACTGTTCTTGTTTATTTTGGAAGATTCACTTTTTCAATTCTGATTCATATTAAGATTGAGTGATAGATAGAGTGATAGAGAGAGAGAGAGAAAGAACCGATCAAGGTCATGTGAATGCCTAGTTAGAAATCAATCAAGTCGTGAAAGTACTGGTATTGGAATGGAGAATTTCTAAATAATGCATAGAATCTTTTCTGAAAACTGTTACAAGATGAGTGTCGTGTCAAATAAGAACACTAACTTCACACGGTAATGAGGTGATTACCGTTCCCATTTTAAAGATGTCATCGGCCGATTAGTATTTTTTTCCTCGTTCGCCGTTTTTTCTTTTCTCGTTACGTTACAATCACTGTTACACACAAAAATTCAAAATGTGGCGAACCCAATTTTTCTTTGATTTTTTACCTACCGTTATGCGTTACTAAAAAAAGAAGAAAAATGACGAGAAAATAACGACAATGGCACTAGCAAGCAAGCGATTGATCGATGAAATGATGTGGTATTCGGTGTTATCGTTCGGTTGTGTTCTTGTTCGAAGCAAATAATCTAAGCAACAACACTTCTTTATTTTGATTGATTTGTGGAACTTGAAATACCTTCAGATCTTGATATTCTCCTTCCAAACGGATAACCGGAGGGGATGATGCACGTAGTTTCTAGCGAGGTGATGATTTTGATTTTGTGAGACTGGGTTGTCATACGTACTGTAGAAAAAGATGGGAGTTGGTTGGTTGGCACGACGGCTATATAAATGCCGTGTACTATAAATTAGCGAATTAAAAATTCGAATGAAATGTACGTGGCGACGTATGCGCGACCAAATCTACTTACATGCATATTGACAACATTTGAAAATTGCTCGTGATGATCTAATCTCACAAAGAAAATCCCATCATCACTTTTTTTTTACACAAGCAAGAATTCGTTCCGCATGCGGGGATCAAATCCATTCTTAAAACCAACATTCCTTGTTACAATATATTACAGTACTTCCTCCGTGCAACCGTAAGTGTCGCGCGGGCTATCGGGTGAAAATTTAGCGTGAGTTATTAAGACGGTAAACCTTAAAATATTAAGATATAGGGTTAAAATAACCCCTTTTAACCCCAATAAGAGACAACAAACACAAAGATAATGATGGAACGATACTCAGTACAACAAAATAGATCCAAATAACTATCATTACGATTGTATCATATAGGCTATATTTGTATTAATAAGTACTACTGTGTGTGTATATATAGATAATGAATCGATACTGTATGTACTGTACTTGTTGATTGTTCTGATGGCAAATACGTTGTCAAATTCGTTGTCGTCCGTCCATTCCTCCGAGTAATATAGATCACATATCGGATCCATTCGTTGCAATCGTCCATTCCTCCCCGTAATAGATTAGACCATCGTGTATATTGTTGTGTTTGTATATAGTGTATATTGTTGTGTTTGTATATTATTTATTAATCCAACTCCCAGTACCATGCCTGGAATCGTTCATCTTCTTCCCAGATCTGATCAAATTCATCATCAATACCACCTGTAAAATTTTCATAATCAGGATGATTGACACTTCCTTGTTGGAAAAATCGTTCATATATACTAGCCGGGAGTAGTTTTTGTGGATTGTATATGTGTTCTGGTAGTATCTTTTGATCATCATTATTGCCAACGTTTGAAGTTGGAGTTGAAGTTGGAGTCGTATTAATCCCATCGGCGTACATGGTGGCGGCGGTGGAGGAAGAGACAGGAGTAGTAGAACGATCGATAGTTGTCCCATCATCGCCGTCTGTATCGTTGTCGTCAGTAGTAGTAGTAGTAGTAGTCCCATTGTCTTCTTCCTCACTTCCATTGACATTAACATTAGCATTATCATTGCCATTATCGTTCACGGTAGTACTGGCTAATTCTTCATCATCATCTTCATTGCCTTCATTTTTGTCGATTTCACCTTCGCTGCTGCTGTTATCATTATTAGCAGTAGTAGGTAGAGGAGGATCACCTTCAACGAATCATGGTGCTGTTGTTGTTGTTGTTTTGGTCTTGAAAGAAGCAACACCTATTTATTTTTTTCTCGGTCAAAAAATGGAGTTAGAAGCTCCCGCTTCCTGTCATGTCTTGTGCTATTAATACCGAAGAGAGTGCGCCAAATTCGTTTTGTGATTATACCAATAGAAGATTTGATATTGTTAATTTGATGAAAATTATGACCGATTTGCTGCCAACAGTCCCGGTTTAGTAAAGAACTGATATTTTGGCTTCAAAAAAAAGGTCTTTGAACCAGAAAATGAGTGCAATAGTAGTAGTTGAGATGGTTGTTCGGATGAGTATGATCTTGTTTATTTTCATTCATTAGAAGTGGTCTAAAATTGAGCCACCATGGTCAAATCCATTAGGACGTAATTAAAAAATAATAATGAAATAATAAAGTTTACGATGGAAAAAGAAGAACGTGTTAATAACACTAGCTAAATTTTCACGCGATAGCCCGCGCGACACTTACGGTTGCACGGAGGAAGTAATGAATTTGGAACTCCATGTCAATATCTTTTAATTGTGTTGTATTAATGGAGATGGTGGAGTGACGATGAATATAATGGAAAAGCCAGTCGAATCAATTTTTCATGTTATTACTCTTACTGCGCCCAATCGAAATGTGATCATACGTGTAGCGTGTTACTACTGCCAGACTATAAGAAGAGGTATTATGCTAATAAGATGTTTTTCTTGTTGGATATAATCTTAATTTAATTGTCACGTTCTTGTGTCCATCTTCCACTCGTGAACCCAAGAAGCAGGATAATCTGCCCTGCTGAGCACCAGCTTTGTTCTTGGATATTAAAATTTATAGTCTAACTGTCATATTGGACAATATTACTTGTACATTCTACTGCTAGTGTCGAACTGTACCATTATTGTATATAGACTATAGATTAGTATTTTTTCTAAAATATGATCAAGGATATATGTGACTAGGTCAATCCTGGTGCTTGGTAGAAGTAGTGCAAATTTTGATGACAACAACAAAAAGGTATAAATTCATAGTAAACCTCAATGAGTGCTGAAAGAACAGAGTGATTTGGTGAAGAATGATAAACAAGATTTATGATGCTACTGTTCAGTGTTTTTTCGGTTGAAAAATCATAGAACATTTTAGATTTTGCTAAAGAGACCAAGGCAATACATTCACTAGCTAGGTATGTTGTTTTCCTGTTGAGAGGAATAGTTCTTTGTCGTTTTTATTTTGACCCCCTCCAGGAAGTTTTTCGTTGAGTTCTTGCCTGTATTGAATAGTAACTCTATTTTCGAATTTCTCGAAAGAGTTTTGCTCATGAATCATACATTCTACTTGGTAGGTTACTACTCTGCCTGCTTACCTTTCTGATGCGGTATCTGGGTATAAAAGGAATTATCATTTCAATTCAAAACTTGTATGTATAAATAATAGGAAGTTTTTATCAATTACGATGAAGACCAAAACATATATTATTATAAAATACTGTATATTACAACTAAATACTCTACATTCCGATGTGGTGTGATTTAAGGTACCGAACGATGTGATTGGCCTGAGTGAATCCCGTTACAATCAATACAGTTAATTGAATGATAGGCCAATATTTGGAGGCTCGATTCATAGATATAGATTGTTCGTGAAAGAGAGCCTCTTGTTCTTTGTTATAATCGGCATTGTTCAAACATGCCTTTACACGGTTCTGCAGCGTTTGTAAGTCCCGTTCAAGTCTTGACATTTTGGTAGTGATGTCTTTATGTTCTAGATGATCAGGATCTTTTGTTTTTGCCTGTTCTTGTTGTTTCCGTGAAACTCTATCGTCGTCATCATTATCGTCTAAACCGTTGTCGTATTCTTGGTCGGACGCTACATCTAAAATTCGTATATAAAACCTTGCTGGTTTTCTCGTACTTGCTAAAATTGACTGGACACAAATTTCTACCATTCCCCTTCCTCTCCTGTTAAGTATTCAATTCTTCCGTTGCGATCAGACAATTCTTCACGAACGCGTCCACTTCCCGACGTAACAAGTTTGCCTGTAGCGTCATAGCCCGACCGTTGTTTATTATTCGATGTACCGGCAATCGATCCACCTTTTTGAGATACTGTTACGGACTAAATATTTCGGAAAAGCAATCCATACAAAGTCACGAAAACAAATCCATACAAAGTCACGAAAACAAATACGCACACACACACGTATACACATATACATATATTAAGATATAGAGAGAAAAATTCAATGAGATGATGAAGAGAGAGGAAGAAAGGAAGAAAGAAATTGAAGATATAGTAAACTTACCGTGTCTCGTAGTTTTTTGGACTTTATCCGTTCTAATCGTTCCTTCATGCGCTTGTTCCATTGCGAATCCATACCATCACTGTCTAGTTTTTCTTCTTCTTCTCTACCATCATCAGGTTCGTTTCTTTTAGTCGCGGCAGCCAAGCCATCATCTGGAGTCTGTAAATCTATATACCAGAATCAGTTTGGATTGAAATGATATGAATAAGCCATGCATCCGATATATCAAAGAAAGAAGAAAAACACGAGCGTTTAATTGTGAGTTCAGTTCATAATTTGTAATGCGATGCAATTTTTATGTAATGTAAAACGTATCGATGGGTTTTTTTTCTTTTTCCAAAGGGACGGAATGCACAAAACTATTCAACACAGCAGACCCAAAAAAATAATGCAATATGCATAACATTTATCCGAATTCGATCGATCAACTATTCAATAATACAATATATAATTTGTTGAAGCTGCTTGCTTACCGGGTGCATCATATTCGATTGTAATGGTTTGTCCATGTGGTGCAATCACTGAGAAGCATTTAGATCGAGTACTTGAAAGTATCATATAAGGAAGTCCGTAAACGCCAATTACCCCGTTATATAACATATACCACAGGTACAACGACGCAAATCGTTCAAATCGTCGAAGAATCATAGTAATTAATAGTAATAATTAATAATTCACCCCACAGCTAGACCCAGTACCAGTCTGAACTTAATTCTTGTCTATTAACTATTTTACCGATCCACTAAAGTCGAGTAATAAAATGATGAGCGTATTGATGAGCAGTACAGTTTCCCTATCTTGATTTTAATTTTGTTTCAGACCAATGCTTGTAACTGTTACAATAATCTTGATTGTAATAGCCGATAGAATAACACCTCTCTCGATATTGAAGTTTTATCGTTTGCTCGTTTGTGACCCTTATTCATGAGGAAAATAAGTGTATGAACCCTAATTGACTAATAAACCAAATGAGCGCAGTAGGATTTTCACACAGACACAACAGCCCAAGAAGAGAGGCAGGATCTGGTAGAAATCAACGTGACGATCTTTAGATTCTGATATTTTACTTAACGAAATCGTCTGAACAAGAACGTTCCAGAACATTATTTCAACTCCTGCCTATCAGTTTTCGAGAAATTTACCAACAATGATACGAAGTAGCAAGTAGCAAGAAGCGTAAGCCGGAAGAAGAGCATGAGGTGGGCGACAATGAAGAAGAACGCAAACGCAACAGTTTAAGATGCGATGACGCCAATATAAAGGTTATTGTTGGGGGAGAGCTCCAACCAACGAAGAAGGTGTTCTGGCATTACAGTCAAGTCTTGGCATCCCAAAGCCGGTACGTGGATGCGTTGCTATCCGCACCTCTAGCAGCAGCTGCTGCTGCCTCAAAGAAAACTGAAACTGACGAAGAAAGCAAGGCAGCTAATTTTACAGAAATCACATTCCCAGACATCTCTCCATCTCAATGGGAAAGAATGATGAAATTCTTAACGGACCCAGTGGCTGCACGGGACATGAACAAAAAGGACGCGATTGAATTAATTATCCTGTACGATAAATATGATTTCACCCAGGGTATTGGACTGTGTGATAAAGTTTTATCTTCAATTTTTTACAAAGATTCGGAAGAATTCAAAGAACATATGAATGACCTTGATCTATTGGACCGATGTATTGATGTCGTTGTATTAAGTCACGAGAAAAATCTAAAGGAAACTATGAAAAATGCGAAATATTGGTTGTGTGATATTTTAGTTGATGGTTATGAATCAGAATTAGTGATCCTAACTGTAGATCACGTACGAAAACTAGTCCCTGTGATAGACAGTTACAAAGATGATACTGAGCAATATACCTTGCAAAGCGCTATCGAAGAACGTTTGGGTAAGAAAAGTATAGATGTACTTAGTCCCATGTTCCCAGACTTTTTTGTTGCTCAGATTCAACTTATTGCTGCTCGGGTTACCACTCTCAAGCTGGTCAACGAAATTACGATTGAAAATAGTTGGGGTAATATACCAGGAGATTACAGTCCCGAAATGGATGGAGATTTCGGAATTGATGGAACTTGTATTTACTATAAAAAATGTACAGCACCTGCAAGGGGTTTCGTTTGGTTGAAGAAGAACCAAGTAGGTGACTGGACTATCAGCGAAAATTTACATCCGTTGTTCATATGCAAAGGTAGTCGATGTGCAACTCTACCTCCAAAGACAGGGTGGGAGAGCCGATGGTTTAACCGTTACAAGGATGCTTCCAGTAATTTCATATTATCATAAGAGCGGTTCAGTAAGAACAGAAATCGACATCTAAAGTTGCTGCCACGACAGTACGATGTACATCAGTAGCTGCTATATATTAGTACACATAGTATTCAGTGTTCGATAGAGCTAATAACGAATAAAATTAATAGTACAGTCATAGTTTATATACTGTAGTCCTATGATAGCAAGCTATACGCTAGTACGTTAGACATATTAGATAATATTAAATAAAATATCATTTTTATTTACTATTTCTTAGGTTATGATTATGTTATAAGTTATCAGGTATTTGAGATCGAACATAGTTTGTCTCTAAAAAGAATCTTTACTGGTATTCAAAATAAATATGTATGAAATAATTGCTTGTATAAAATCTTATTATCATGCATTTAGTCGTCGTATCACATAAAGTGACGATGAGAGTTGGATTGCTGACTGCGGTTTTCGTCACCGAAAAAGTACGAGTCAGCATCACTGTCCACTTCCTCGATTATGTCATTAATAGACTTGGCGGTGCTACTCTCTTCGTTGCTGTATCCATTGTTAACTGAAATGTGTTGGTAGTCTTCCTCTCTGGATGTAGACCGTGGAGAACGAGGAGAACGAGGAGGCGAGGACGACGAAGGTGGTGGCTTTTTGAGATTTTCTTGGCTTTGTTCGGTATAATGAGAAGGTGGTGGCTCTTTTAAAGATGCTCTGGATAAACGGTAGGCAGTTGGTGGTGGAGCCTTTCGCGATGATCCTGGAGACGCTGTGAATGATCGTTCTTCAGAAGGTGGATGAGGTACCGAACTTCTCGTAGCTACTGAGTACGCCAGAGAATCAGTATCCGACATACCGTAGTGTCTAGATTTGGAGGAACTACCAACCGAATCCATCATACTATCGATGCTTTGTTGACCAAGTGAAGAGGTTGATTCTCCCTTTTCGCTCTTCAGTATGTTTCCACGTGGAGGAGATTTGTTGTGTTGTTTCTTGTCTGTATCGTCATCATAAGCCAACCTTTTTCCTCTTGCAGAAGATCGAAAAGAGTTGCAAGAGTTCGGCGACAGTGAACCTATAGACCCTTGTCGCGATTGCCTTGGTGAACCCCCCATTGATTCTGACTTGATTCTTTCGTCGGAACCTAGGTTAGACACAAACGTGCCTTTCATGATACGACCATTCGAAGTCGAATCATCGTTGTCGACTACAGTAGCTTCAGGAAGCGACCAATGACTATCATCAGGGTCATCCACAAAGAGAGTTCGTGCACTAGAGGCAATGCCGTTGCTGGCTTTTAACATCCAACGAAAAGAATCAGTAAAGAGGACGGGTACTGGATGGATATTCATAGCAGCGCCAGTATCGACTGTTTCCTCGTCATCGTCAGAATGCGATGTGCCGTCCGAAAAGCTACTATTCAAGTCATCCTTCCCTTCTGCCTCGTCACGGAGATATTGAACAACTGCCTTGCAAACAAAACTGTTAAGGAATGCTAGCAAAATAGCACTAGCTGCCAGGATGAATACACTCTTTTCAATGCGAGAGGTGACACTGAAGCACTGTGCATCTTCCTCCTTCAAAACACCGTAGTAGACCATTTGCGCAAACATATCTTCAAGATTGCTGCAATAGGCGTTGATCATAAAGTCAGATATTGGCCCTAGTTGCCTGTAAGGAAAGACGAGAAGAAGAAGAAAGTGAGTACTTAAATCGAAAGCGTATTCGGCCGGCCGTATCAAAAAAATAGGATCAAAGATCACATACCAGCTGGAAACAAATAAAGCAATCAAGTAAACTTCTAGGTATTGCCAGGCCTGTAAAATTTCTAGCCGAACCGCGATCTTCCTTTTTTGGGTAGTAGTTGTCTTTTTGTAGTATTGACGTAGAAGTGTAACTGATTGGATGATCGGAACGAGCAGGATAGTGGATACGAATATAATTGACAGTATGATAAGTCCAAGGTAGTCTTTCAGTGTACCCAAGTAGCTTGCTTGATCAAAGAGCAGTATAATAACTGAATAGACACTGTGACTAATAGTTGCTTCTTCGAAGTCTTGGCCGAATTCAACTGCAACTCCAACAAGGCCAAAAAACTCTAGGGAAAATGAGGGTAGAGCACATCCAACAACAACACATACCAATAACGACAAGGCACAGAAGGGTAGTAAATATTTTACATAGCTTCGGACAACAAGCTTTTCTGTTTCACCGCGATGAGGTCGACTAAACTGGTATGTACTGAGTGATGTTTCCTCTTCTCTAGCAGCTTTGGCCTCTGCAAAAGATGCACCGCCGATTGACATACTGGGGCTTTGTTCAACAGGAACGTCTTCAAGTGATGCACTGGGTTGGGATTGCTCTTGTCTAATATGGTTCAGGTGTGACTGCATTTTATTATCCAGCGCTTCTGGATCTCGGTACTGAGGTCGAGCTCGCGCCTCGGCTGGAGCAGTAACATCATGAGGGAGAGAATTATGCTTGAATCTATCGACTCCTTTGGTAACAATTCGACGGTGATAATAAATTATTACATGAGAAGTGATTTGTGATGTCAACTGAGCAATCATGTTAGCGTACAAACCCCAGAGAGGAACAACCATCATGTCAATGGCATAGAAGTCATCTGGAAGATATGAAGTGTCAGGGCTCTGGATGGAGATTCGGAAGGCAGCAATACTGATTACCAAAACAAAAATATCCAACCTGAAGTTTTATTATTGGCAGAGAGAGACGAGAAGGTAAGTTAGTGGAACTAGTATCTTATAATTCACGACTTCGTGTAGGTTTGTATCTCATCTATATCGTTGGTTGTTATCGTGAGCTTTTTCATTTTCTTTTTCACGGCAAAACTACTTACATACTCCACTTTGCTAGCCGGTCTAGCCAGAGCAAAATCGACCCTCGACGAGAGATTGATACATTTGACGGAGATGAAAACCAAAGCCAAAGGGTCATAAGGAGTTTGGTATATGGCCAAATCCCAGAAAAAATCAGAATGAGGACAGCAAGCTCCCGACCTCCAGCTTTCCAAATATCAACCGTCGATCGTGCCATTGAAAACTCAAAGAATTTTTCGATCTTGAATTTTTCTCCAGCCACTTCAGCTTCAATATTGACCGTAGCCCCTAGACTCAGATGACCAGAGAGGAAAAATAGAACGTTTGATACAATGATAATCGGGATAAGAAATCGTACAATGCATGGAATATCCGGACTGCGGAACATCGAACTTGTAGTGATATTAAGCTTGTCTTCTTTATCCACTTCGGAACGTTGTTGGTAGGCTAATTTCTTTATCTGATGAGGAGGAAGCTTGATCAGCCATTTCCTATGTCGTCGTCGCACGATGCACTTCACAGCAACGACAATCAATGACACGATGATAACCAGTGCTAGGGATAATGCACCCAAGAGAGCGAGATAAGCCGTGGAATAGCTAGTATCAGGAGTCTCAAAAGCTTCGTAAACTAAAGGTGTTGCATCAGGATCATAGTTTCGACTATGTGGGCATTTGCGGGCTGCCTCGTTCAGTACACGGTCAATCTGAACTTGAAGGAAGTTTCCTCCCATCAATTGTGCTACATAGTCTAGAAGATCATTTGCCAAATCGGTTGTTTCGTTTCGTGCAGCTGGAGATGAAATCAAATCCGTCAATTCATTCATTCTTGGGCTAGAGCAATTAGTGCAACTTGCTGTCACAATGAGGCTGCCAATGTGAGCTTCTAGTTCAGATAGTGCAGCAGTTAATTCGGAATCATCGACTCTAACTCCGCGAGAATCTAATGCTGGCTCAGGAATTGTGGCAGCCCAACAATTCAGATCAAACAAATCTCGGAGAGGGAAACCAAGTAAACTGGACTCTGCGATCTTTATCATGGTTGAAAGAATTATGTTAGCATCAGCCAACTCGAGACTAAAAAGAACCTCATTATCAATATCAATATTATCTACAAGAAAGAAGGTAGTAGGATGTAAGGAAGCAAAGAAAGAAAATATGAGTGACCAAATTAAATTGTCTTAAATGACAGCACAGATTTGCTTAGCAAAAAACGTACCATCACCCTCAAGCGATAGTTGTAACTTAGACGATAACCGCAAGGGGTTTGTTCCCACCCCTAAAGTCATGGTATTGTTCAGCATGTATGCTTCTCCCAAGATGCCACCGAACAGTTCAAGGGGTGCTCCAACTGTATCAAGATTCTCAATCTTTGCATCGAAAGCACGGAATTGAACATTTGTGTCCAGCCCACCAACTTGGATTCTCTTTCCTCCCTTCAACAAATCACCGGGGTAGTGTATCGTGCCAGGCTCGTCATAATTCGATGAAGTGAGGGGCGCTACTACGACGTCATTGAATCCCGATAGTCCTGTTGATTCGTCAATCTTGAAAATATTGCGAACAAACCCCATAGCTGTCCTGAACATATTACCATACTGAGAAAGACCCGTACCACCTAGTTGACTGGCAACAGTGGCAGTCCACAAAAGATCACGAATGTCGACAAATCCAGAACCAATGATTTCATCTGACGATGAATACTTGCAGAATTCAGCTGGAAATTCCTTGGTGTTATATTTTATCCAGTTATTCAATAGACCACGAACTGTTGAGTCAAAGACCTTAGGAATTGAAGAGATGATCTTATCTCCATATTCTTCTAAAATTAGCCGACTGCTCTCACTTGCTGCAGAACTAATATCGTTCGAGGTGAATCCCTTGATAGAAAACTCAGTCACTGAACCGATTGATACCTCGAACTCTGCAATACTTGCGTCATGAGCTGCAGACATCAGACAAGGTATGATATTCTTTATCTCCATCATCCCCTTCATCTGAATGGAATCTAAAAGATCAAGATCCATTGCCAAAAACATTGCAAGAGACATATCGACATCAGATAGTGAAGCAGATATTATAATATCTTGCTTCGTGGTCAATGAGTCACCGTTGGGATCTTCCAAAGAAACCACTAGCTGTAGACGGACATTTTCCCAACTGATTTCATTCTGAATTGTTTGGGCCCCGATTGCATCCAAAATATTCAATTTAGAGATGGTATCTAACCCAAAAATTCGTACTTCCTTCAAGGAAATATTTTCTATTCCGGCTTTCGCAAGATTGATGTTGTCAAATGTTAGAGAAAAAGATCCATTTTCATCCAGTAAGGATGATCGAATAAGATCGTTGACTCTCAAGTCGCTTTCATTGTTTGTTCCTTTGGGGTCACTGATTCTCTCGTTCATAAATGCAACTAAATTATCGACACCAGAGCTCGCCCATTCCCCAACGGATGTCTCTAGAGAAGTAAAGTCCACCAAACGCACACCATCCGCAGGATTGAAATCATACTGTCCTGACAAGGGAAAGGTACTTTCTAAATCGTAGGACTCGTGTGCTTGTGCCATAACCACAGCTGCAATTTCTGCCACCACTGTGGACGCAAATGTGATGGTCTCGAGAGATTCTAAATCGAGAGAAGGGAAGCTTGGCGTGGGCGAATTTTTCGAGAAGGACGCCGATGGACCGATAAACTTTGGACTATGGGGGCATTGTAACGCAGAATCAGTCAAAATCACGTTGATGAAGTTCTGGATGTAGTCACTACGCATAATGCCCATAATTAATCCGACAAGCCGCATCTCTAGAACATCCGAGATACCAAAATCTTCGAGTGACTGAAGAACTTCAGGAAGAATCGATAGGCTCGAACTGGTACAGGCGGCGCATGTGATGTTAAAATTCATGAATGTTGTAGACAGAAGAGCACTTACGATGGAAAACCCGGTTTCTTCGTCAGTAGCATATATAGAGTCAGGGGGTGCAAGGGTGTACAGCCAACACTGAAGATTTGTAATGTCTCGTAGAGGAAAGTTGAACAGCGTAGCAGCATCGACATTAGCCATCAAAGACGCCCAAATCTCGGCGCCGACAAGTTCCACAGATATGTCCATTTCATTTGTCATGGCAAACGTAGGATCCCCTTCTGTGGCAAGCAGCCCCTTCAAACCAATCCGAAGTTTCTTTGAGTTAGTTCCAAGCGTAGCATAATTATCAAGGATCTGTCCATTGGTGGCGTTCGGTTCCAGTAATTCGATTATCCCAATAGAATCGAGATTTTCAATCTTCGGATCGAAGACACGGAGCTCGAATGAATCCAAACCAAACTGCCGGAACACATCCTTGGACACGAGGAAGCCTACGAAGTCCATTGGAAAAAGCATGGTACCTTCGGCACCAGATTGAGCCGCCGTCAATGGAGCTACTAGAGCTTCATTAATGCGGGATCTTCCGGTCTCGGTATCGATAGCAAGCAACTCTTCATCTAGCATATTCTTCAACATAGGAAGTAAGTCACCATAGCTACCATCATTGGAATCAAAGAACTCGCGGAAGTCAACAAATCCTTCTTCGAACGGCTCCACCTCGGGACACTTTGTATTGCTCTTGTCATCTTTGTGGGCATCGATGAAAGAAGCGTTGATCAAGTCACGAATACTCGTCTGGAAAACATTCGGAATAGCAGTACGAAGAGCACCTTTGTATATAGTAAATGCTGCTTCAATCGAGTCGGTAATGATGCGGTCGAGCCCTGAATCAAGTAGACCATTAACGACTGGCCCATCATTAATGAAAGTTGGATCTACATCTAATCCAGAAAGCTTGACTTCTTCAATAATTGAGAGCAAGCACGGAAGAAGGTGTTCCATATAGAACAATGGGCCAAGCACCATGTCTCCCATGGCATCCTCGTCTAGTACCAATAGAAGAGAAGCCTCTACGTCGATATTATCAACAGTAAAATCGATACTGAAACGTTCTTTGATACCAGGAGACGTAGGATCTACCAAAATAGCATCGTCCAACGTTGAAGGTTTGATGTCTAACTCAACATCAAATTCTATCCTTAGTGTGTCCCAGGTCAATTCGTTCTGAATGGTATGTCGTCCAATGCTACGGAAGGAATTTAGTCGTGTTATAGAGTCTGATGCCATTATTCAAAGATTGAATGGTTGGGTATGAGAAGGGGAGAGGGAAGAAAGAAAGAGTGTGAATGAAGTGAAAATGAAAACAATGTTGATTTGAGAACAGGAACGTACGAACGAAATTGGTAGGCAAACACACGTTGACTTGACTTTGTGGAATTGAATCCGAATACAAAAGTATGGGACAGCAGAAATGGAATAGAATCATATCGTTTCCCCCCTCCAACAAGGCATACAGGTAGAGCTCGCAGGCATGCAAAACTTTATAACAAACAAAGACTAACACTTTTAATGTTACTCACCAAGTCCATATAAACGAACTTCTTTCAATGTAACAGTGAATTGAGTAACTCGGTCGTGTCCCTCGAAGATAATAGGTACTTGTAGGGTAGAAGGATCGACCCGAAAAGATCCATCTTTTTCCAAAAGGAAGGACCGAATAAAAACATTGATGGCTAAATCATTTTCTTCTGCCGAGGCGACCGAACTATTGTTGGAGGAATCGGTGGCGGCAGTTCCAAGAACAGAATCAAAGTATTTTAAAATCTTGTTGAATGTCTTTCCAATGTGACCTTCCGTATCTTGAAAATTTAGATGCTTGAAATCGTTGGAAAGGATTAAATTTGTTTCATCCCAGAGCGGATCAGTCCATGCTTCACCAAGAGTAACCATATAAGGTTCCAGTTGATCTTTTGCCATATCGACAGTATTTCCCACTATATTAGTCCCTACAACTGACAGTTCATCACAAAAAACGTCCCCAATGGCTATCTGCACGCTGTTGTGAATCAATCCCTGGAATACCTCCAGTACCTCCGAGGCGAAGTCTTCCTCAAAGTCCATTCGTTTGATGTTCACGTCGGAAAAACAACTATCAACGACAGAATCCGTGGGAGGGTAACGTGAATCGGGTGTCTTGAACAGAATTGTTGATGTTGCCTCACTGTTATCGGTTTGGATGAGCACCCAACCTGTTCCCGACAGGATACCGTAATCGTAATCATAGTCTGATTTAGTGTTTGTTTGTGTATTAGGAGAGAGAGATATAGATTGAAGTTAGTTTAGTTGAATTCTTCTGTGATCTATGATACATAAACACACACACACACACACACACACACATACGACAATACATACCAATTTCACATGTCAAATCAATCGATTTGACATCCACAGTTACTAGAAATTCATCATCGAACTTTTGTTCATGCTCGACCATGATATCTCCCACGTTCATATCGTAGCATTTGATATTCCGAAGGTTCAGGTTTAGATCGACGAAGGCAACTCTTTCCGAGACCTTGAATTCTTCTGGAATAAGGATGTAGGCGTCATCAAAAATCTTGTTGAGCTCGACAAAGTCTCCGTATGCCACTCTACGGGTAGTTGT
The DNA here is from genome assembly GCA_900095095.1 of Fragilariopsis cylindrus CCMP1102. Classification (NCBI taxonomy): domain Eukaryota; phylum Bacillariophyta; class Bacillariophyceae; order Bacillariales; family Bacillariaceae; genus Fragilariopsis; species Fragilariopsis cylindrus. The sequence continues at coordinate 156,052 of FMBT01000349.1, forward strand.
AGTTGTAGCAGCAGTCATCGAGGACCCAAAAGCTTGAGAGTTTGTTGGAACAGGAAGCATAGTTAACGTCGCAACAAATGTAAGAATAGCTGCAACAATACCAGCCGACATAGTGCTCTTATTGCACGATGATTTGTTCGTGATCAACACCATCGTGGCCGTCGTCGGTGTTCAGTGATGTACTTATTAATGATATCGTATTGATATTTGTACTTGGGAATTTATGTATCTGATTATGGATCGATCAATCAACTCGACGATAGAAGATATTCCAAAGATTTTTTTTGGCGTAAGCTCGTATAGTAACCATGACTCGTCGTGTCACAGACTACTGGCGAAATTCCCACTATTGTCCTTCATTGCATCATACTATACCGCTTTCGGAATGGTTGATAAGTACAGTATGAAGTGCTACAACTCGTGCTTGAGAAGTGTCAATTAATGCTGTTGACATAATTGATTTTTCTGTTACGACTAATAAGTTCAACTTCCGAATACTGTCCACTTGCAATGCACGACATTGTTTGGTTCCGCTAAAAAAAATCGTGAATATTTGGAATTGGGCTTAAGTGAGCACATCAAAAGTGTACAATACTGAGTACTAGTAGTCCTAGGACGAAATAAGAACATAATATGTCCTAAAATCAGATCAAACATACACGGTATCTTTGATTATCCACGTTTGAACGTTAAATCGACGCTAAAAAATAATTATTGCTCTAAAAATAAAAACTCGTAAGTAATCTTGTAATCTATCTATTTATGTTGTATCGTTTTTTTTACCAGATAATATAGAAAATATCAGGTAAAGAGGTCTTCATATACTAGTAGGACCTATATAATATATGTTGCTCCCTGCACATAGTACCCAAGCTCAAGACTAGCTAGCCAATCAACTCTACATGTAGCATTCTAGATAAGAGGCAAAAAAGTACTACAAAAATAAATGTGATTTACTGTGTGTAATGGGAAAGCATCATTCGATATAATATACATGTTAGTTTAATTCGATGGTATACTCGAAGTCGTAGAGAAACATTAATTGTCCCGGGGTTGTTCAAGCGTGGAATTCTGCAATAATAGTGCCTCATTCTCTCCCTCTAATCGTGCAATCTTCTTCTTCGTATTATATAATTCTTCTTTGTGAGCTGTTTGCATCTTAACAAGCTCGCTACTCAGGTCGGCAATCTTTGCTTCAAAAACATGATTTTGTTCTTCAAGAACGCGGATCCGAATTTCTTCCGCAGACAATTCTTGGTTTTGACCACTATTTTTGAAAATACCCCAAGAACTAGATCGACTAGTCGTTCCTGAACTTCTTTTTACCATCGCAGCTTGGAGAAACATACCTTGGGGTGCCTCGTCAGCAAGATCTTCTGATGCCACAGAATCCTCCACGTCACTTGCTGCGGTAGCTCGATCGTCGTTGTATGCTCCTAATTTCCGCTCTGCCGATTCAGCCTTCTGCTTCCAATCATAAGTTTTTTCGGTCCACTCAAGAACTTTAGCACGGAGATTATCCGACTTTTCAGTCAACTCTTTCATACTCTGATTCATGAATACCGAGTTTTCCTTCAATAAATTATGCTTTTCTATTAAATCTTCACGGTCTTCATGAAGCCTTTCTACTATTTTCCTGGCAGCGATTAGATCCTCCCGAACAGTAGTTGCATCTTCCCGGGCCTCATTAAGTTTCTGCTTTGCTGATTGAAGATCTTGAGCATCATCCGAAATAGAGTAACTCGAAAGCTCTGTTCTAAGGGATGAAATGGTTTCATCCTTCGTTACCAATTTTGATGTGTACTCCAATCGTTCTCCCTTGAGTCTCCCTTGTAGAGCTTTCTTTTCTTGGTCCAGTTCCTCAATTTGAAGCTGAGGCACAGTCATCGAGTCTTTCAATTCTATCTCTAGTTTCTCAATTCGCAGAATTTGAGAATCAACTGTCTGTTCCTTTTCCGATAGCAGTTTCTTGGTACTATGTAATTCAACGAAAGAAGCTCCTCCGCCACCACTCTCTCCGTTTTCTAGTTTCTTCTCGAAATTTTGTATATCATCTAAGAGTTTTTCAATTTCTTCTTCTGATTCGCGTACATCATTCTCCAATTCTTCTTCCCTTCCTAATTGCCTGTCAATAGCTTGTTCCAAATTATCGATTCGACTCTTCTCATCCTCGATGACCCGGTCACGCTCCTTCAACTCTTTCATCGCCTCGCTACGCTCTTCCAGCGATTCCATGAGTTCGACTTTAACACGTTCAAGCTCTCTGGACACCTGAAGGAACTCATCCTTTTCTTGAATATGTTCTTCCGACATAGTCACTTGTTTCTGCAATGCTGTCGATAGTTGCTGTTGAAGTTTCAATATTTCTTCATTCTGTTGGTTATTTTCCGTCTGGGTAACCTGAAAGTCGACTGCTGTTCGCAAAAGATCATCTTCGATGACGCGACTATTTCTGTTTTCTGCTGCGACAGGACTTTTTGTCTCGACATCATCTGCGAATGGATTGTGTGGATTGTCGTTGGCAATTGGATTGAGCTTCTCCTGATTTCTTTGGACCTTATCGTCATCCGTACCCTTGCTCTTTCCCATTCCAGTCCAAGCATTCTCGAACATGCTGCTAACTTTCGTATAGCTGCTGTTATTCTTACTATTAGAAACTTCACTGCCAAATGTCGACGCGGAGGCATCTAGTTCAGGTTTCTCGTCGATGTAACCCTCTTTGGATCTTCTAAATTCTTCCGCGAGTCCTTCTAAGCCGTCACCAAAGTCATCTACCGGTAGCACCGGAAATTCCATCTTAGACTTACTTTTCTCTCTCTTTAATTTTTTGGTTTTATCTTTTACCTTTTTCTTCTTTGCTTTCGGAGACCCTGGCAAACTCATGCTTCCATAACTACTTGTACTGTCATTGTTCGTTTCTACCCTCGACGGAATAGAAATGTCTGCTGATGAGTCGTCACTTTGAGATCTAGTACTATTTCGTTTCTTCTTATCTTTATCTTTGTAACTTCTTTTCTTCTTTTTCTTTTTCGACGAATCTTTTGTAGTGATAGTACTACCACTACCAGATAAGCTTTTCTTTTCCTCTTCTTGGTACGGAATTTCCGACATAGATTTCGCAAATCGCGCCTTTGAAATGGATCGGGATCGTCTCGTTGCTTTTTTGGAGGACGCTCTAACACGAGCAGCACCCGTATCAACGATATCAGTCGTCGTCGACACTCGTCTTGATCTCGAGGCTGATCTAGATCTACGAGGAGCACTATCTCCGCTGCCGCGAATGACGTCGTTGTTGTCATCTACATCTATGAGCGACGATTTTCGTCTCCCTCCACGCAATTTTTTGGTCGATTTCGATGTGGACGCTGATGTACCGTCTTTTAAGATTCGTGTCTCAGAATTTGATCGTTCCAAGGCTATTGAATCTATTTTTGATCGAACCTCGGAACGATCTCCTCGGAAGACGCCACCTGTGCTTCTACTGCCCCTGCCACTGCCTTTAACTTTCCTCGTCGATGTCGCTTCTCCAATGTCACTCGCTAATCCTTTCAATCGTTTACTGACCTCGCTTCTGGAACGTTGTCTTCCAGTTGGACGTTCCGACTGCGACCGTTGATTGTTCGCCCGTCTATCTGTACGACCACGGTCCTTGGAATTTTTTTGTTAAAGCTCCAGGTCTCCCAATCATCCTCCTCCCTGCTGTTCAGTAAAGAAGAGGAATCGTTTCCACCGGCGGATCCAGAAATTTCGGCGTTCCCACGAAGTAGTGACCTGCCACTCAACAATCTTTTGAACTTTTCTCTCATTTCTGCTCTTTTTATTTTTATTTATCTTAAACTACGTTGGTCGTATCTCGAAATAATAGGATAAATTAATTGATGCTGTTTTGGTTGTTGTGTGGCGTTTTGGTTGTCGGCTTGATTAGACTTGACTCAATCACTCCTACGGTATCCTGTTTGGTCTTGGGGGTCTTCGTTCTTTTTCTTTTCTTTTCTTTTTCTCCTTAAGGTCTACAGCCCACCCCACTGCAGGACCAGGTATCTTGTTATTTGTTTATTTTTGAAAATTCCTCAATCAAATAGAAGTGATTTGTAAAGTTAATAGTATTAGTGGAAGATGAAAATGAAAACGACGCGGTCAAGAAGAGTACTACTAGTATTAGTGCATAGTATGACAGTGTCAATGTGTTTGAAAATAATTGTTCTCAATTGCCGAAAGTTAGTTTACTCGACTTTTTTGTACAGTATCAAGAAGAGCGTGTGAAAGTATTCACTCTCGGAAGCGTGCATGCATGATCGTCTAAAATCGCGGTAAAAAATATGTACAGGCAACTTCTTTTGATCTTAGGACTAGTTTTGTACACCATAAGTATTACGGAGTAGTTTTTGTTCCACGAATTGAATTGTACACATTGTACTGCCCTACAAGCAACAACACAAAACTTAAAGACTGAATTTGTGCTAAACATCCATTGAAAGGTGTTAATATGGATGATATGATTGTATTGATCTTTCGTTTTAGTGCTTTAACTGTTATCTATAACTGCAGCAGAAGAAAGGTTGTGCCTTACTTACCCAACACCAGTTAGTTGTTTGTTGACAGAGGAATGGATAAAAAGTCTGCATATAAAGCTTCTGCTACAGTAAAAAAAAATCTATACAATTGTTATCTAAAAGTTGATGTGCTGCTCCTTACTGCCTTAGATAAGCTAGTTAGACCATGATCAACCTGACTGGCGGTTATCAATCTTCTATGCTAGTATTATTACCTTTAAATTGGCACATCTCCAAATCTATCCGTAATGCACTGCTGGGCCTTGCAGCACTAGTAATTTATGGGGGTTTTCTAGGAACTAAATATTTAGATGTTTATACATCGTGTTTTTACATGCTTTTGGATACCCTCTTTTCCACTTTGATTACCCGCTTTGGAAAAAAGCAGGTACCCCTTAGCATGTAACCGCTTCCCTGAAAAGCAGGTAGGGATACCCGCTTTGGATACCTGCTTTGTAAATAGGTAGGTTTTATGTAGAACACACTCAGTAAAAATGAGGTGTAAAAATACGGTATAAAATAACCTGCTTCCGTAAAAAGCGGGCGGGGATACCCGCTTTGTAAAAAAAACAGATTTGCCGTACACGCTTTTCAAAAATACAGATTAGTTATTAGTTTTTGGTCAACCCCCACGCTGTTAATAGTGCTGGAAGGCCCTGTTCCTCCACATCTAAGAATATTTTACCCCACTTGTTTTCCCAAAGTTGGAAACATCCTTGTGAGGATTCTCACATTGTCCGGTTTCGTTGTTGTCTCAATTGCAGGTAGAGTAGCATCACTGGTCAACCTACTAAGTGGTTTTGGTTCTAGCAAAGACGTTTGTCAATGGATTGTTCGACATTTTCTTACAAGGAATGTGTTGTCTTGTGGATACTCTTCTGGAGACTGTAGGCTTGGTTGGTTTACCAGCTGTGAAATATCTTCATATTGGTTTGCTCCTCTCTTTTACAGAGAGAACAATTACTACCCACACAATAACAATAGATTCTTTTCCAGCAATAGTAGATCTTCTTTTCTAATATCTTCATGTTTTTTCCAGTAGTTCAAAAATGGCTATTATGCTACTTGGTAGGTTATGTCTACATTAGAATCTGAACAGGAATTGTGGACTAAAAGTGAGGATAAGCTTGTTTGTTGAGATATACTCAGTGATAACACTCAGCCCCGTCCAATTATCCTGACAATACTGGTAAATGTTGATGACTTGGATCTATCTTTTTGACCCCTATGTACGTTAGATCTTAGCCTTGTTATTGTAATATCAAATTAGTCCATACAATGTGATTGCAAATCAATTACATGCAAATCAAGCAGGAATGTTGTTTATTATCAAATGAGATAATGCATTTCATTCAGCTTTGCAATAATGGATAGGATGTGACCAAACTGAACACAGATTCTCTCCTGTCAACATGTTTAATACTGATCACTCTTTCCATATATATATATATGTATATATATATATATATATATATAGTCCTACACACACACACACACACACACACACACAACAATAGTATGCAGTTTTTTTTTTTGATTGTTCAATTGGAGGATTTTTCGTTCACTTACAAAAGTAGTGTTCGCAAAATGATATAATGATACGCGCGATCTATTGTACGCATGATGGACGCATAAGTTTTGGGCCTACAGTATGCATAATTTGAATGAGGGGGCGGATTTTCATCTCTCATTTTACTGCGAGTACTTCGTAGATACAGTTTAGCTGAAAAAATCCACGACGACACATCCCGTCCTCACATGATTCTTGTAGTCGACAAGTACTACTCTAGGAAGCGATATTAACGATGAGGCGTCCATGGCTAATGGCAGCATGGCCTCTTCTACTGTTGCTCTACTGTTCTTGTACCTTGACTACAGTCGCTAATGGTAGCAAGAACAAGAATAACGACGCGAGATTGAAGGTTTCCATCCGAAAAGACACGATGGTGGGGGTCCCCTCTTGCCAACATACTTTTAGTCAAATCGAGTTACTCAATTTGGTACGTGCGCGACTCTGCGAGAAAATTAGTATAAAAATTTATAGAGTGTCTTCTCCTGCGACATTATTTCGTTAAGTGGGAAAACGCTTCAAAATGGGGGAATGTTTCCGAATTTTCATCTTTGTGGGGGGTTACAATTATTTGTATCATTGAATTTATAAATTGAAACGCTTGCTTTTTTTACAACTACGTACAAGGAAAATGTACAAGCATTACGATACAAAGTACCTACCATTTCGTGTTGATTGCTGACTTGCGATTGGGTGCTACTCTAAGTTCCCTTTCATCTCTCCCATTGTTATGTTGATATCGTGACCAATTTATCTCATAACATGAGGATTTTTCTCCTTCCTTTCTTTCTTTCTTTTTATTTAATTTTTTATATTTATTTTAGCATTCTACCGAACCCATCATGATCCACTCTATCCAAACAAATCCCGAGGAGACTATGTTGGTAAGACCCGAAAAATCGCCAACGACGTCACCACGACGTCACCAACATCGTTAGAACCGGATTATGCACGTAAATGGGATCATCATGATATTCCCCAGCAACTACACGTTTCGAAATTGCCTTCGGGTAGTCTCTCATTGGGTCCAGGACAAGTGGCAATTGTTCCTGTGACATTCCTCCCACGGTATCCTAGCTTCGTGGAAAAAGAAGAGGATAGAGACATCAAAGATATCAACAACAATAAGAACAACAGCAACAAACAAAACGACAATCACAATAAAAAACACAACAACAATAATATGGATGATTACTATACGACAACGGTTACAGATGGAAGGTCTCCTCCTCCGCTAAGCTCCACCGCGAAATTAGATCTAATAGATTTGGTAGGAGAACGAGTCCTCAAAGTGATAGACAACAAACGACAATATATGAGGAATACATTAGATCCAACATATCGGCGGAGGAATAATATCAATCCGTCTTCTCTTCCGAATGGTGACGAAGAATATGAGGTCTCAACGACGGTCGTCGTCGATACTTCTCGAGGCATTGTTGAATTACCGATATCCGCTTCGAGCATCCGTGACAATTCTTATGGTATTCCGGACGTCATCAAATTTCACCATCCTAGCCTCACAAAAGATGATGGGAACGGTGATGACGACGACAACAACAGTGATGATGATGATGATATAGACGATGACGACTACAATGCTACTTGCGACTCGGGCGGTTGTGAAACATCCATTGGAGGAGCGGGAACAAGAAACCGTGCAGGTAGCATACCTTCCATGGATGGTGTTGTTATATTAGATACAATTCATGCAACAGATTTAATCGGTCTACACAATGAAAAAAATGATCGTGCTTCTGTACTAGATACTATAAAACCAGAAAGAGAATGCTTCGACCTGTATTTATCCAATCCTTTCCATGAAAGAGAACTGCAAATAATGGAAGTTTTAATATCCCGACCAGAGTTCGTAAGCGTGCAGTTTGATCCAGTAAGGATGGCTGCGTTAGATTTATCTGAGCTGGTCGGAAGTGGACCTTCTCAAGTCTTACGTCAATGGACCGAAGACGGTCCCCTGTATCTGCCACCGGACTCAGACAATCACTACATACTTACTCTTTGCACCGCATTTGAAGGCGAAATCAACCGTGACGAAGGATCTGAAACGTATCTGGATGAAATGTCAAAATGGATAGATTCTGGAGATCCCGATCGCAACCTAGGCTTTCTGCAAATTCGAACGGATGCTGAGACTCTTTTCATTGGTTTGGAACATGCGGAAATCGTACCGTTCTTGTCGCTGAAAAATGAGTCATACCATGACGATGAACTTCAGAGTATACCACAAAATATCTCCTCTGTTACGGGTAGCACCAATGCAAAAACTGGTACAAGTACTCTGCTGAAGTCCGACCCAGAACGTCTTGATTTTGATATGATATCTACGACAAGTCCGGCTATGTACACTAGTTTTGGTTTGCAAAACAAATCACCGGTACCAATCCGAATTATGCGGGTTACTATTGGATTGGACACAAACGGAGACGAAGAAAAAGTGAGGGAGGCGGAGCTTATTGGACTAAAACTTAATATCAGTGTCAGGTCAGATGGAGGAGTCGAGAACGACGACGACGATGATGATGATGATGATAATGACAATAAGGATCAACTAGATTCCCTCGTATTAGGATCAGCAACCACTCTCGACAATATATTTGTTTTGAAATGCTCTTTGAATCCAGATCGCTATTTTTCGGACTCAAACAAAGAAGCATTTCATTTTAGTGGGACTATAGTTGTTCGGGGAACAATGGATACAGAACTATCTTATAATCTATGGCGCGAAGAGACTCTTCGAAATCCATATCGTGACGAACACCTTACCCTTGAGCTGCCATTTTCCGTATCAATACTTAACGGTAGAGTGGAAGCCTTAATCGAGCGATCGAGTCACCCATACCCTCAACTATTTGCAGCTCAATCGTGGGATGGATCGGGTCGAGCTGTATCACATCTATTTTTCCCCATGAATCACTATGCGGCTGTATCGGGAACCGAAGATGAATTACCACAACAAATGTATCTTGGAACGAATGAGATCAGACATGATCTTCGTATTCTAAGCAATATGGTGTTTCCATTAACTCTTCTCGGAGCTGAAATTCTAGACGTTGACGATCCGGATAATACTGAGTCTCTTTGTAATAGATTCAATGTATCCGTGGCACCACCATCAGATCCAGATGATCTTTATTTTGGGTTTGAGGAAATTGGGTTTTTATTAATGAAGTATAGATTTGGAGTTAAAGGGAAAAGGGGAGAAAAGGGAAATGATTCACTTCCACTCGATCTTGATCCTCATTTACCGAAGAGGTGTGCTTTGAACGTTATAACAAGCCCAGCAGAAGCTGGGACATTTCGAATTCCTCTACTTATTTTCCCTGGGAGCCTGGAAGTTTCCCCTGTCGACTCCTCGCCGATTCAACATTCTTCGCAAAGCAATGCTCTCGTGGGTTTTCATCATCTTTTGTCCTGGTGTCGATCATCTCGTCTAGGAAAGTCATTCATTGAAATCCTCGAAAAGTCCTCTGATGAGCGAAGGAAACCTAAGAGTGATTCTTATCTTCTTTCAAAATATATCTCGCAAAATTCCCAATGGGATCCAAAACTGAAACCAAGATTTCATCCGATCTTGTTGAAAGTTGGCGCAGTAGATAGCGGTAAGGTAGCAAAGATGCATGTCTATCTAACGAATCACAATCCAATACCTTTGACAATTTCGATTGATGTTGGTGAAGTGGAGGGCATGTCGATTACTCTAAGCCGCGATGCAAGTCAAGAGACAGGTGATGGTAACAGTCTACTTGATTATCTTCCTAAACAGGAAAAGTCATCTTTAGTCAAACTTGGGAAATATAAAGACCATCCTGTAGCTGGGCTTCTTGAATTCTTGACTTCGAACGAGGAAGCTCTCGAGTTCACATCGAAATTTAATTTTCGTGATTCACTTTCACCTTATCATCCCGCTATCGATAGATCGGACGTTCTTCAACTATTACACGATTGGCATTCTAAGGCATTCTTTCATCGCGAACTAGTTTCTAATCGAGTCAACTCGAACGAATCGACAAGTTGCGAAGGGGATTTCCATCCGCCTGTATACAGTTCTTTCAACAGTACTCTTGATTTGACTAAGACAGAAGGACTTTCCGGTGCTTTTATTCTTTCAAGTGACAAAAGACTTGCTCGTCCACTCATCGAATGCTGGAAGCGAGATCCAGCTCTTATGTCATCCGATAGAAATACAATAAAAATACCACCAGGAGCAAGGGCGCGATTTGAAGTTCAGGTTCGAGCTCCGTCTCAGGAGTTTCTGGAAGATGATATCAGCCATCTTTTGACGTCTGGTCTTGTACTATCAACAAATCTTGGAGATGTGATGCCTATTTTTGCAGTTTCTGAGGCTCTTCAAGGACAGCTACATGCATCCCAAGACATTGATGGTCAATTTGTTCCCGCAAGGCCAAAAGATGTGAAGAGAAATGTAATGAATGTACCTCTGGATCTAACTTGGAACAGTCGAGATGATGTGAAAAAACCAAGTTATGTCGACGCAATAACGATTCCTCCTGCTAACTTTACCACGCGAGTACCATCCCAGGAGACTATAAGTTATAATCTTGGACGTGGAAATTTGAGTCACGGGGTTCCTCTATACTTGAGATCATCATTTTCCCGGGACGTACGCTTGCTGAATGTGGAAAGCTGTAATCCTTGGTTTAGGTTTGTTCCGTTGGACCGGAATGAAACCTTCGGAAGCTCATATCATGATGAGGGAATCATTGTGGGTTCTATCCGGACTAATGTGGATTGTTCGTCGAATCATGTCACAGACAGCGGATTTCCGTCATTTTATCAATGCATGTTAAATTGGCTCTCACACCGCTTGAAGTTGCAACCCGAAGGCTGTGGGCTGAATAAGGATTCAAATCTTAAGCTTAGGCAAATCGATAGTGTAAAGAGAACAATCGAAGTTGGTCTTCGTCGGTTGAAGAAGAGCTACAAATGCATGCATCGTCCAATCCTATTTCTGTCGATTTTGGTGTTTCTCCCTCAAATGAATCCGATATAAGTAACATCAAAACAGGGCGTAGGAAGAATGACGGTGTCATTGCAGATCTTGATTCATATGATGCTATTTGGAAGGCCTTAAAGATGGCTGATAATTTCGGATACAACTTATTGAGTTCATCCTTGAGAGCTACTGTCGAGTACGACTCAGAAACCTTGAGTGAAGAACTCGACGATTCGAGGAATAGTACCGTAAAGCAGAATCTATCCCTATCCATACACGATCTTACTGTCCAGTCTGTTCTTCAAGCACCGAAGCTTTTTGACGCTGATAGCGACTACTTGGAATTCAGACCCACTGTTGTTGGATCTATAACCTCAGCAGTAATATCAGTACGAAACCCGACGGGGGTGCCTGTCAGGGTTCGTCTCGGTACCGCCCCTCTGAAGGAGTCCAATGTAAATTCGCTGACAGAATCGCCCGCTTTCAACTCACATTCATATACGGAAATTGAAAAAATACATCGAATCGCAAACCTGCACAACCCTTACGTTCAGAATGGGAAAAGTAGTGTCCCTACTAACGATAGTATGTCATTTTTGTGGTGGGACGGCAATGGAGGATTCTTTATCCCTAATGAGCATGGAGATGTAATTCGCTCCCATCATAATATATCTGTCATACGTGGAGGTGGATCGACTAGTGTTAGCATGCTAAATCCATCACTTCAATCACAGGTTGGATTTTTGGTTGGCTGCGGGACGAGGTGTGGGTTGAGGTATAAAAATTACCTCAATATACCCATTGATCACCCTGTGTCAAAAAGTCCGATTGGAGCATCTGCTGCTTCTGGTATCACATTAACAGGTCATATGCGCTATGATTCTCCTGAGACCAACGACAAAATTGGTGCAGAACCTTTGATTTTAGCTGGTGGTACGCCAATACCTGATACCGGTGGACCGTCCGCCTTTGCCATTCCTTTTCCCGCTCTAGATGAAATTGTAATCCCGCCGTTCGGAAAAGGGCAATTGGGTCCGATATATTTCAGACCACCTGGACGGTACAAAACAATTGGGTGTGATGTTGCCAGAAAGAGCGGTACCAAGCTTTATGGAGATAAGGAGATTCTGTGCAGTAGTCAAACATTCGATTCGATGATTTATCTCGAAAATTCTTTGACAGGTATAGAAAAGGTAGGATTGCGAGGAAAAAGTGTATGGGATCACTTGTACTTCGTCGACCCGCCGCCCAAGCAAGGGGAAGATGCATTTGGTGATATTGAATTCCGTGATGGGATGCCAACACTACTTTTCTCTGGAACAAGTAATTCCGGTATAAAATTTAAGTCTAAATCTTCATTATTTGGAAAGAAAATTCAACGCGTTTCGGTCACGAAAGAAGTTGTTTTGCATAACGGCGGAGATGCTGATTCTGAAGTAGCGGGAGTTTACTTTTTGGGCATGAATAGTGATAGAGAAGAGCATGGATCATGCTCATTCGGTTCATTTAAACTTCTAAACTGTTGGGACATTTCTTCCAGTAAAAAATTTGAGAATATCCGTAATGGATTCGTATTGAAACCAGGAGAAAGTCGCTCTTTCTTTGTGGAACATCTTCCTGACTGTACAATGAAAAAAGAATTTGTCACCTTGCGTGTCCAGTTAAATCGCGCTAGCTCACTAGACGACACGACTTCGATTTTACATGGAGGTAGACATTCGAGATCGCGAGGAATACATAATCCTTTCCTGATCAAAGATACTAGCATGTTCTTTGGGTATCAAATGAACGACGTCGCATTCGCACGTTGCATGCCTGCAGACGCGAGATTGAATAGTGCAGTCCTTTACAAAGATCTGACAACGATAAATACAGCAAAATTCTCTAACAGAATCAAAATGAAGGCATTTGGTGGAAATCAAAAAGAAAGTCCATTGCTACTATTCCAGGTTGTTCTTTTCTCGACTGCCGCTTTGTTGTTGTGCTATGCATTACGTGCAAGGTTTCATGCTATTCTGGGTATGCTGCAGAAAATGCAAGGTGTACCTCCGAAGAACTTCCGAAGTAATTGGAATGCAGCATTTAGATGTCTTGCTAGATCAGACCCAACTTCAACGGAGCTCCAGACTATGAGCCGTGAACAGATGCGTCATGTTGTAATTGGACGGTATAAAGCGAAAGGAAATACGACGTCATCTTCGTTAAATAGTGTTAATGGGTTCTCACGAGATCGACGAGCAACAACATCCAACAACCTACGTCAAAGGACAGGAAAAGAAGGAAGCACTGGTAATGATAGAATTCGGCCTTTCAGCGATGCGATTTTTCATGATACATCCGTAGCCGATGAGTCCTCATTGCGTATTCACTTTCCGGTTGGACTTGGTTGGCGAACTGCATATTCGCGTGGGGTTATAAAAGACAACTCTTTACAGACAACTTCTTTCGCTTCGAGAACGAAGGTCTTACTCGACCGTAGAGCCGCGGTAGCCCTACAAAATGATGCTAGCAATTATATCAAAATTGAGAAGAGTGAAAACAAGGGAGGCGTGAAGACGAACTGCACCGAAGAGAAAGACAAAAATAAGCTCAATGGAAATAAAAATGAAATAGCGGAAACCGCTAGTGTGATTTCGACATCTGAATCCGAAGAGACGGACGCCAACAAACCTGAAAGCTACCAGAGGGTTACAAATAAATATAACGAAGCAAGTCAAGCCAGAGATATAGTTCCTTCTGCCGAAAAGACAGAAATCGTTCCAGCTATTCCGAAGGAAGCTCCAAGAAAACCAAAATCTAAAACGGAGAAACATAACACGAGGAAGGGCGAGTCTCCTATCCAATCCATCGAGAGCACGAATACTGCTGATTCATCAAAACGAAATCAGAAGTCAAAGAATCAAGCTCCGAAAGCAAACGAGCGACAAGACACCAGCAAATTAGACAAATTTTCAAAGAATGCACCGTGGGGTAACAAAGAAAAAGAAAAAGTCGCCCCTAAGGATCTATCAGATCTGCTCGGCCCTTCACCAAAATCCACTTCATCAAAACCATGGCAAGGAGACCGCCAAAAAACTGATACGGATGTGCCAGAGAAGAAACAGGTAGGAATACCAGAGAAGAAATCTAAAGGCAAGGCTAAAGGCAAATCCAACAAAAAGGCAGAAAAACAAACTATCCCAGGAAAGAAAGTTAATCTAGATTCTGCGCAGAAGGGAATGATTTCGACGATGTCAGCAGACGCGCCAGTATTTGTCAATCGATCGCAACCTATCTTAAACCCTCCTCCCGGTTTTGGTGGAGCTCAAATTAGTATCCCTTCATCTCCTACCGCTAATACTCATTTGCCTCCTGCATCTTCGACAGAAAGTCAGCCTTCGCTAGAGACAATGCTAAATTCAGCGCTTACAGGAGGCTCTATTGATACCGATATTTCTCTTGGTGTTACCTTACCCTTTGCGAAGAATAAAACGGGCGGCGGAAGCGATCTCTTTTTCCCCGGTAATATTCGCGATTCACGTCTCTCTGAATCTTCAGCAAATATTATACCTGGAATAGAAAATGATTTCGTATTTAAAGCAAACCCTTCTCCAACAGCAACACTCGGATTTAGAGTTGCAGACGTCGCAGCGATGGCGGAAAACATCAATGCGCTTGCTCCACCGGTCGAGCAGCCGTGGCTTCCTGGTTTGCTGAATGAAGAACCCGAGCCAGTTGAGCAGCCGTGGCTTCCTGATTTACTGAACGAAGAACCCGAAAGCGGCTTCGATGTAATGGACTTTTTGGATGGTATTTTACAGGATGGATCTACTACCCAGGATGAACCAGTTAAAGAGTTAGAACCTGCTCTGTTAGAACCTACTCTTCCCGGTACTCCCAGTAGAGCTGTGGGTGGTGCACCAGGAAATACAATTGCACCAGTTTTGTCCAACCCCTGGGCTTCGGAGAGTAAGTCACGAGCGTCGGCTTACGGAATTTCCTTCGACGACAACGACGAGAACAACGTCAACGTTTCTTCTCAGTCAAGATTAAACGGCCTGTTGGAAGGAACGTCGATGAACGAAGGTTTGTCGGGAGGACTTGGTGGCAACAATCCATTATTGACACCAGCTGCTATTCTAAACGCCGAAGAAAGCAACAAGATCGTCGTAGACGGCGACGAAAAGGCGATTTCGTTCTACGCTGGATTATTAAACGAGTAGGAAGAAAATTAAATTAATAATATCGATGCAATGCAAATTGTTTTTCGCTTCTTTGTTTAAGATATTCGGAAATATTGCCATTTTTATGATAGTGTAAAAAAGACATTATACCTATTTTAGTCTTTTGTAGCTTTTCTACTACACTTGCATTGTTTATCAATTCTCTTCCTTATACTACTGTAACAAAATTTAGCCAGGCACTAAATTTAACCAAAGTTGTTATGCAATTAAGTATCGTGAATTATTCTTTCTTGATATAGGTTTTGTTGAACACGCAGTGTGTCTATCTAAGGGTATAAAGTTCATGAAAATAGGTTGATTGTTGTCAGTTGTGGCTAAATCTACCGGTACCCAGTTTATAGCTCCTTAGTGAATCGATTTTTTCGCCGAGCACTAGGTCATCGGAACAGGGTAGTTAAATTTGCATTAATAGTTCCACTTCAAATTCATGCAAGCAAAGGCAATAACATTGCATCATGTAATTACTCGGGACTAGATTGATTCCTACTTTTTTTGAGAAGGGGCTTAGCTTTAGTTGAGTCTTGGGCGTCTTGGTTACAGGTACTAGTAACAATTTTTTCCTAAATCTAACATACCAATAATATCATCTAATACTCACATACAGTACTAGTATACAGCGGGCGAAGTCATATTTATAAATTATTATTTAGTGGTACTATTCACTATTATGCCATGCATAATGCATACAGTACTGTAAAAGCGAATTTCCACAGAAAAACAAGTTACGACCAAGACATCATCACATCCAAATAAATTCACTCATCATAGACACCCAGTGTCACAGTAAATACTTACCTATAATAGAGTGCAAGTATCTATCAGCCATGAGCCATGACGACTACGCCTCCGACGATGATGATGATCTTGGACTTTCCGCTATGATGGCACATGCCGTCACTTCCTCCACTTCAGGAGGAGGACGAGAGGGAAGACTAGGACGAGACCGAGACGACGAAAAGACAGACCGTTCTCGATCGCGATCATCGTCTATTTTCCGACGAAATAAAAAGGATGTTCGTGACAAAAACGATTGCGCTCCATCAACTCCCAAGCGACGTGGTAGAAGTCGTGATTTTGACCTAATCGACCACATCGGCAGCGACAACGACAAAAACAAGAGAGATGTTGGTCGTTCACGATCGCGCTCTGTCTTGCGAAAGATAAAAGGATTGGGTCAAAAGAATACCGCCACAACAACTACAAATGCACCCATTCCCGCTACTAGAAGCGGTGAAGATGACAGCGTAGTAACGACTGGTATGAATATGACGACAACGACAAAGACCACAACTACTAAAAATACCAGCAACAACAATAAGAGCAAAGTAGAACGAACAAAATCTTCCTCGAAAAAGAAACATAAAAAGATCAAACGAATTACTAACGCTGACGCTAACGATGATGACGACGACGACAATGATGATACGTGTTCTCGACGCAGCACCACTAGCAAGAAAGCCACGAAAAACAAGAAAAAGAAGCCTTCTAAAGAACATCACAGCAATAAAACGACTTCATCGAGAATAGAATCGATCCGAGAACCAATTCTAACTTCTGAGGGTGCAGTTATCAAAGAAGAGATGGACAATCTCTTTCCGTCTCCCAAATCATCAGAAAAAAAGAACGTGGTGATGGTGGAGGCTCCTACAACGACGACGATGACGACTGGGACGCCTACAGTGACAATTGTTTCTTCTGAATCGATTGCAGCAGTAGCATCAACAACAACAACACAACATGTATCGTCGATACGGCCAGAATTGTCAGTACAGATAAATTCTCAGGAAAGTCATGGTAGTGGTAGTGGTAGTGGTAGCGGCTCTGGTAGTAGCAATTTTGGATGTGGTATAATGAGCAACAAGGCAGCACAAGAGCAGGCGGAAGCAGCTTTGAACCGTGTGGCCGCCCATCAAGTAATCGAAAAGAACAACAACAACAACTACAACAATAGCATCAATAGTTTTGGAAGTAGCATTGGAAGTGGAATGGATGTAGACATCTCCCCGACATTGTTTAACAGGCGAATCGGTAACACTAACAGCGGTGGTACAGGTAGCAGTAGTAGAAGGAATGAACAATTCCAACGTTTGCACCGAGATAGTGGCCTATCGAGTGTCGGCGATGATGAAAGCTGCAGAAGCCGGAGCAGCCGTAGAAGTAATATGAAAGGCAATAACATGAATAATATGATTGTATCTGGTTTGCATCGTCAATTAGACGAGCACAAGGTAGAGAACGTCGATTTGCAAAAGCTACTCTCCAAGGCATTGACGAAGATCGAACAACTCAACGACGAGTTGCGAATTGACAAAGACCATTCAAAGACGACCAAGGACGACTTGTCCAGCGTACAATCAAAATTGGGTAGAACCGAAAGAGAAAAACGTTTTCTGATTGAATGCGTACGTGACATGGAAGATGATTTTGTAGCAAAGGATGAACGGATCGAAAAACTACAAAATGTGGTGGAAACTCAACTAGATACGGTGGAATACCTTGAAGAACAATTAGATAAAACAGAAGAAGAAGTCCTTCTAATGGAAGACGAACTCAATGCTTTAATATTCGCTGTAGAGAAGAAAAAAGAAGTAACAGAGGAGAGTGTTTCTGATCGAGTCTCGAATAATGAAGGCAGTCATGCCTCGAACAAACAAGGGCGATTTGCTCGAGTAGGATCTATTAGAGAAGATATGGTCAGTAGAAAGAATTCTATTAAAATGCAGAAAGCAGAATCTCGACGGCTGCTATTCAACGAAAGTGTCATAACAGAATCATCCCGAAGGAATTGTCCATCTTCGACGCACTCTTCTAGTGGTAGTCACGATGTCGACGAGCGCGAAAATAAATTGCAACTTCGAGAGTTAAAGCTTGGAGCTGATCGAAAGGAATGTAATCTTCGAGAAGAGCGACTGGACAGATTAGAAAGAGATCTTTTAGAAACGGACAACAACAACAACAACAACAACAACAAAGTCACAAATGAGCGAGGAACTTCCCAAGCAGAACATTCCGAAAGAAATGATGTTGTGTCGGAACTCACTGTGGTACCGTGTAGCCTCGAACCAGAAAACGGAGAAGTTTCCCAATTAATAGCGTCACTTCAAAAAGAAAAGGAAAACCTCCATGCCATACAGCTTGAGGACAGTGAAAAATTGAAGAAATTGAAAGCAGAAAACGAAGATCTTCGCGTAAAAGTTGATCACTTCAGATGTACAACTTCGTTGCAAGAAAATTTGAGTCAAAAGAGTCAAAACGATGAATGCGATGAAGAGGGTAAGGATCTTCTCATAAGAGAATTACAGAATCAGCTGGTGGCGTCTAAGTTGGAGGCACATCAATTCAGTTCGGGTAGCTACGTTACAAAGCTGAAATTCGAGATCAAAACCTTAAAGCAAAACATTCGTGATCTGAAAAATAATGTTAAAAAGGAAGAATGTATTTTAAAATCTCAACTGAAGAAAAAGGATGATTCTATAAAATTGATAGAAAAACAAATGCAAAAACTAAAGATTGAGATAGAAAGAAGAGAAAAGCGAGACAAAAATTTGGGAACGGACCAAATACTTAGCGACGTAGCTTTACAACATCATATCGAAGATCTAGAGGAAGAGATCTTCCACTGGAAATCAGCACATGCCGATCTAGAAAATGAAATTGAAACGATGAAATCTAGGTCAGACGAGATGGATGGAATACATCAAGACGATGTAAATGCAGATGATGTTGAGGACGATTGTTCGATTGGATCAGTACAAAGTCTCATCCCTCAAATAGAAATGCCCATGAATATGTCTCAGGATGATTTGTTCTATGTTTCCAACTCTGATTCTATGAGTAGCATTAGTGGCATCCCTCCGCTTCAAAACGAAGAACCGGCGACCTCAAGCACGAGAGCGATGCGAACAGTGTCGAGCCTTTGGTCAAAAATGACAACCGGAGTAGAACCTACCAATTCGAATCCAGCCATTCCATATGCTACTGGTATGCTCAATGACGAATAAGTTGCACACGAAATAACGTGTTATTCAAACAACACTTAAAATAAGTAAAAGCACCTACTATTTATCTCGTTTAGCCTTCACTGCAAGGTCATTTTGTATTGGCTAAATAATTTGTTTCAGTAGACGATCCATATAAGCAGAATGGAAGATTTATTCAGCATCTTTTCATACCACCGTGTTCCAGGGGGAATTAGATATTTTAAAAAGGATGTAATTTGAAAAGTGATTTGATGTCAGTTTGCTACACTGATTCTGAATCTGGTGAGGGGTTACACCTGATATACATGCTTTGAGGTGATGTTTATGAGATATACCCAAGTCTGTTTGACCTTTAGAGATAAAAGTCCTCACGCAGCACATTAGTTTGTTCAAGAATAGACCACATACCGGTGCCCATGTTAAGGATACTTAGTATAAAGCTAGCTATTTTTGACCATCTTACACATGTACCTTTATCATGCTTAGTCTCAACTCTATAGAGACAAAAAATTACTCATAAATTAATTGAGCAATTTACTTGCATAAGGTACACAACAAGCAAAGCATAAACCTGTATCACTTAAACTACTAGCTATTGAAAATCATAGTATATATCATCATTAAACATGAATACTGACACCAAATTGATTCCCCCTGATTGACAATAATTTAGAAGAGATAATAATGCCACACATGGTAGACATAATCACACAACTTTAAATCATTCCTCTTGCCAATCTTGTACAAATACTTCCTTAGTTGGGTAGTAAGCCATCAGGTGGATGCTCTCAGCTAACAACTCAACTTTCCTTGGTAAAATTATCTGAGAGAAAAAATAGAAATGAGAGTAAAATTGATCCTTGAGCTCTCCAAGTTCTCGTAAAACCTACGGTTGGTAAGGCTTTCACCTCAACATATCACCTACAGTAGCAGAATGAGTAGGACTTGATATATCCTGTTTGACAGAAGATGATTCATTCATCTCAATGACAGGTGCACTTGGCAGGGAGATAATAATTTGGTGGCTTAATATTAATTAAGGGTTACTATTAAGGACCCACAATATAATGTGAACAAACAGAATTGAATCGAACTATAAAATGAACATAATAAAGACGTGTAAGTACTTTGAACTTCGTAAATTCAGGTCATGCTCTCTTTGTGCCTATCGTGAAGTGGGGTTCGAACTCACACATACACACATACAACATGTAGTAGTATAAAATATATTTAGTAGCATAGGGTGGCTTCGTTTTTGTGTCCTTGTGACAATTATGCCACCAAATCTATTGACTTGGATATGGTAGTGGCAAAGTAGTGGTATTGATACTTACTTGTATTGTACTTGTGGTAGTAACGCACACAAGTCACTACTAGTGAATGAACAACTAATAGGCGTGGACTTGTACTATGCGGCATCATGAGCAACTATCTCACACTTACTCCTAATGATAAACCCTATTTACAGATGATGGTTTAGGAAGTGTACAGTCTAGTGAGCCTTAGGTATCTAGACACATTCACAGTATACATTCAATTGTTACAGTACATTGTGATTTAAGAACGACCAATCATCGCTCCACAAAAAAACTTGATTCTTTCCCCCGTAAATTAAAAATAAAGTTAATTTGCGAACCAATGTCAATTTTAGGGGCATTAATGTATACACAAAAATACTTATATCAATGTTCAATTTTTTTCGTCGACGCGAATGAATTAGAGAATTATGACGATGGGACATAAAACACCATATAGAACGATACAATTATATAGGACTACTGCAGAAAAGCATCACCAAGTAGTCTACGTAATACCACCGATGCCACATATCGCAACGATGAAATACAATGATCAGGTGATATCGAGATATAATACTTCTCGGTAACAATGGGCGATCGAAAAAGAAAAAAGAAGGAACGCAATTCTGCTCCAGAGATATTAAATATCAAAACCGAAAAGTCAGGAAAGAAAAAACGCTCGTCGAAAACAGCGTCTCAATCTTCTGCTGCTACTACTGCAACTGCAGCTGCTGCTGCTGCTGCAAACCAGCAGATACGACCCTCGCTTAGTACGGATGTCGTAGATGAAGTCAGACTGAGTTTTATCATCCGAAAGTCAAAACAGCTGCAAGAAAGAAAGAAAATTATCGCTCGTGTTAAAGAACGAAGAGAAGCTAAAAGATCACTCGAACGCTCTAATCACCATGAAATATCAGTAACAAAATTACCAAAATCCACAAGGCGCAACGGCAATGATGCACTCAAGATGCAGAAATCTATTCATCAGGTTATAAGGGAGGCTGCACATGCATCATTGACTGACAACAACTCGAGTCTCCACGAAATATCGATGGGAAGCGGAAACCTAACGGACAGTCAAATCCAGTCACTCATTGAAGAAAATAAGTCTCTGAGGATCAAGTTGGCTACTAGAGATGCACAAACTTCTTTACTCGATCAGCATGTAAACGATCTAACAGGAGAGACAAAAACTCTCAGAAAACAATTGAATAGATGGCAAAGCAAGGTGGGAAAAGTATGTAAGTTGCAGAACAAGGAAAGGACGAAATTCGATCGCTCTACTGATCTAATCGCCGAGGCTCGTGTCGGCTTAACCAAGGCACTCAACGATAGTAGCAAGCTAAGAGCTAAAATCCACGATTTAGATTCCAATATTGACGAGAGAAATAGGCGCCTAGATAATCTTTACGATACTATCGAACGGCAATCTGACACTATTGAAGAAATGAATACCAAGTTGAGAGATAGTTTGACAGTGTTTCAGCTCAATGAGAATGAAAAACGTAAGTTGGAAGATGAAGTTGCGGTTCTGATTTCATCAAAAGATGGAGGGGATATCGGGGCAACTCTACGTCGATTAGAGCAAGAGAGACAAACATGGTTATGGGAGCGGGAAAAAAAGCTCGAAAAGGCACGAATAGAGCTGGAAGATGAGAACGAAAAAATGCTTGGAAAAGAAAAATCAAGACATCAGCAGGAACTCGGAATAATGATGGAAGAAGCAAACAGGAAGAAGGCGATCGATGTAAACGACCAGATAATGCAAGGATTTATAAATCAGCAACTAGATGGCATGAAGGAAGCAAATCAAGTCCTCCAAGAAAAGCTCACATCCGAACGAGAGGAATCGACGTCTGAAATTAAGAAACAGGACGACACAATTATCGAACTTGAAAACCAAGTTCGTGATCTACAGAAGATGGTATCAAATCGAGACCAGTCTTCTAAGGAACTGATTTTTCGAAAAGCTGAAGTAGAGTCCGTAAAAGTAGATTTGCGAGATATACGAAGACAGAACAAATTTCTGGAAAAGGAAATGGCAGACCTAAACAAACGAAGAGAAGATTTTTACATACAGGCGCATGGGTCGCAAGATTATGCTTCGTCTGGAAATGGTGCCAGGAAAACGAAAAAAGCCAAGCAAGTCCGAAGAACCTCAACGAAATCGCTTGATCAATTTCTTGATTTTCGTAAAGAAAAATCCAAACACAAACGGAAATCAGAAGGGAAGAAAAAGAAAGAACCTAAATTGAAACTAGATGAAAAGCCGCCGAAGAAGAAGAAGAAGAAGAAGAAGAACACCAAAAGAGGAAAAGACAAGAAGAAATCGAAGAAACGGTGCAAAACCAAGAAATCAAAAATCAAGACTTCTCCTGACGTTGATGACTCTTCGATGATTGTTTTTAAAAAGAAGCATCGGCGTTCGAAAAAACATAATAACACAGCGTCCAGTGACGGGGAGCAAGGTCGATCAGAACCCCCAACATTAATTTTATGTACGCAACTGCAGTGAAATTTGTGAGGAAAGTTGGCTACTACTGTACTGACACCGGTCTTCGCGAGGATTAATTAATGCGGGAGGCGATCTTGTGATAACTACGGAGTACCACGCTTTTGTCTGATCTTGACCGAAGATTGCATCGCAACAATATCTTTTGATTCGTCTATTCACATCATTACGAACCTCAATTGAATTTTCAGTTTTCGCGAGGAACAATTAATGCGGGAGGCGATCTTGTGATAACTACGGAGTACCACGCTTTTGTCTGAACTTGACCGAAGATTGCATCGCAACAATATCTTCTGATTCGTCTATTCACATCATTACGAACCTCAATTGAATTTTCAGTCTTCGCGAGGAACAATTAATGCGGGAGGCGATCTTGTGATAACTACGGAGTAGCACGCTTTTGTCTGAACTTGACCGAAGATTGCATCGCAACAATATCTTCTGATTCGTCTATTCACATCATTACGAACCTCAATTGAATTTTCAGTGAAGTCGCGTTCTTATTAGTTTTTGTTTGAGCTTGACCGAAGATTGCATCACTACTTCCTCCGTGCAACGGAAAACGCGCAAACAGCTATAGTAAGGAATTTTCACACCATAATAGCGTTGAGAACCCTTAAAATCTACCAATCGACAGGATATTATTAAAAAAAAGTGAGATTTTGAAAGATTTTGACGTAACTCTCAACGCTATTATGGTGTGAAAATTTCTCAGGATAGCCTTATGCGCGTTTTCCGTTGCACGGCGCGCTGTTCTGACTGTTATACCGGTACAGGCCCAGTGAAATACGAATACATCAAGAATCAATTCGACATTACTAATAAGTACAGAACATGAAATAATAGAGCTCATAAAATCTAAAAATATTGGAAATAATATCTTTAGCAGAACAATATCTTTAGCAGAACAGGAATTTAATTCGCGATGAAACTTTCAACCGCAATCTTTGCATTGTTGCTACTCGCCACCAACACCGCTACTGTCTCGGCAGCGGCAGACGGTAATGTTCTTGACGTGGCTATCATTGGAGCTGGTACCGCTGGATCGTATGCAGGATGGCGAATATTGTCTAGTCCAGGAAATGAAGACTTGAATGTGGAGCTCTTTGAGCGTCAAGGTCATGTGGGTGGAAGATTTTACTCACCACGAATCGGTTGTGACGGTGATACTTCTGATGAAGCAAATTTACCAAGGTATGTTCATGTTTTTACTTGTCTTTCATAAAGTGACTTCGATATCATTTCCCTGTCAAATTGACTTTCTTACCGAATCGATCTCAACTTCTTTCCCCAACCTCTAAAATATGAATATAATATCAGAACCGAGCTCGGTGGTATGCGTATTCGCAACTCTGACAAGCTGATGCATGGTGTAGTCAAGCAGCTGGGCATCAAGATCGGTCCTTTCTACATGAATAAGGCAACTCCCGATCCAGGTCCATTCGATGACGATGGTTCTACTCTAGCGGCATTTGAAGCACAATGCGAAGAGCAGGCAGATGAAAAAGGAGGGCTGAAGGGAGGGTTGGACTGTGCTGGTGATGAGCCGACCAGTCCAATTTACCTTAACGGTCTCTTGACTGATAGAGCGACAATGGAGACCCTGAAAACTGAAGACATGTTCTATCCAGGCCCAAACGAGCAAACTGTTACGGGAGAATCTGCGGGAGCGATTCCGTTTATTGTCGACCCTTGGGCTACTACTACTTCCGTGGATACTGCTGCTGGTGCCGCTACTAGTACTCCGTCGGACGGTGAAAATACTGGTGCAAGAAGAAAACTCAAGATTCCTCCCGTAACAGGTCATGCTTATATGGAGGGAAACACCGACTCCCGACGTCGATTGGTTGAAGAAGGTGCCGATCCGTGCAATATCAACAACTTCGAAATCTTTGCTGTATCTGGTAGTTCCAAAACGAAGTTAACGGATGACGTAAAAGGCTTCAAGCAAAGTATTTGGGGGAAGAACAGTCTCAATCTACAATCGAAAGAACAGATGGACTTCAATGATGGTAAGCATTTCTTTATTTTTTGCATTTTATGACTACGTTGTAACGTTACTCCATAATAGCAATTTCAACGTAGCTAACATATATTCCTACTTTCGCTTTGCTTTTAATAGCCATTTCTGGATACGGTGGTAAGCTTGGATCCACGTCAGCATTAAATCTTGCTCAAGCAGATCTTACCTTCACTCCATCAAAACCACAAAATGGAGTAAATATCCCAGAACAGCCGACGGTTTCGTATACCCGACCACTCACAGGAATGCAAACAATCCCGTTAGAGCTAGAAAAAGCGTTCCGATCCGAGGGCGGAAAGACAAGCCTTAACACACAGCTTCTCAAAGTCCAGAAGAATGGCGACATGGATTACGAGCTTACGCTTCGTAAAACTTGGTCAAGTCCGTGTAACCAGATCACATCCTTTTCGGGTCCGGATGGATCGGGAGCTGGCGAGGTCTTCACAGTGAAGGCTAAGAAGGTTCTGATCTCGTTGACAAAGAGTGCCTTAGAGCGTGTTACTTTTTATGATGCAACTGGTAAATCCGGACTCGCTGACACAGTCAAAAGGCTTACAGATGCTTTGGACTCCGCCCCGGCCTTAAAGTATTTTGCTGCCTATGACGATCGATGGTGGGAAACCAAAGCTCAAGAACACCCCGACTTTCCTAGCCAGGAACTCTTCAATGTCGGACGTTTGACCTCCTCTGCGTACATCAATAATATGTTTCCTTGGTTCCCTGGTACACAAGATCTCAAGGGAGTCTGTCCTAGCAATCCTGATATGGGTGTGATTCAGAATTACATTACTGGTTTTGCTGATCTTACTTACGCAGGCACGTTGAACCAAGATTTCAAAACGAGTGCAACGAAACCGAGGTCGATCAATGTGGCATATGTTTCAATGAAAGTACTGATTTTGTCGGCCCAGCCACGAACCACGCTTCAAAATTTCTGTCCGAGATGATGCGATACCAAATGGCGGTTGTTTTCGGGTTTGATCCACAAGAATATGAGAAGCACATTCCAGAACCAACTGAGGTCCGTTATCAGCTCTGGTCTAACTCAAACCCTGTAACTCAGACCGACTCTTGTCATTATTTCAAGTCTGGCTACGAATGGTGGGATCTTTATGAGGCTGCAAGAGACTTAACTGGTGATGGTTCGCTTTCGTTGATCGGAGAGACTATGAGCTATAACTGGTTTTGGGGCGAGGGAGCATTGGAAACAACCGAATATGTGTTGGAAGAAGTATATGGCCTCGCTCGTCCTTCGTGGCTCACTAAAGGTACGTTCTGGACCGGTTCAATTTGTTCCTGGCGGTCGATGATATTTGGTTCCAATCATATATATACTCACACTTCTTAATTCCTTTATTCTTTCTATTCATTATAGAGGAATATTGTTGGGCTATGCCCTACTGGCCATCTCCTCGTGCCAATCCAACTGGCAAAAGCATCATGGGAGACGACACCGGTTCTGTTACTACCAACACTTCTGTTACTTCACCCGATTCTGTTACTTCTAGCAGTGCTGTCACTACTAGCAGCAGTTTTGTTGCCGTCTCAGTAGCTGCTGCTGTATTCAGCTTGACCGTCAGGCTATTCTAGGTTCAGCAAGGTTGTAGTAGATACTAGCTATCAATGTTTGCCTGTTCTTTACGATCACGGCATCATAGTAATTTTTCTTATACAAACAAACAAAATGGGTCTCGATGACAAGTGACGGATAACAAATTAGTAATTAATAATAATAGTAATAATAATTATATAGTTACATCTTCTAAGATAGTATTCCAATAGGTTACTTTGCAATGACACAATATTTTGTATAACAAAAATAGGCATTTATGGTTTAAAAAAAAGTTGGACTATCGGATAGAGACAATTGGTGTTCATTCGTTTCTCTAAATCAAAGTACATGTATAGTATATTTACATAGTTGTCGTATTAGATATATAATGATTTTTAATTCAATTACTGATCTAGAAGGATACCATGTTGGCAAGTACTACTAAGTAAACATGAAAAATGAAGAAAGAAAAGCAACAATTCTAAAGATATTAGGAGAATTAGAAAGGTCATAGCTAATAGATAAAGATAGGTTTTAATAAACCTATGTTATAACTATATGTATATGTATATTATATGTCCTATGTATATATATGTATCTAGCCTATGTATATATATTCCTATGTATTTATGTATGAATAGTTTTAGAACTTCGTATTGTTGATTTGATTTTTGAAATTAGTACCGCACGTTTGAAATTTTATATGTTTGTTTGTATTATGTATTATGTAATACGTAATACGGGTACAGTAACATAGCGGATAGTTTGAAAATAAACAAATACTAAATTGATCGGAATTTAAAATGGCTAAGAGAATTAACTAACTTATTACTCGTCGCAGCCCTCTGTATTCTTGTACAACAATTTTGTATTTCACAAGTATAAGAGCTGAGTAAAGTTGAAAGTTACTAACATTTTTCGCGATGGACTGTCAAATGGAACAAGAGAACGAGACTGCGTCCGATGTGGAATTGATCCAACAAGCCGAAGAATTGTACGGACAAGAACGACTCTTACAGGCGGCTGAGGTTTTGGAACTTGTATCAAATCGGGAAAATCTTTTCACAGATCACCATTGGATGATTCTCAAGTGGGCTGACGTTGTTAAGAAAGGGATGCAGGATCTGTTACAAGATCCCGAACAAGACGGTAGTCCTTGGATCAAACAAAGGGAAACACACGGTCATCGAGACTTTCTTGTCTTTTATCAGTTGACGGACGAAAACAAATTGATCGCACGAATTGATTGTGCGTTCGAGACTTCTTTGGTATGTTGCTTTACCATACGTATATATATATATATATATATATATATATATACATACATTGTTTTGATAATTTTCAGCGGATCAAATAATTTACAGTTGCCTTACCAACCAAGAACCAAATGCGTATTTCTAATCGTAATGCCTTTCTGTTTAATTTATTGTATAGTTAAATCCATTGTTATCTGTGTTCAATGAATCGGATCTATATTCGTCATGGATGCCCTCTTTTAAAAGACCCATCAAGGTCGGAGTAACTAAATCTCAAAAGCTCAAAGAAGAGGGACGTGGTAATCAAATAATCCAGGTAACAACATCTCTCGCCTGGCCCTTGTATGATCGAGACTTAATCATGCATGTGATGGCAGTTGATGCCATCGAGGACAGCAACAGCAGTAATGATAGTGACGGCGGTTGCATTGCCATTCAAGCTTTGAGCGAAACAACGAACGATAACCCTCTCATACCTGCTGTCGAGAAGAACGCAGTCCGAATAGATTTTTCAAACTCGATGTTGATCCGGGCTTGTCCACCCGATCATCCATGCGTCGTTCGATCCACGAATAATGACGACGACGAACCCCTGATCCTTTTGAGTATGATGTTGGAAGTTGATCCCAAGGTCCGAGCTGTACCTCAATCGATACAGAATTTTATCACACGGACCTTTCTTGGGCGGATGTGGATATCTCTTTTGCACGTGGCAGAAGATGTTCGAGATGGGAAACGCCTCGCTCACAAGGAAAAGATCGAATCGAATCGAGAGCTGTATTCCTGGATCGAAGAACGCGTTGGTGTCATGATTCATAATATGCAGAAACTGCAGAAAATATAAAAAAGTATAACTACTGTAACTATAAATTTTGTTTTTTCAATTGATACGTAAAAATATTATGTTGTAGTTTTCGTGAACATTGATATTAAAGGATCAATACATATATTTATCTAGGAAAAACTTTTCCACTAACTTTTCAAAAGTAGTATATTATGATCAAGTATAGTCTTCTTGTATAGAAAAAAATACTTGAGTTTGAAAATATTAGTTCCACTTGTCTATTTTGTGAGCCCAAACATGCCTCTCCATACAACCTTTTAACAGGACTGGCTTTTGAATGACTCGTGATACAAAATTAACGCGTAAATAGTACGGTAGAATCACAAATGTATATATTTTTCAGATTGGATCATCCTCCTTCTATTTATCCTAGGCTATAGTAGTAAACTTGTTTATTCGACACCCAGTATTGATGATCTTTTTCCTGGGCATCTGTTTCCTCCGAGAAAAGGGTAACCAGCGACATATTGTTTGAGTAGGAGTTTAAGGACAATTTTTTCTATCTACAAGAAAAGTAGTCACCTCAGACTCATGTATAACACGCTACCTATTTCTCCAATAGTAGGGGAGATACTGACCCTATATGGCCAATTTGCAACGTCACCTATACCTTTTTTCCTTCCAGGAAATGAAAGATTATGATGAAATATATTGATTCCCAAAGTTTTGAACTTATTTTGGTCTGGAAAATATATCCAGGCAACGAGAAAGAGCACCATAGTGGCGTTTGTACGTTTCGTTTCGTTTCATGCGTCTTTCGGTTTCGTTGATTGCTCCCTTGCTTGTTTCCTTCATTCCCACAGACTGGAATAACAAATTTTTCGGGATTTACAGGCGACCCAACCGTCTTGTGTGTCGATGTAATTCATCACAATGTCCCCGTGTCGTCGAAAATGAATATAGGGACAATCCATAACCGGACGATCGCTCAAATATAGACATTTGAGCGCGACTCCCACAGGACGCGGTTGGTTTTGGACGGGTTGCTCAAACACCAATGTAGTAGTAGCAGTAGCAGTAGCAGTAGCAGTTGTAGTTGTGGTGGAATTCTCTTGGCCGGTGGTGGATAGGATTTGCCACGTAGCATCAGGTCTCATTTCGAACCACAGTTGTTTTTTTTGTGATGGGGCCACCGCCGCCGATGAAGGGGGCGTATTATTTGTATTATTATGGAGCTCGTTGTTGTGCTCGGATTCTCGAAGTGTGATGATTTCTGTTCGGGAGGGATCCGAAGGATCGCATTTTTGCCAGACCAGAGCTCCGTGTTGGAGTTAAACCGAATTGAAAGAGGACCCCGGGAAATTTCTCGTCGTCATTGTTGCAGAGGGCCTGACCCTTGCACAAGGGAGCGCTGTGACTCAATCGATCCCTCGTGTTTTGGAGATTTGGTCTGACAGACACTCCATGCGATGACACCCCGAATCTGGAAGCCTTCCAACAGGAACTGTCTATCGAGCTCTTGGTGCTTGGTAGGGGACAGTTGGTAGATAGTGAAACAGAGCTGGGTTTGGCTGTAGTTGTCTCCGTGGTTCTTGTTGGGACGTGCTTGGTGGGGGACAGTTGGTAGATAGTGAAACAGAACTGGGTTTGGCTGTAGTTGTCTCCAGTGGTTCTTGTTGGGACTCTGCGGATTTTAAATTCGGTAGCACTGCGACCACAATGATAATAACAACAACAGCGATTACCAGAACCTGTATCAAAACCAAAAGTGACTTTCGTCCGTCCGTCGTTGGACCAATCCAGGAGAGAGAAACATATCAGCATCATCGTCCTCTGGGCATTGGGGATTTTCTGCTTCAACTGTGGGCATGTCTTTATGTCGATGAAACGATATACGAATTGCCTTCCGTGTGAAGAAATAATTAGTCGGCAATTCCTTTTACGAGTGGAGAAAAAGCTTCCTTCAAAGGAGGAGTATTATGTGGTACTATTATATTATATTATGTATGTTGTTTATTGATTTGATTATTGTTATATACTGTTTCTGTCGATACACGACTCGAAAATCAGGAAGCGTGGAAAGTCCGTGAGTTGTCGCGCCAGCTCAAATACAGTACGTAGGACCTGGAACATGTATATCACGCACGAGCACATATATCTAACTTCCAATTTTGCGCATCTCACTTTTTAACTAACTCATCTTTCATTTTCTCGATGTTATCAGCAAAGGAAAAGTAACGAATTATAAGCAAATCCATTGCTATATCGCTTCGTCTTCGTCGATAGATTTCTATTCTGCTTCCTATTGAAAGATATTATCAGGATTAGGAAAATTGTTCATCAAATAAGTCGCCGTGATCATCATCATCGTCATCATCGTCATCATCGTCATCATCATCATCATCATCGTATAATTCGGTGGGATTTGTCTCGGTAAGAACGAACAAACCTATAGGTAACGGTTCTATACCTGTGCCGAATAGAACAGAACCATTATTTACTACCAATCGTCGAGTGACATCATTAGCGTCTAAGTCAGCTTTCTGGGAATCATCTATTACAGCCGCTTTTTCGTTCCCTTTAACATCTTCGTCGTCGTCGTACTGGATTTTGCCCCAATATGCTTTCTCATCTTCGGCTGAGAGTGATCTTCCCTCGCTAAAGACCGACCCTGAAACTGATCTTCCAAATCCGAATCGCAATATTTGCATCCATATATGATCTTTTTTATTTCCTATTACTGAAAACCTACCTCGCAAAATGGTATGTCCACCCATTCCTAAATTACGCAATTAATTCGTTTTAAATTTGTGAGTACAGCATGTATATTGAATATCATGGGGCAACAAAAGGAAGAAGTACTTAATTATTGAATGGTTCATTAATTTATCGCAAAAAGGAAAACCAATAATCTTACCTCCAATAGTCGCAAAAGTATTGTTTTTAAAGAATTTAACTTCTATAGCTCTTATACCGTGGACCGGTTGGTCAAGCAATTTTTCCTCATCCTTTCTTCTTTTCTTGGATTTTGGCGGCGGTTCCTCTTTCGTTGTTGGAATGAAACGAAGAAGGAAAATATGTTATTATTTGTTCTTCAGAATATTATGGTAACTATATTACTTTCAATTACACAATTCACCAAAGAATATACGACTCGTACTACTATACTATTGTCCTTATTTAAACGTACCGACGAATTTATTGTATCTGATCGACCATCGTAGTTCCCCTTTTGGTTTATACTCTGGTATAGGATGAGAAGTAAGCAAAAACGTTTTATTATAAAAGTCCGATTCGTTAAATTTCTCTTCGAATTTTTCTTCTTCGTTTTTGATTTGTCGTGTGTTTAAAGATCCCAACACTTGGTTGAGCTCGAATTTACCTCCTGCTTTTGGATTAAAATTGGTGCATCGAAGAATAATGGATGGTCTTTCGGATATGTGAATCGTCCAATTTTGACTTTACCCTTCGGTACGGAAAGATGTGTGTCAAGCACGGAGGTACTACTACTACTACTACTCTTCGCGTTGTTTTTATTCTTGTCTCCTCTTTCTCCTGATTTATTGATTTCAGTGTTGGGACGATTACTATTGTCCTCTGCATCTCCTTATTATCGTTGTGGCTAAGTACAGGATTGTCAGTCAACCCTTTCTCTGAGGTTGCGACACTTCACCCTCCAAATAGTATCCGTGACGTCCTCGTTGTGAATCGTTTTTGATGTAGACGATGATGATGATGATTCATCATCATCAACGGGTCGATCGGCAGCGAGAATTAGTTTATCACCAATTAGATTCCAATATCCTTTAACTTGCCAAACTCGAAATAACGATCAAGGACAGCATTTTTATTATCCATGTCTCATTATTTTGATGAAAAAATCGAAGCTTATCCGGTATGTTTTCTTCACTAGAATATTGTTGGAAGGACCCATCTCCTTCAGCATTAACAGTACCTCCTTGTTGTTTTCGTTCTGAGTTGTTTTTGGACTTTAGGATAAACAGTAAATTCTTTGAGGGGGTATGAAATAATGATCTTTGTTTAACCTCCACAATCCCGCTATAGCCTGATGATTCACATCGGGAGAGTAGGCCGAGGAAAGACTATGCAATAATTTGTGATCACAACCCAAATAAACGGCAAAGTAGTTATTGCAGTGGATATGATCGTTATTCGACGACTACGAACTCCGGTAGTAGTACGGTGTCGCTAGTAGACATTGGAATTTGTTTCGGTTCGTTATAAAAGACAGGCACGCAAGTCTGATGTAATATGTGGTACGTTGACAATTTTGTTTACAAAAACAGTTTCGATTGTTTCGTTGAATCTTAGAATTATCGGAAAGGCAAGAGAATTTGATGTGTGTTGCAAAAGGCAATCTATCATCGTCGAGAAATTATGAATTCTTCGGAAGAATAATAAATGAGGAGGGAGTGCGAATTCTTCTGATTTGATGCTGGGAATTGATGACATCAAAAAAAAAGGCAGCTTTTGAAGTGATGTCTATTCTTCTATATTCTTCTTTGATTCTTTCGCCAAACATAAAAGTAAAGTGAATCCAATCACATACCGTACACACGACTCGAATCGAATCACAGGAATTGTTTCCCGAGTCGCGCTCCAACCACAAATTCTCTTGCCAACAAATTTGAAAATGAGCAAGCAAATTTCTTTATATAACATCTACACTTACTTTTAAGATATTCATTAATCTGATATCTGATCTTCGAATCGAATCTTAAAGTGTACTCGGCGATATATATTTAAATATATATTGTATACAGGAGTCGCAAACCAGAAGTGCAAATTATAATATCGCAACGATGAATGGCGATAATAACAACGGCGACGATCTGCCACCCTGTCGTGTTTTATTTCGATCCAAGGAGGGCATCGAAGTGTTTTCCATTCAATCTAACCGCGATCGAGAAAGTTCCAACAACGCTGATGCTGCCAAAAAGAATGGACGAAATTTTCTTCTGAAAGGAGAAACTACATTTCAAGCATTTCTTCCGGATGGTTCGGCAGCATTAGTTCATCGTCCCAATAAGGGTATTTTCAAAGTGGATTTGAGTGGTGGTGATGATGATGATGATGATGATGATAATAAAGTCAGCAGTAATGACAATGAAAAAAATAATACTCCCTTTTTCGAGAATACATCACGCGTCCAGATTATTGATGTATCCCCCAAGGGGAATTTTTTGTTGACATGGGAACGCGCCGCCGCAAATTCTGATGAAACCGAAAACAATTTAAAGATATGGAATACATCTACGGGAGAATGCGTCACAGGTTTTCGTAAGAAATCAATCAATCGGAGTTCGTGGCCTTATGTACAATGGACGCATGACGAAAAATTCGCTTTTTTGTTAACTACGAACGAAATTCGCATATATAATGGCTCATTTTCGGAACTTGCAGAAACTAGATTCATTGATAAAATCCGTATCCCAGGAATTGACAGTATGAGTCTTCCGTCGTGTGCAGCCTCCGCTGACGGTGGGGTGGCCGTGATGGGAAAAATATTATTTGCAGCTTTCATCGCAAAGGATAAAAATAAACCATCTCGCGCATCGTTGTACGAATATCCGCCAGCTACTGTAGTTTCACCTTCTTCGCCTACTCCTTATCCATCCATCGCAAGCAAATCTCTTTTCCAAGCAGAGGAGATGACGGTCCATTGGAGTCCCAGGGGAGACGTCGCTCTGATCGCATTGCAAAGCTCGGTAGATAACACTGGAGAGTCATATTATGGATCATCGTCGTTATATTTGATGTCACAACAAACCGACGCTATCGCCGTGCCTTTACCACAAGATGGACCCATCTTGGACGTTGCCTGGATGCCAAATGCTGAAAGACCACCCTGCTTCGCCGTTGCAGCCGGTAGAATGCCTTCAATGGCGTCATTGCATAACGGACGAGATGGGAAAGCTACGTTCTTGTTCGGTAATCGTCACCAAAATACAGTTTCATGGGCACCTCACGGACGGTTCGTCAATCTTGCAGGATTTGGGAACTTGGTACGTATCGTATATTGTACGCTTTCTCGTACAATTAATTGTATACTGCCTGAATTCGATAATATACGTTATTTTCCTTTGTTTTTCCTTGGTGGTTGTTGAGTTCAATTTTTAACTGAGAACAGAAAGAACCAATAGTTTTGATACAGTAAAATTATTGCACAATGATATTTCAATAATCAGCAATGCTATCAACTCTCAAAATATAATCATTCTTTACTTTCTAAACTCGTTAATTATAATATCTCTATATCTATATATATCTATATATATATGGTGATACTCGATCGGTTATTCATGCTGAATAAAATTTATATAATGGTATTCCAGGCCGGAGGTATGACTTTCTGGGACAAAAACAAGGGGAAACAAATCCCTCCTGCCAACCCCATTGTTGCAAGTTGTACGGTAGGATACGGTTGGTCACCAGATTCGAGGCTTTTCGTCGTTTCGACCACATCGCCTCGTATGAACGTCTCAAACGGCGTCCATGTTTATAGATACAACGGAGATAAGGTAAACACCGTCCCATGGAACAATGACAATTATCTGCCAGATCGACTCTTACAAGCGACGTTTATACCGGCAAAACCAGATATAGTGTATCCTGATCGACCACAATCACCAACCTTGAAAGATCTAGGGACTGGTCCCGACGCGGCTGCTACCTCTTCCGGAATTGCCGCCGCACCCAAACCTACAGGAAGGTACATTCCACCGTCACAACGAGCTCGTGCTGGAAGAGGGGGTAATAGCTTAGCGGATCGGATTAAAGCAGAAAAAGACGGGAAGATGTTGGGTGCACAGAAGGTCACGAACAACAATAGCGCGATCAAGCGTGGCGTAGTTGGGCAGGCCGGCAAGGTAGTTGTCGGCTTAGCTCCTCCTGAACAGAAAGAGGGCAAGAGCAAGTCGGCGCTGCGAAGAGAGAAACTACAACAAAAAAAGAGGGAAGAAGAGGCTCAGAAAGAATTAGAAGCGAAAATTGCAGCCGAACAAAAGGATCCGGTGGATCCGGTAAAACGCGCAAAAAAGATTAATAAGATCCTCCGCCAAGTAGACGAATTGAAA
The DNA here is from genome assembly GCA_900095095.1 of Fragilariopsis cylindrus CCMP1102. NCBI lineage: Eukaryota > Bacillariophyta > Bacillariophyceae > Bacillariales > Bacillariaceae > Fragilariopsis > Fragilariopsis cylindrus. Next base: position 191,875 of record FMBT01000349.1, read on the forward strand.
CAAAAAGATCCATCTGAGTTAAATGAAGACCAAATAAAAAAGATCGCATCAGAACAAGAACTTCGGGAAGAGCTATCCAAGTTAAAGCTATGAAAATCGTGACATGTTGCAATATAATATACAACTTTTTTCATTACAAAAAGAGTATTATACGGTAGTGTATTCATTATTGATTTTTTTCTCTATTCTATTCCGTCCAACAAATTACCAAAGGAAGATTTTTTCGTGCGTTTCGCTGTTCGTTGCCGGTCCCGCTCATACCAGTCATCTCGATCTAAGAATCGACTGTATTCGCCCTCGTCTTGTGTCACGTCGGCTCTCAGTGTCTCCAAGAATTGTGCCTCGTTGTCCCATTTATTGGCTAAATTTTCATTCCCTTCATTCATCGCCGCAGCTGCTTTCTCCTTGGCCTTCTGTAAATTACTTCTTTTAGCTTTGAGTTCATCAACAAGATTGACATCCCCTAGTCGTAGGGCATCACGGATTTTAATTCGTTCCGCACTGATTCGTCAATGCGTGGTAGCAGTAGCTTGTCTAATGGGTTTTCACCAGCACGTGCCTTTCTTACTGTTCGCGGTCTCGGTAATCTTTCAGAGAAATTACTTATCTCCAGTAGCGTCTTTGCTTTATCTTCGTTAGTGAGACTATCGTATTCACCGATTGATTGAATTGGATTATCGGTTGGAAACATCGGTGAAGATGCCATCTCATCATCGACATCACTTTTCGGTTCAAATATTGTATCGAATAGTGACGAGGTCGTCTTAGGAATCGATACTGGCGAAAGTCGTTCTCCGTTTTCGTTCCCGTCACCCTCTACGTGCAATGACTTACTGGAATCCAATGCTTTCCAATACGGAAGGATATTTTAATATTCTTCTTCGTGATCTTCTCGGAGGTTGTGGTAGAAAGATTATTGACATTGTCGTCATCTATTATTTGGATCTGATGTCCCATTATCGACGATCGTTCATAAATTGTTCGTTCCATCCGAACTGGTAAATTACAAGATAAGGCCAAACCAATCGCCTCATCGACGTCACATTCAACAACGAATAGGTCGCCACCAATAACTTCATTACCATAATCTCCTCTCGATTGGGAGTTTGTATCGTTTCTCCCATCAAGTTTTTGGTAATTATTGTAGTTCGCCGTCGCAAGACAATAGCTCCACCTAAAACAAGAGTACTGCCCAACCAACTAGTGTCTTCCAATACACAATCAATGACCTCAGCGTTGAGCTGATCGCTCAAAATTTCATTTAACAAATCGTAGGGACTACAATAGTAGCTAACATCGGTATCGTCGTCTTTGTCGTTACGACGAGGAGCGTACCCCGTTGCACCACGATACGGTGGGGTAACCTCGTTGTTTTCATAGGCAGTCCACTGGGCGATACGATCAAAGATAGTGCTACCGTTACTATCAGTAGTTGATAATGCTGGTGACGGAGACGACGAAAGCGGCGATGACGATGATGGCAACAACAAGCTGCTTAAGTCTTTTTCTGCCTCTTTAATATCTTCTTCTAGAATCGTTCTCAAAGACATTAAGTCATGTTGATTTTGAATCATCCATTGTTTTTTCGAATCGATATTATTCTATTTTTCTTCTGTGTTCGAAGAAGAATCATCATCATCATCATCGTCACCATTTTCTTCTGTGTTTTCTTTTTCGTTGTAATAGTTCATCATTTTATTGTGAGCAATAGCAAGCTGTGAATCTACTTCAGCAATCTCCATTTGTAGTTCTCGTATTCGTAATTCAAGTACCCGTTGAGACAAGATTGACAATGAAAAAGACGAATCAAAATTGGTATCGTTATCGTTATCATCATTTTCATCATTCGTGCAGTCGAATCTACTGAATTATATTGCTGCTGTTGTTGTTGTTGTTGTTGTTGTGATGTCAATTGGCTTTCCTCCCAGTACCGACGTATACTTGCTTTAACGGTCTTAGTATTAACATCTTTACCTTGAAATCGATTATAAGCATCTCTTTTACCATAGGAAATTTTTCATCTATAAAATTCCCAGCCGCGTCTCTATTTCGAAGAAGTGGATCCTTACTCCATGTACTCCATGGAATATTATCAAAAGTGACCCATCACGATTAATCAATGAAAGATTTGATATTAATAGACTTATCATAGACGAGATAGGTCTTTCCGCATATGCTTGATTCAATAATTTCATTCTTGATTCAATTGGTGTAGTTAAAGGAAGGAATAGCACCGGTAACGATTTTGCGCTACTGCTGCTGCTACTGCTACTGGTATTATCGCCGTTTTTATTGCTATAGCCAAAGTTGTTGGTTGGAGCTAGGACGACAACCGTTAATTTCTTTCTACTATTTTTTTTGTCTTTGTTGTCATCATCATCATCATTATCATTGTCGTCAGACTCGGTATTTTTTGCAGCCGCATCAGCCAACGGTAATTTTGCTTGTCCTACCAAAGATAGAGAAAGAAACGAAGATGACGAATACTCTATTTTTCGATTTGCTGGATCTTGTTGGTTGTTGTTGTTCTTGAGAAGAAAGGAATAGTTCTTCCAAGACATATCTCGTAATTGACGTTCTCGAATTTCGTCGTCGTTATTGTTGAAGCTGTTGGTGCCGTCGTCGTCGTCGTCAAAATTTGAAGAGTAGAGTCGTGGTCGACTTCTATCAGCCGTAGTAGTAGTAGTAGTAGTAGTCCCTTTTCTTATTAGTAGGGGGAATGAACACACGTGATCGATTCGAAGCAACAACAAAACCAACAACAACGACAGATATAATAGCATCATCAGTTTTGTCATCATCATCGTTGGAGATGATAGCGAGGATTGAAATGAAATGATAATCATCTTCTTATTTCTTTATTTTGATTAAATTTAAATGGATGAATGTACTTCGAAGTAATTATTTTGTTATTGTTAGTTATGATGTGTTCACATAGTTTCGTTCGCGTTATTGTAGAGATTTTTAGGAACTAACATTCATTGAACATTGGACCATGTCAAACTTATTTTAGATACAACTTTGTCGGAGTGGAACCTTGATTCTTAGACTATCTCTCTCTCTATCTATCTAGACGTAGTTGCTAACTGTTAGAAGAAATTTTGGTTGCTTGAAAGAATTCGAGAATTGTGACGAAAACGTTTGATGAATCGAAGATCAATAATCAATCAATCTTAAATCCCAATCATAAGCTAAATTTTAATTTTTAAAGCACTAACTTACCGTATTAATCAAATAACTTACCGGTATATCGCCGGTATGTTCATATCATGCTTATGTATACGAAAACAGAAGAAAATAAATAAATTTACACGACTGTTTTAAATATTTGCTTAGTGTGTATATTTACACGGAAGTTCGCGTTATTGAGACTGACTCAACGAAATTGTGAAGTGGCTTGAACGCTGCTTGAACCAGCGAAAGTTAGAATAATAACATTAAGAACATTAATTAATTTTTTAAAAAGAACCTTTCATTTTCAAAGCTACAGTACCAAACTACGTACAGTAGAAGTGTGTAAAGTCTGGTACTCATAATAATAAATATTACCAGTAATATTAATACTAATACTAATACTAAGAAACGCGATGAAAGGAAAACGAGTACGTATCGGTATCGTATCTATAGCGGTTGGGGTCGTAGTTGTAGTATGTGTCATCGTAGGACCGAATTTGTTTGCAAAGGCTCAATGTACTGAACCATGTGTACCAGGTAGTGAAGATATAATGGATCCTAAAAATCATGGAACATCAGAATATCCTGTTCAGAACCCATTACGATGGGATTGTGATTTTGAAACAGCTGATAGGATTTCTAATTTTAATAGGTAAGAGCAAAAATTTGACCTAGGACCTATAACATATGTTATACATAACATCAACACAACACAGAATATTTTTTCTTTGGTTCGGATTTTTTTCTCACACATTAAAATAATAATAATATATATATATATTGTTCTTTCGCTCTTCCCTATTTCTAATTACTCTACAATATATATAGACGTTTTGCCGAATATTCTGGTTACTGGCAATCAACTACATTCCCTATGGATAATGAGGATGGTGAACCTGTAACATTTTATGATTCCGGATGGAAGGGCTCGCCATTATATACTGCTCCTCAAGATCGTACTTGGGATGAGTTCATCTCCGAAAGTACGAAACATGGTTGGCCATCCTTTCGTGATTCTGAAGTCAATTGGGATTATGTTCGTGTATTACCAGGAGGTGAAGTGGTTTCGATCGATGGGACACATTTAGGTCACAACCTTCCTGATAAGAAAGGGAATCGTTATTGTATCAGTAAGTTTTGTAAAAATAGTATACCTCTCAACGACACAATATAAAATTGTTGTAGCCGTGTTTGTTCATTGTCGTCACAAAAAAATTATCAATACACTGCAATGATTTTGTTCATACAGCCATGCAATATAAATCAATATTTTCCACTCTTGCTCGTATGTTTCTTATTATCTCCCTCTCTCTCTCTCCACATTTGAAAAACGAATAGATTTGGTATCAATTGCAGGAAATCCTATCACCGATGACACCAGACAGTTGTTGTAAACAGCAAGTTTAATTATCTGCTACCTGTATCTTCCTTTTCTATATATAAAACAATACTTCATATTCACAACACACGGATGATTCGATTGTTTCATCCGTATTTCTCATTTTAAAATAATTGTGTGAACAAAAAAAGTCCTCATCAGTTGGATAATTCACTGTTCACGTTGCAATACTTATTTGAATATATATATATATATATATATATAATTCCATGATAAATATTTGTTTTTGTTCTTCCACTCCGTGACTACACTACATTATATCTTTTTGTGCAAAATATGTTAGTAAATACATATTAGTACGGATGATGAGATTATGTACCAATATATTTTACTTGTACTATTAAAATGTATGAATAAGTATTGTTGTGCTGTCCATTTTCAGAAAATAATACTGCGTTATCGAAAGCTAGTAGAATAGTGTACTGAAGATAAATGAGAATAATAGACAGTAGACTAAACGAATAGACCTATTTATTTAAATATGTCAGTATTCTTTTGACTAGAAAACATACCATAATTATATCGAGATTCAGATTCCCACTGCTGCGAAAGGTCTACATGCTAGTGCCACACACACACACACACACACACGACTTGTTGCACTACGAAGAGAAACAAATGTCCAACCTTCAAACTTACGATAAACTAATTAATGTGTTGCTGTTGTTTCATTTATTACGACTCCACACTCAATCGTCGCAAACTATCAATCTCCCCCTGTAACTTGGTCCCATATTTAGGTTGTGCACGATACCATTCCGATAGTACGTCGATTACCTTTTCATTATTTTGCTGCTGTTTTGTTGCTTAGCTAAGATGAGTTCAGCATCAGTCCAAGCTCGATAAGCCAAAAATAGACTTGTAGGAGTAGCGACAGCTGATAGGTCTCGTACGACTCGTTGGGCATCGTGAATAGCGGATATCACCTTATCATTGTTCTTTTCTTCCTGTTCTTTTTCGAACGATCGTAGATACGCTCGAGCACGAACAGCATGCGCGTGAGCGTTGACTGTCGTTGAAGGTGAGGAGATTTCAAGTTTACCAATAACAGATGTCAAGTATCTAATTTGTTCCTCGTGTTGACCATTGGTAGCAAATGTTTCACTCGTTTCAATGACCTTACTTGCTGCAATCAATAACTTTGGTACTAATGGGAAGGTAGGCATGGTCGTCGTCGATAATTCTCCCAAATGGAAAGCAATAGTTTGGACGTCCGTCATTCCATTCAACACCATCGGTGGTGTTTTTTTGTCTCCTTTTGTCGTAACTTCTATGTTCGGTCCCATGTCACATTGAGACAGACATCCAGATGATTCTACTACAGTATTACCATCCACACCATCACTCATGCCAACTAGATTATGTATCGTTTGGAGTATGTCACTGTTCCTTTTACAGCAATTTTTGTTTTGACAAACCTTTATGATATTATACGCATCGACTTTTCCAATGATATGATCATTTATCTTGGAAAAAGATACAAAAGTTAACGCCCATAATACTACTACTAGTAACAGTCGCGGCACGTAAGAGAACATTATGATCCGTCTTTTGCTGATTTTTTTCGTTCGATCCTCATTGTTTTACAACGTATTGAGTCTTCAAGACTATTCTTAATTCCTATGGTACTGTAGGTATTTGTTCTGCCATCGAAACGGTGATTGCGTGATGGAATATTCGATTTTGTTTGACTTCGTAAGCACCCACAAGTACGTTCGCGTTTTGTTCACGAATGAGTGAGTCGAATGAATCGTATTGTGGAGGGAGCGGGATTCTCAATAATGTTTTATTAATTTTTATGACACAAATCATCGCTGAATTATGAAAAAAAACGACAGAACGTAAATGCAGCACAACTGAAAGAAATATACTTCGAAGTAGACCATCATTGGCAAAACAGAATTAACAAATTCGTATTATATATCTTATTGTATACAGACAACAGTCATCGTCTACTTGTCAAAACAATGAATGGCGAGACATTCTTTATTGATCCTGAGTTGGTTGTTATTTTCGGCTTCAGATCGACCATTTCGTTGGTAGGACTAATTACAGGCGTGGTCGGATATTGGTTGTCAGAACGAAAGTGGGATAATGAAGGAAGTTCGGCATTAAAACCTGATCGAAATAACGACGGTATCGAAAACAATAACAATAATGATGAAGCTGGCGAATCAGGTGGAACTGGAGTATACTTAGAGATGAATAACAATGATCCAAACAAAGTCGTTGGATATAATTTTCATAACAATGGTGCACGTGATCTAGTAAGGGTTCGTACAGACGATAGCAATGACAATAATCGATACCATCCCGGCGAAAGTGCAACGAAGAATACAGAAAATATTCAATCAATCGAGGCGGCGAAATTCTACGGAACACCTGAGGTTGTCCGGGCTCATCTATATACCGCATACCCATTACCAAAATTGATGATAGTTGGACTATGTATATGGAACATAAGTTTCCTGTTGGATCCATCATCGGTGGAATACGTTTCTATGCAAATTTCTGTAATATTAGTTCATTTCTTTTGTCTGCCACACTCGGCCCAATTTGGGCCTTTCTATGGCGAAATGCTACGCTGGAACGAGATATCGAAACAAAGAAAAGAATTGCACTATCATTCGTAGTTCTTTCTTTATTGTTATGTGTTGTAACTATTGTCGATCCAATGGTCAGTGCACCCTGGTACTTTAACGTCTTCGGCGGTAAGTATCCTACTTTTCTTCCTCGTATTTTCCCCAGTATTTTGTTCACCAATGTTGAGCTACCACTAATACCTTTTTCTTCCACTTGGTTCTTTGCTTGCTTTTGTCCCAAACAAATATATATCAACAACGAAAATCAAACTCCTGCAGTTTTTTTCATCCTCGCATCATCCGTAGTTTTCAGCCTATCTCGTAAGATGGGATTCACATCGTGGGACCTTAAGGGAAAACCCAAAACAAACACTAACGTATACGTGCAGAATCTTGGTCCGCTACTTTTGATCTTTGGTGTATTCTTGTTTTGGGTAGGCACGAATGCTGTTTCTATGGCAGATTTGAACCAAAATTACATACCCTTTTGGACTACCAATACACGAGGCTGCTTCGTTTTTATTGCCGGTATGATCCTGATCGTACCTGGAACTCTAGCACTGGATCTTGCTTTCGATGAGGGTAGTCTCCCCGTAGTTCCAGGTTTTAGAGATGTGATTGTGTATAGATTGGATGGTAATACGTTCACGGAGTTAATCCAGAAAAATTCACAAAATTTGATCTAAGTTGGATGGCTCGTTTGCTCGAAACACCATTATTAGGATCGATTGGTTGGCTCCTAATGGGCTTGTGCAGTTTCCTTCCTTTCGGTGTGACAGAATTAACGATTCAAAAGTTTTGTACCATGGCAGTTTGTTTCAGCGTGGCGGCTGTTCAATTTCTTTTGGTTACTCCAGCATTATGGAAATCGGATGAAAAAGCTTACACAAAATGGATCTACGTCTACTACGGATTAATGGCATCCTTGGGTATTTGTATTGGAGTTGCTAGTGGAATTGCTCTTCTTCTTTCTATTTTTGCTATCGGATTGATTTTGGCTGGACAACGAAAAGATATGTACGATGAACGAAAACGCGGACATATGTGGCTGACAGGAACACCACCAACAATAAATCCTGATCCTCAGGTATATGGTCTAGGTCAACCAATATATCTTCTTGGATGGATTATGTTGTGTACAGCCATGTCGATTCCCATGTAACTTGTTTTGCGTTTGCGTCCTTGGTACATCAGTGTCAATTTTTATACCTTTGTTGATTCATATATTATTTAAATTATTTGTTATATTGTGGTAGTAATATCTCAGAGTATTCCAACATAATTCATAGTAGTAGCCTGGAATTTCCTAGAATATCGGATATAGTACAGAAGACACTTAGTTCTACATAATAATTCAGACAATATTTATTTTACTGTAAGTATATTTAGTCATGAGTGACTAATGATTGAAACAACCTTGAGAAAAAACAGAATTTTTCGAGAATTCTGATTGCTTGATGTTTCAGCTTTTTGATTTTTTTGGATATCATCTATCTTTTCCTTCGGCACCCACAGCACGATGCAAATCGAAATCTGCCGATGATCGATCCCATCCATAACGCGTATCTTTGTGATTGGACTTGGGCTTGGACATCGGCACAGAACCATAAAATAATACTGTAGGTAGGAGATCATTTCGTAACTTCTACAGGTACATATAAAATATATTAGTGATTGGGTCCGTGGCTGTTGGTAACTAGAAACAAATCGTGACGATGATGACTTGGAAGAGAAGGAGCTATAAATCATCATCATCATCATCATCGGATGAAGATAAGAATGATGGCATAGGTTTTCGAACTCGCGCAAGTATCCAAACCGTTTCGTATTTGACAATATCGACGATGCTTATTCTTTCTATCGTGATCTACATCTCGCCGACAGTACAGGGCTTCTCTACTGCCCCGTCATATTCCGGTAAAGAATCGTTTGCTAATCATCATCATCAACAACAACGACAACAAATAAAACAAACCAATTCATTCGTGGCGAAGATACATAAGCAGCTGGAACAGGAACAATATTGCTCATATCGACCTGTCGCTACCAGACTAAGTGCTGAGACTATTAATACTGACAACAGCGACGACGAAGAACAACGCCAGCGGCAACAACAACAACAACCACAAAATCAGGGTGGTTTGGGTGAATATGATCCATCTGAAAACCTACCTGAAAGACAACGAGAAGTTCCTATTATTGGTAATCCTCAGCTACGTGTCAAGGAAAGGGATTATAGCGTAACGAATATATTAAAGGAACTTGCTGCTATACAACAGCAGGGCCCACAAAAGTATTCGATTTTGGGTACCCGTCATTGTTCGTATTTGCATCAACAAATTATCGAATTATTAGCATACGCATTGGTCTTAAGTGGTAATCATGTGTTCACATCTGGTGCTGGGGGTACTCATGCGTAAGTTTGTTCTTGTTTTTGAATATATATCTATGCAAATGCAATTGCAAATGCAAATTCAAATGAATATGTATGTCTGTATATATATCTGTAGGACCTATTGCTGTGTAGGGCTATGTATGTACAGGTGTTCCAATCGATTTCTCTTTCATTATGTATCTCTTTCCAACTTTCATTCATCGTTTATTACTAAATATTGTTGTGTTTACATATTTTATCTTTTATCTTATATTGTTCCCATTCGGCTCACTTCGCACAGTGCTGCGGTCCGCGGAGCACTTCGTGCCGAACGAGAAGATTTATTAACGGTTGTTTTACCACAGAGTATGTCCAAACAAACAAAGGAATCACAAGAATTGTTAGATAAAGTTGATGATGTTATAACCATGCCACAAAATGATGATATGTCGTTAGATGTTGCCAGTCGGATTTGTAACTCGTACATACTTAGTCTAACAGACCAATTGATTAGTTTCGCATTTCATGAATCGAATACTGTCGTTGAAGCCTCCAAGGAAGCTAAGGCATTGGATATGTTAGTAACAACGTTGTACCTGGATTGATGATAATGACGTTCAGAAAAAAAGTTATCATTAGATTAGATTTTATTCGGCGGCCGTTCGTTGTACACGTACGTACGTTTACTGATAATACCTTACTACTACTAAAACTAATACTATAAATATTGATATTACTATTGCTATTACTACTACTACTGCTGCTACTATAATACTAATCAAACATTATTCAGCTGGAGAGATACGTTTATGTAACTTCATAAGGTAATAAAGTATTTCACCTGGTACGCTATATATATATTTATCGATACAGATACAAAGTCAACAATTTGTTCTCGAAAATTGGAAACTAATTTTATAATCAATACGCTGAGCTACTATTATTACGAAGTGATTAATTAATTTCAGGAATTTATTACTCTTGAAATAATGTAGGATGTTGCTCCCTTGCTACCCGTCGTTCCGCCGTCTTCAACATCACACATTCGGTCAACGTTTCTAGGGCTGCTTCTGTCTTGGCGTCAGCGTCGTCTGTATTATCAGATGATAATATCTTAAGTAGAGTCTTGTGTTGAACTGGACAAAGTGTCTTACCAAAACACAAAGTAAGATCCATGCTAGCTTTGGAATGTTCTTCCTCCGTAGAACAGTTTGCTACATTTTTTCGTGCACCAGAACAATCGTTCAGAGCACTTGCAAAACGGAGGGCGATTTCTTTTGCTTGTTCTTCATCAATTTCAATGATAGCATTATTGTTTTTGTTCTCTTCATTATTATTATTATCTGTCGTCGTTGCTGCTACTTTCTGGGCTTGTTGTTGGTCTGCAATACGCATTTTTTGAATCGATTTCCATACCTCTATTGATTCATTTACTTGACTAGCCAATTCCTTTGTTCCTTTCATTGGTAGCATCTCGTAGCTTGTTTTTCCTGTCATTATTCGGTATGGCATTTGTACTGCCCGGGCAAACAACGGACTTGCACCGTCTAGGGCTGGTCGGACGTCAACAAGCAAACTTGGTGTACCCGACCTATCATGTAATTTGGGCATAGACGAATCTGCTGATAGGCTTGCTCTAGTTTCATCATAGTAATAATCAATGATGTATCGTGTAGTTGTTCCATCGTTTCTCAATATTGTCCAATCATGTCTGTCATAAGGTAATGGATGTCCCAACAAATAATGCTTTATTGCAGCCTTTGGTGAAAGATCGTGTGGACATCCTGTAAATTTAAGCAATTTTGGAGTCGATGTTTCATCGTATGTTTGACGTTCCCATTCCACAACTTTAGCCCAAGTTTTTTCATTCATATTATTATGAAGTGCAACAACACTGGACATGTCTTCCTCGGAGGCTGCTCCTTCTTCTGATGATTCGCCGGCACCACCACCGCTGCCAGCACCACTTTGATTATTGGTATTATCCATCTTCCCTTTCCGGGAAAGAGCATTATAAAATTGTTGTGGACTTGGATAGGTCCATGTCGTTTCTACCCCATCTCCACCTTTTGGAATTGTAGAAGAAACACGATTGGTCGGCAGTTCCATTTGTTGTGATGGATTAGGAAGTTGTGTCTTGGCACCCTTTGGCATATTATTCATTTTATCTATAGGTTGAGAGTAGACGTTGTATTCCTGATGACGAGCTTTCACCGGACAACCCCCGCCATCGGAGGAAGATGATGGTGGTTGCGGTGGCGCGTGTTTGACAGGACATCCGCCACCACTACCACCACTACTACCATCATCATTCGTCTTCGCCATCGCCTTTGCTCGTTCTTCTTCCGATAAAGGTTTACTTCCTCCTGGACCATGAATGGCAACTGCGCGAAACATTTGTGTCATACTAGGAAAATTGTAACCACTGCCATCCTTACTGTTCATGGGACAGTTCGATTCTTCTTTATCTTTATCTTTCTCTGGCTGTTGCTGTTGTATCGGTTTTTCCGACGTTGTTGTCGTCGCTTCAGCTTGAAAAGATGCATCATCGCTATGCTTCGATATTCCACCACCCATAATTATTCAATACTCTTTAAGATAAGATAGCTGGTTGATATTTAATAGAAATGGTACTACTGTATTGTCTTTTTTATGATACAGTACGTTGTTTGAATATATTATATTATTATTGTGATTGATAGTTGTTACAATTGTATTGTTATTTGTCTGTAGACTATTTGCTTTCTCATTCTCATTCTCTATTAACAGGTTAATGACGTGATCACTGATGGCTGATCAATTGAATTCGTGGCGTAGAAACGTAGAAACTTGAAATTCAAATAAAATATATTGAATATCTAGTCCCTGATCAAATCAGTCCCGTATAATCTCTTTAGGATGGTCCAGTCAAATTCTTTCTAATTAATTTTTTATAAAATGCAAGAATAATAAGCATGAAGCACTAACAACATAAAACAAAAGCATCATTCAAAATATCAACAACGACGACAACGACAACAACAACAACAACAACAGCACAATATAACAATATAACACAATTTGTTTAAACATATACTACGACAAGAACGACGATCATCTTATAATATAATGGCCTTATCCTCGAAAGAAAACGCTAATCCTACACTATTTTCAATCGAAAAACGAACGCAACGAGTATCATTGGATTGGACAAAATTGGGTAGTTTTCGACAAGAGGAATCATCGGTTGTAGTTCCGACTGATGCGGAAGATAAAGCTATCATGCGTGCAATAATGGATTGCTCAAGATCGACGTCTAATGGGAAAGCAGTCAGTCTACTACGTAAGGCGGGACTCGTTGTTCCAACATATTCAAGGAGGAAAAATACTAATAATATCAATAAAAATTATCCTACTACTACATCGTCATCATCTTGGTGTAGTGATTCGTCTCGTCCGGTATTTTCATTGGCAGTAGACGACGACACAGATGAAAATGAAGGAACAGTAGCGCTAATAGATGAAACAACAACTCCCGCTAAACGACAAAAAAATGAAAATGAGAATGAAGAAAAAAATGAGGAAGATAGCAACCAAATTAACAACAACGCTATAAATAATAATAATAATAATAATAGTGCTGGCGGCAACAACAACGAAAGTAGTATCATTTCAGCTGAAGAAATATTCGATATTATTCGGTCCATTGAAGATCCGGAACATCCACATTCGTTAGAACAATTAGGTGTTGTTAGTCTCGAACAGGTAGAAATATCATCTACTATCGCCAATTGCAACAAACTGAAGACGAACAAGATCACCAACAACAATAATAATAATAATAATAATTATCAAGATAAAATTACGGTCAAATTCACACCAACAATTCCACATTGTTCTATGGCAACATTAATCGGATTGTGTTTGCGAGTGAAACTATTTCGGTCATTACCACCGACGAAATATAAAGTCGATGTGCTCATTGAAGCAGGGACGCACGTAAGTGAAAAAGCAATCAACAAACAACTTCGTGATAAAGAACGAGTTCGAGCAGCTCTAGAAAATAAACACCTTTCAGGTGTTGTCGATAAATGTATTAAAAATGGAATGAAAGCAGCGAAAAAAACGGTGGATTGAGGTGAAAGAAACAATTCGGTTTGAGACAGAGAAAAATAACAAAATATAACATTGATGCGTATAATATATAAATAAGAAATATATATATATATAAAATATATATATAAAACAACGTATAGATAGCTTTTTAATATTAAATCTATAATCTACTGACATACTTTCTGGGAACTTAAAAACTAAACAGAAGTAATTACAGGAAGTTAAAAGTGCATTTCCTTCGAACTGTGTGCATTAGGATACCGTCTATTTTCTAAAACGGTGACAATAAATAAAGGACCAAACGCCGAAAGCATGGAAAATACTCACTCACTCACTCACACACACACACACACACACACACACACAATCGCCTTTCATTGTCAGCATTTGTAATCTTTGTATTAAGTGTGAGGATATATGTGTGGTGTGTGTACTCGTTCTTTACTTCTAATCAATATCAATCGTTCTGGCGTGTTATGCATCGATCTATATATTATTACTAATCATCATCAAGGTTTTGAATACAATGTAGGACCTAGGCGACATAGCTGTAAAGGCGATGATCTTGTTGGGATCGTTCTAAATATTCGCGCTCGATAAGACTTTCAATACGTTTCTTGACGAATTGAGGAGAGGGAGTAAATCGTACACTCAGTTGTCGTGTTACTTCGGCGAATAAATCATTATGGCCCAAGGATTTTCGAGCCTTCATGATCCGGACGATGGCAGCTTCGACTAAATGACGTCGATCTTCTTCAACCTTCAACGGAACGGAACCATCTACTGCCGACGCGGAAGCCGAACCACCACCCGCTGTACCAGTCCCGTCTCCACTTTTCGAGACTGAGGTCTCCTTCACCAAGGGAATACGAACCCGCTTTAATTTGCTCCCGTAGTCGGGATTGAAAGTAAAGGTATCATCGTCGGAGGTTATTCCTCGACCTCGACTCCCCTTCCGAAGTATCCGATGTTTTGGCGTGCACAGAGAGACCAAATGCCGTCGAAGTTCTGAGTCTGGTATTTGCGTCTTGGAACGGATCTGTCCCAACGTCAACGAGTCGGAGTCATTGAACAAGAGCAAGATGCACATTTGATATGTCGAAACTCCGAGTTCGTGTTTACGGTATTTGGTGGGGTCAGATCCGAAGGTAGCCTTCAATTCAGATGAACCGGCAGAGGTCTGCCAGGACAATTTTCTACCAGTGTGTTTTTCAAGATAGAACTTAGTATACCGAGCAATTGCGTCCTGCACCTGTTGAGGTAATATGCAAGGGGGAATGTTCTGAGACGGCCAGTATCCATTAGTCAACACATCCACCTCGATATCGATGGGTTTTTCACTTCCGCTAGTCTCCCCCTCTGCTTGTTGCTGTTGTTGTTGCGACGCCTGTGCGCGTTTGTAGGTTTTGTACGAATCCTGCATATCCCGAGAAATGCGCATATCGTTAAACATCCCTTCTAGTTTGCTAGTGAATTGGTATCCACATTCCGCCTTAAGTAGACTAACCATCGATCTCTCAGCATCGTCCGACACCGACCGTCCCATCAGCAACCGTTTAGCCAAGTGTTGCTTGTAAAAGCTTTCGAAAACATCCTTATCTGCTAAATACCGGAAAACGATGATAATTTTGTTGAGTTCTTGTGTGATTTGATCTTCCGTTGCTCCCTTCAACCCAACGCGTAGTAATTCGTCCACATATACCGACAAACACGAGGCGGCTCTAGCATCTGTGTTCAAAAAGTCCTCGAAGGATTCTCTCATCCTTTTCCGAGCTCTCTTTTCACCTCGAAAACTAACGTCCAGAATTTTGTCATATCTATCCCTCATCGTCAACACACCTCTCACAAAGGCGGGTGGATCGGAAGCGCCCTTTTCTTGATCTGTGATTAAGACTCGTCCGTCCGATTTAATCCGTGCCGCCAATGCCTCTCTAAGATTATCGACGGATGTTGGTACTCTGGCGAAGAGTGTGTACATATCTCGCATTTCAGCTGATTTCGTGATGTCCTTTAACAATACAGCAAATCCCGAATGTTCCATATCGACCAAGGTCCGAGCGTGTCGTTCAACCAATTCCGTCTCGATGATGGATTGCAATGGTGTTTCTGTCGTTAATGGTAATGCCAATGCAGTTGATCGTTCCTTTTCTTCCTCTAGTCGTTTAGTGGCTTTCACTACATAATCGGTGGCGGTATTTTGGCTTAGATAACCCTGTGATTCGATACGATAAAATTCTTGTGTTTGAGCTAAAAATGGTGATTCAAAATCACTTTCGTAAACATTTGACCCATCCGATTGTCCCAATTCCGACAACATTCCCAACACCTGTTTCAGAACAGACCGATCATCGACTAACAACCCAGCTCGTTCTGATGCGATGGCTGCCATCAAAAGGTCGGTCGAGCGTTCCTTTACCTTAGGGTGTTCCCATACTGTCAAACGAAATAGGTGAAGACCGAGTTGATAAACAGGTCGTCGACGTTGTTGTTGGATGTAGGTGCGATCCATATACATGAGAATATCTCGAACCATTACCATCGTAATCTACGGTTGGTACGAGATGATGCGGTGTAAATAGTAAACATTTTTTTTTAAATATTTAAGAGGATGAATGAAAAAAATGTGAGTCAATGCGATGGAGAAAAAAAAAAACTACAACATCGTACATTGCCGATCCTAGCTATTTTTTTTTTCTTATTGGCAAAACAAATACTAATATTAACAAAGAAGATAGAAGAAACGTACCTGATGTTCGGTCCATGTGGTGGACAATTCTATTAGCAACGAAGTATCTGATACGTTAGATAATCGTTCCGCTGTTTCTGTTAAATGTGAATTAAGTTTCTCCGTCACACCATCGTATAATAGCGTTCCATGTTTATGCAGAACTAGGTTGTACGCATTTCGATATAATTCTTCAAATGATAATTGTGACGCATTCCGGTCGTATATCTCATCGATTGCCTTTGCTAACACGTTCCAGGTTTGTGAAGCGACCGTCTTGTCCATTGGAACATGAGTCCGAAATGGCTAATATAATAATAAATATTCCGTTGTAAATTGTTATAGAACCAATATTAAATTTTAATAGATAGAGAAAACGAAAATCGCATATGAGAGAGTAGTCAAGTCATAAGAATCATTTACGCGAATCCCAGGGCAATTGGAATGACATCTCGGAATAAAACGGGAAGAAATTGTAAAAACTACGAAATTAAACGTAATCTTGTCCTGTTTTAGCAATTAATTAGGACTATAATGATGCATCTTTTCTGGATAGCTAACTAGAGTCAGCCCTCCTCCAGTTCTATATCTAATATAATGGCATTTCTTCACAATCTTTTTTTCACGTACCTTAATGTTGAATCGTTTCTGAGAATGTGACATGGTACGGTATCTACAGTTTTATTACAGTACACTTAACGTGTAAATCGTAACACAAAAAAACTTAAAAATGAAAATGTTATTCTCTCCGCAGCTACTACTCTGGGAGGGTATATAATAATGTATTAACAAAATAACTCTGAAATGACTATGACAGATTTTGTTTTGTTGTGTTTTGTTTTGTTCTGTTTAGTTTTGTTTCCCTTGTCACACCCAATATTACCATGTGCGGATGTACTAGTATCTCTTCAAGGAATATTTGAATTTTGTGCTACAGTATAGAAGTAGTAACGTTATTCGAATAAAGATGAAGATTCAACGAACAAGAACGATTTGTAAAATTACACGCTAACAACGTGAGCAAAACTTTCAACTTAGCATACACATATATAATACGAGCTTGGTTGATTTAAAGGAGGCGGGCAATAATTGGTTAATTTTGGGGCGATCACATATTGTACCCCTCAATTGTCAGTAGTACAGTAGCACTGTACTATAATACTGTAAGCACTTCTCATCGCCATATGAATTTTATATACTGTGCTGTATTTATTTTATGATAATATATATGATACTATGTACATATTGTTCTTGAAAATACCATTCAGAGTTATTAATATAAGTATAGGTCTACACTGTATTGCAACTGGTGTGTGCCAGCGCTTTCACTATCATATTAAAAAATGGAATAAAACAAAATAATTAAGTCAAAGGTATCAAATTGAAATTGAAATTATAATTGTTTTCCTAATGGTGTTTTCTATATAAATAACAATATTAAAGTAATCGTTTACCCCTAGTTATAGTAAGTCAGTGACATGCAAAGTCTTTTCAATCCGCACTATTGCTTAGATGCGTACGTGCATCGTATTCAATTTCTTGAAGCAATGTAGGATCATTTGCAAGAAATTCTTTGACTTCAACCTTGTGATTTCTAAATATCTCAAGTAAATATGCCATCAGGTCCTTAAGAAGAGGAGAACAGCTCCCTTGTAGTTTGACCTTGAGGTTGCAAAGAATAGGTAATACTATTTCAACCATATGCTTTAGGGAAATTTTTGACAGGAGACGAGTCTTAGCAACGGTCACCTGACGTGAAGGATTGGCTAGTTGATTTGGATCTTCAACGGTACTATCGAAATCGTCTTGAACCCTTCCAACTTTTATAGACTTGCTCGTCAACACATAGAATGTGTCGGTTAGGACATTCCATGCGCTTATAAGCCGAGGTGAACTCGAATCAGTGGGTGGTGATAGTCCTTTACAAACTTGAGACAAATCGCCATTGTTACCAACCGCTTCACCCAAGACCTCTTTCGCCAAACGAGCAGTAATTCCTATCTTTTCTTCGTCGCTTAATTTGGAAAGAAGAAAATCGTACATATTTCGACGTCTTGCTTCGCCATCCTGTCCATCCAAATTTATCCCATCAAAACTGACCGCAATACCGCTGCCACCGTCCCCTTGACGAGATGCAGAGACGTATATAGGGTGTGCTGTACAGTTGTTCAAGACAAACATGGACTCCACAAAGTGATTGAAAAATATCTTGGGATTACGGACCCTCAAAGGACCGGACAGAACCGATTCTGCTAGAACGGCTACTTCTTCATCTTCGTCTGAGCATGCCACAAGGAAACGGTGAAACAGAAGGCCTCTCCATTTCAGGTAGTCTTGTAGTAGTAAACTTGATAATATCAGGACTGCGTGTTTTCGTACGACTGATGACCGATCAAGTATAGATATACTACCTGCACCATCAGTTGTTCCATTTTGGAGGCAGGATGCCATGACAGGTAAATAACGGTCAGTCATATTCGTATACCGAACGCAAAGATCGCCCATGACAAGTAGTGCATTGCTTTGGACAGATTGATTAGGATTGGGAAGAGATGGATGAAGCTCTCGAGCAAGCAGGATTAAAGATTTCCGAGCAAGGCTCTCATCCCTTAAACAGAACTTTCCAAGTACTGTAAATGCATGCGCACGAATAGCATTAGGAATCTTCGTCTGAGAAGCACCGGGGAGATGACCGGAGACCATGATTTGAACAAGCTCTTGCAGAGCCTTTGATGGTTTCAAATACAACGGAACTGGAGAAGTTTTCTCGTCATCGTCTAATCTAAATCCGACCATCGAAACCTCACCAACAGAAAACAAGGCACGTAATATCTTTGGTTGGTGCTGTTCCGAAAAAGCAGAATATTTATTTGCTTCTTGAATGTAATTTGAAATTTCCTTCTCACTTTCCGAGAAAATACTTCGAATCCATGGATCACTGCTTCGGCTACCAGAGTGCTTCGTGAGTTCGGTCATTGCAGAAAGTGCAGGCCCGATCGAATCAGGAGGAAAACTAAAGTCTAACAATTTCTGACGCATTTTCCCTTCACAGTCTTCACAGTCTGCAGGAACAATTCCAGAGGCAACTTTTGAAATGACAACAAGAGACGATCTTAAGGTACTTCTGCGCCACAACGACTTTGGTTGGGTAGAATGCTTTTCGAGCATTGTCTGCCAGGCAGATACACAAAATGATAAATCCTTCTTCGAGGAACGTAATGTTTTTGTCATTCCACTCGAATTGATAGTAAGCAATGCCTCCATTAGACACCAAACTCCGACAACAGTTGTTTCCGAAATATCACATTGGGAAAGAGTTCGAGAAGCCATATCTGCCGCTCGCTGCAATAACTCAACATGGATTAAATCAGAATCTTCACGACCTAAATGAGAAAGCGCTGCATGTAGGGCTTGGACAGCTCCTTTGGAGGCACCATGCTGTCCTGTTAAATTACCGACATTAGCCAAGATACGCCAAGCAACATCTTGTTTCTGTCCATCATGAAGGTCGCTGTTTTCCGCGATAGGTAAAACTACCACTTGGAGGAATGCAGATCTTGCTTTCACAGCGGTTTCCTCGTCAAGAACCATGGGCAAAACACATGATGACCATGCCTCAACAATTAATCCCACGTCAAAGTCTTGTTCACCGCCGAGAACAAAGTCATTCGTTTGCTCTTTAATACTTGTACAGGCTTCTAGAAGGGTAGTCAGTGCCTCGGCAGCTGCTCGTCGCGTCAAAAGACTGGAGTCTTGACAAAGTTCGCAAATGGCATGCATGTAGTATTCAGATATGCTTTCTTTTTTAACTAACAGTACTTTAGTTAGCGCTAAGATAGCAGCCTTACGAACAGTAGCTGTTTCGTCCTTAACTGCTCGTTTTCGCAATGCCATCAGTAGTCGTTCTCCATCGTCATCGTTGAGGAAACTTAAATTATGCCAACCTTGTTTGGAGTCTTGCTGGATTTCTGTCATCACAGCCTCCAATGAACTGGCTGCAGATGCCCGTACTGCTGCAATACGATCCATTAATCGCCCCTGTAAGGCTTGCCAAAGAGCAGTCGGCAAGCAGCTAACATTTTTCTTCCCGACTTCGTTGTCTTCGGGTGTATCGTAGGATGACGTGTCGTCGTCTTCGTAGTCGTCTCTACTAGTTGTATCATTATCGTGTTGTTCCAGCCACTGTTGAGAAAGAACAACTCCAAGCAATTCACACGCAACCAATCTATGCACGGAAACTTTGGAATGACAAATTTTCAAAAGATATTCTAGAAAGTGCGTTCTTTCCGAATGAGGTAACCATCTCATACAAGATTGTATAGTTTGTACCGTGCTCTTTCGTAGGAGTGCCTTCTCTAACCCCGCCCTCCCAGTTGTTAGTTTTTGTAATAATCCCAGAAAAATTGCTGGGACACCACGAGGCTTGCCATTGCCATTTCCCTTATTGGCATTGTTATTGAAAAGCGGTCCTCCGTTCCGATAACTTCCTTTCTTCTTCAAGGCTGGACTAAGCATAGGCGTGATGCCTCCATCCAAAGATGTTCGTCGACTTCTTGCAATAGTACTTTTTGGAGTCTGATTAGTATGCTTCCGGGAACTGGTCAAACCACCACCAACAGATGATCGGCGGTTTTTACCGCGGCTTGGTGTCTTGGTTACAGACAGAGAACCTGCCTTCGCTTTGGCCGCCGCTATCGCTAGATTACTTTTTTGCATCAATGACGTCAATACTTCACTCGCTGCGGCGTATGCCTCGAGCTTTCCCCTTTCCCCGTTAGGCAGTATAACTTTCAGTTGCAATAGATGCATGAGTCCTCGCAGAATAATAACTGCTGTTTCGTGATGTTGCTGCTGTCTATTAGGATTGAGATTTTCTTGATATTCTTCACCTTCCATTCCAAAAGTAACTAAGCAATTTTCTAAAGCCTTCTGACCCTGATTCAGAATTCTTTTTTCGGGGGAATCGTTCTCGTTGCGTTTCCCAGCTAGAAGCGCAGCCGCTGTTCCCATTGCTATCAATACGGCATCGAGCAAAACCTCACGACTTTCCGGTGACCAACTAGCAAACTCTGCACGTTGCGGAATTTTACATACCTCCACTGCGACTAAGCTTCCCATGGCAAGAATATTACGTGTCTGGTTTTCTCCAGCAACCTTACTAGCATTATTATTCAGTCGCTCGTTTTCATAGTCATCTTCCTCTTCTACTGTCCTTCTACTACCGGTCCGAGTATCTCTCCGAGATCGCTTTTGAGGAGGAGACTTGGTGGGAGAAAGTAGCAACACTTTGTTCGTCGTCAACGACGAGGATTTTGTTGTTGATGAAGATGACATGATAATAGATCGTTCTCGTCCACAACACTCCATCGTCCAACGACGAATTAAGGCCACCAATGCCGTTAAAGGTTCCAAATCGACGAGGCCACTTCCTAACGCACCAGGCCGACTTAACAAATGTGCGTACAGTAGTCCTGCCTGCATACCGGGTAGGGTAAGAGAAAATGCTGCTTTGGTAGTTTCTGATAAAACTTCTTCATTTGCTGTATCATCTTGAGTTCCAGGTAACAAACGTTGTGTATCTACTCGATCATTCAATAATGGATTTAACACAGTAGGTATCAAATCGGAGACTTTAGAATTAGGAAAAAGATTACGAATGCTTTCTTCGACGTTGTTGTCATTATTATTTTTATCATCGATTTTCTGGTGTCGTCGCCCTTGCTGCTTTTGCTGATTGTGTAGCTGAGAAAGCAAATGCTCGCATAGATTCCCCTGGCGATCTTCTAAAGACATCCACTCATTCCCATTCTCATTCTCATTCTCACTATCATTATTGTAAGAGTTTAAGCTGTCGTTATCACCATCGTGGTCGTCGTCGTAGTTGTTAGAACTATCAACGAGACTTTGGAAGGTAACAACTAGTGTTTCTGCTACCGCCATTGTGAAAGGATGGTATCTCTCTGACCAAGAAGTGTAGATCAATCGGATCAGTTGTGTCTCCTTGCACTAGCGGATTCTACAGAAAATTCTGATGATGAACGTTGTGCATCAAACCGACTGCAGTATGTTGTTGTGATTGCTTTGTAAAGGCAAAGGTGTGTTTTATTGACGGGTTCGATTGATTTTTAAATTTATTAGCAAATAGAGATACTAGATTTGAAATTTGACTACGCGCGCCTGCCTGCCCAACTTTGAAAGGGGAAAACCGTGATAAAAGGGGGGAAGATTCTATTAGGAATGTGACAGCAAAAATACGTAGGAGTGCAATCCTTGCAATATATAATATTATATATTCCATCTTTTAATATAAATAACAATGAACTTCTTTCTAAACTTAGTAGTAAATGGGAGAAAACTACAACTTAACATATGAATTAGGTGCATCACTTGACCTTCCACTTTAAATGAGATAGCATAGCAGTCAGTTCCAAATTTGGCAGCATACATACTACACTAGGCGTTTCACTTGGCACCAATCTCCACTTAGTCATTGATTGTGTTGGCCCACAACTTTTGTTTCAAGTCAAAAAAAAATTGTTGCAAATCAATAATTGATGGCATCACAACAATACAGACAAATTAAAATCATACAATAATAAGACAAGATTATCACTACTCCCAAAATGATACTTGTTGCATGAGAACTATCTATATAATCAGTAGAATCAATCGTATTAATACGAAGTAGTGTATACGAAAAAAGGACAAAAAATTATATTTAATGGATTGATTTATTCAGTACTGCCGTGTATCAAATTAATTATTTCGTAATAACATGTCCTTTGACGTGGTCGATGTAATTCAATTTTTGTGCAATCCACTTGGTTTTCATAGTATTTTTTGTCGATTTTGAATCGTCTACTTCTGCGTTATTGTTATTGTTACTGGAATCATCATCAACATTATCATCACTGTCATCAACTTCATAATAATCTAAGATGTTTATAGCCGTATTTCCTTGTTTGATGGTTTGAAAATGTGGATGAGCATCACCATATATCATCGATGCGATCATGATTTTATTCGTCCTTCCGTGAGAAACTATAGCAATATATTGAACTTCTTCTTCGTCATCGTCATCGTCATTATTGGTACTGGTATCTACTAGCACGTCATCAAGTGTAAGATCCGATTTTGATGATGCCGTAATATTCTTCTTCTTTTTCATTGTGATTATTTTGGACAACGCCTTCAATGATCGTTCTTCGACGATCCGTGTTGATTCACCTTCACCTTTACCTTCATCAATTTCAAATTCGTTGTCTGTACCTTCATCATCATCATCGTCATTATCAGCACAAATGTGACGTCCATCGATATTCTGCTTACTTCTACTGGGAAACGGAAACATTGGATCATTCGCAACGTTTCTTTTCACGATTTGAAATCGTTCATTTGCTTTTTCATTGTTTATAGAGTTCTTGGTGTACTTACTATAGCTAAGTCCTTCGAATTCACCAAAACTCATTTCATTAAAGCCATCATCAATAATTCGTTTTGGCAGCGGAGGAGCAACATTCTTCGTCGTCGTATAATTCATCACCTTCGAGTCGTCAGAAATTAGACACATCGTCGACTTTGTTGTTATCGACTTTGTTGTCATCCTTGCATTATTATAATGAGCAACTTGATGAGTATAGATAATATCCGCCGTTTCTTTTGCACGAGACAAACTTGAGGATGCGATCAAATCGAAAGGAACATCCTTCAAGAACTCGGCAGCTTTTAAAGCTTGTAGTTTCCCATTCTCATTTAAAGGGATGTCGAATCCACCACCCTGGATTTTCCCTTTGACATTCCAATTCGTTTCTCCATGCCGTATTATGTACACTCGTTTTTTAATTCTGCTTTTCTTTTTAGTTGATTTCGTTGACGATCTTGTTGTGGTTGTGGCGTTTACTGGCTTCATGATTATGATCGAGACGAAGTCGACAAATTAACGTTTTAGGAAGTGCCGAGCTACGGGCGAGCTAGCTACTACTAGCTACTAGGTACAGTAGCTGCAGTAGCATTGAGTGTTTTGATGACGTTATTACAGCCGCGTACAATAAATCATATTTAAATTTCTCAGTCGTGAGTGAGTTTTGTTTGTGAGTTTCGAGTTGTAACGACGCGACGGTAGCTCCTATATTTAATATATCTATATTTAATATAGTGTTCATTCATCATGGTAAACTAGGGCAATATCATACTACTTTCTGTTATATTTTCTACTGAACCGATCTTCTGCACTAATTCATATTAAGACAGAGGGTCGTAGTAACAGGTAGACATATTATATATCCAATCATAACAAATGAAACTTTTATTTATTTAAATGATGTATAAATATGGACAATTATTGATCTTGTGTCCTTTTATGATGTTATATTTACATGTATTTTTTAACTTAATAATGTGAAAGACGAATGTTGAACCAAACAAAAAAAGAAGGATACTAACTTAGATTGTGTCATCGTACTGTGCTTCAGTTTGTGCTTCGGGTTGTGCTTCGGGTTGTGCTTCGGGTTGTGCACCGGTTTGTGCTTCGGGTTGTGCATAATCTGATTTTGCTTCTGATGGCAAAAGATTCTGACTGAATGAGTAAACCACTCGTTGGAAATCGTACTCCCAAATTCCATCTAGATTTACACGCCAGTCGAAATTGTTGCATGTTGCATTACTATCGTGACAACAAAGATGACAACACGTGCATACGATCTCAGGATTTGGTTCACCACAATCTGCGGAGAAGAAGGTCGTGTTGATGGTAGCATCTCTGCATATCATGTCAGCCGAGCCTGTCAAGTTATTCCCGTCAAGCAAGAGGATGTCTATTGATCATAATGAAAACATTACGAATTTCAACAATAAAACAGCGGTGAGGAATCACGCATAGAAAAGGGACCAAGATAATAATAGCAACTTGATCAAAGTTGCAGCGAGAAACGGATTTCATTTACAGTTGCAAATCACACTTCACTTACCAATATCGTCCAAAGAAGCAAACGATTCGGGAATAGTACCATCCAAGTAATTGCGATTAAGCATGAGTGTATCAAGTCCAGTCAAACTTCCGAGTTGCTATTTTGAGATGATACGAATAGTAGAGATTAGAAGAAAATAGTAACTTTTTTTGTGAGCAAAAATAAAGAGGAGCATTTTTACCTTTTAACAACAGAATATCAAGTAAGCCAGTCACAACAACAACAACAACAACAACGGCCTAACTCACAGATGGAAGATTGCCTTCTAGCATATTGAAATCAAAATCCAACACTTGTAATTCTGTCAATCCACCCAAAAAGCTTGGCAATGTCCCAGTCAATTTATTTTGCTTCATCGACAACTCTTTGAGATTCGTCATACCTTCTAGGAAGCTAGGAATAGTATGCTCCTCGAAGTTATTGATTCCAGTGTATAAGGATCGTAGATTACTCAATTGGTTCATAGTTGAAGGAAATGGAATTACCATGTTATTAGCCGAAATATCGAGATGTGCTAAGTTGATGAGGTTGCTAATAGTTTCAGGAATTTTCCATTCTAAAGTATTGTCATTGACAGCTAAGAACATCATCTTGTCATGGATAACTTCGATTTCAGGAATCGCTCCAATGAAATCGTTTCCGTGTATATCCAATACTTCCATGTTGAGCATCGACCAAATGTTCTCTGGAATAGGACCTACTAGCCTATTTACGCTTACATCTAGATCTATCATTTTCTGCCACCCATTTCTGATCATCTCCTCGGTAATCTGACCGGTTAATTCGTTATCTTTCGATATTTTATTTTTGTTTTTGAAAAAGAGAGCTAGTGAGGATTCAAATTCAAATTCAATTAACCAATCAATCATTTAATCCTTCAATCAAAATAAGATAATTCGTGCTTGCTGGATTCAACGTACCTTCTATATACAACTTTTCGATATTTATAAACTTAGCAAATGGAGCAATCGGACTTTGAAGTAAATTATCGTCCAATCCTAAGACCTGTAGATTGGTGAGTTGGAAAAAGCTCTCTGGAATAGTACCATCCAAAAAATTGTTTCCTATTCATATGCAGATGCGAAAATTAAACGATAGCAAGTAAAGCAATATTAGTTACACTGTAGGTAGAAGGACTCTGCGGGTGTGCGGGTATGTGTGTGTGTGTGTGTGTGTGTGTGCGTGTGTACGTCTTGACAGATCAAAAATGAATGAATTGAATCGAATCGAATAAATAGGAAATTAAAAACACTTACCAAGTCCAAGAAATGTGAGCGCTTGTAAATTACCGATATCATCAGGAAGTGTTCCTTCCATACCACAATATTGAAGTTCTAAATGTTTTAATAATGACAATGGTAGAATTCCATCTAATGAGGCAGTATCAATCAATTTAGCATTGAATGGCAGAATCAAGTCTTCCAAGCGACGAAGGTATTGCATTTGTACTGGTAGGCTTCCTGCCAATCCATTGTTAGCTATCAATTAGATAAAGGAAGTTGATAATGATATTGAGCAGAAAGTATTAGTGTGAGAATTTTAAATATATAATAATTTTCCGTTTTTTTTAAACGTGATGCGCAAAATAATATGTCTCTTTGTAGTGTGCGTATTAATAAATAAGCAGACAAATGAAACGAAACGAAAAGAGCGAACGAATGAATGAATGGAAAGAATACCCTGGTCATATTTATTTAGAAAAAATAAAAAAATAAAAACTTACACAATTCGATCCTTTTAACCATTTGATCTTCACTTCGTTGTTCTTCCCCATCTGCTGTTCCTAATCTTTCACACGTTGTGACGCCCATTCTAACAATCGAACCTGTTGTATCGATGAAGGTTTCATACCAATCGCAATGATCGATTGGTTCCATAAATTGAAGATTATACCTCCAAATTGGTCCACTGGTCGAATAATAAAATACAGCTAATGACCATCGTTCAATGAAACGGCTTTGATAAAAAATGGATGATGATGATGTCGCCATTGTCGAAGGGATATCCATTTTGAATTCATCATTAATAGCAATCCAAACCGCTGCTAATGCTTGAGGTGTAGTAGCAGAATCTAAATCAGCCATTGTAGCCACACCAGATGAAACAAGATAATCCAATGTTTGTTCCAACCGTTCGGTATCACTACTAACATTAGGACTAAAAGTAGGACTACTGGCACTACCGCTGACTGGTGGACTGACTGGTGGAGGGACTGGAGAAAAAGTAGGAGGACTGACATAAGGAGTGGTGGGTGATGTTCCTGATGATGACGATGGCGAGGAACCACCGGTACTACCGGTACTACTAGAACCATTATTTACTTGCGAGTTATTCGACGATCCGGCATATGGATCCCTTCCGTTATCTAAAATGAGAGGAACAGCGATTCTTGAATGATGAAGAAGAAGATTAAAAAATAAGATTATAAGATACAAATTGATGGAGAGAAATTAAGTTAATCGTTAGGGATGACTTTTAATTGAAGAAAAAGAATGACAAAAAGTCCGACAAATAAATGACGTAGTATTATTACTATTATTATTACCATATCCAATAAATAAATACACAAATATAAATAAATAAATGATACTACTGTACCTTACTTACGATGTGACAATGATTGTTACCAATACTAAAGCCAGGAAAGTATAAAGACCAGCACGTGACTTTTTGTTATTATTATTATTGTTTCCAGCATTATTGAAAGTCATAGAAGCTTTATATTCATCAACGGATGGTAGTTGATCATGATCGTCATTACCATCCACAATACCAACACCATTGTCATATTCACCATCTTGAGGATTATTATTGTCAACACTACTTTTTGTTGTTTTACTACCACCAAAGAATCTACTACCCAAACTAGTACTACCACTACTGCCGCCATTCATCTTCGCCTTATATTCTTCAGGAGAAGGAAGTTGATCGTGTCCTGAAAATGCTTCTTCGTCATCGTCATCAATAGCGTCAATGTCAATGTCACCCATATCATCAGATGGAGGAGGTTGTAACGTAGATTCATCATCACCACCGTAGTCATTATTACCATCGGATGCGGTATGTTCCTCGAGATCGTTATTATTCATTTTCATCTTGATTTATGATTTCTGTACTGTTGTACTAGTACTGTTTATGTTTTTGTTGTATATTAATTCTACTTCTTTTTTCTTTCTTCTCTTCTTTGATTCTTTCGGAAGAAGAAATTTAAAAATGAGAAATAAAGGGTACAATAAAGTATGTTGTAGAATTCAGGAATTCTTTTTATTTATACTGTAATATGATATAACTTTGAAACTGTTACCTGGTACAGTACAGAAAGAGCTTGTAGTCGTATCAAATATTATTAGATCAGATTGAAATGAAAATGAAACAAATGTTAATGATATGAAAATATTAAAAGAGACAACAATGAAACAAGACGAGTGAAAGCTGAGTAGTTACTGTAGAAAGATATTCTTTCTTCTTCGCCGCATCATCGAATTCGTGAGAGACAACACACTTCTTTTACAACCGTTACGTAAAATTCCAACGTAAAAAACAAGGAGGAGAGGTGCGGATTTTCTCTATCGTGCTTATTTTTATTATTTTAAGCACGACTACCTGGTACAAAGATTTTTCCGCTAAACGCTACAAAAGCGAAAGAGGTGCAAAAAGAGAGACTACAAAAAAACTATGTAACACTAAATAAAAAATGAAAGAAAGGTGCGCACTACTAAGTAAAATTTACTGTACTAGTACTGTAGCACTAGTCCCTTGTCCGTGGGATCTTAGGGACTAACTTAGCTCGCCCTGTTGTCTTGACAGTTGAATTGTTAGAAGAGGAAGAATGGTCATTGAATGCACACTGATCCACTGATCCACTGGTCCAATGCATATTTGTATTCTACAAATGCTAGCTATAAGAAAGTGTAAGTGAATGCAAAAACTATGGACCTACTAGTGTGTCCAGGAAGCAAGCCCAGAACCAATCAAGAAAGGAAAAGTGAGAGAAGAGGAAGATGTGAAACAAGATTTGAACATCTGATTGGTATCTGGCCGTCCTATGCTCATACTATAGGAGTCCATGGTTGGCAGGCAGGCTGTACTTACTTCGAACTTTGACTGCTTTATTTTGTTGATGTTTTTTCTTTGTTATTTCGAATACGCTATTTATTCGCATTACGACGATACGACGTCTGAACAAATCTGCAACGTACAGTAACAAAGAATAGAAGGTGTGGACACGACGTATACATACCATAGTATACGATACGGTACCATTTACAACCGATAGAGTTAGTTGACGAAAACACAAGAAGGAATGAGTGATGTTCCTAGCGGCGAACAAGAATTTCCCATTCTGAGGCAACATAATCGCGAAGAGATGATGATATCATCGACGCAATCGACTCCTACTACTACTACTACTGCTACTCCCATAGTGTTTATCTTGCAAATACCTGATGATAACGTGGCATTTCGGGAAATGATGGTCGAAGAGATTCAAGAACTGATTTCTCCGCTTCGTGAGATCATTTCGGAAATCCTCATATCGTTGCATTCCTTGGCCACAGAAGATCAGGTTATATTGATGGAATTTTCCACTGGAATTTTGGTAATACATTGCATCCTTTCTACTGCGTCTACTTTTATCTCATTTTTCGTCGAAGCGCATTCGTCGTCATCGTCATCGTCGACCTCGTCGTGGGCAGACACGGAGCAACCATATATTTTTCAATTCATCAATGCTGTGAACGTCGCGCTCGCTAATTTTGATAGTATTGCGAATAAAAGCAGCAGCAACAGCAATATCATCAACAACGTCACATCATACATCACAGAAGATTGGTCAGCCAGCAAAGGAAACACCGTTGGTAATATTTTTGATTCTTCACTGATGAATTTCATCCTCTTCTATTACTCCGATACATTAAAATTTGTCTCCCCTACCGTCGATGTGATGATGATTATGTGCCCATTAGTACTAATAACTTTAACATGCGTTATAATAGCCGATAACAAATATAACCTATTCGCTACACGTTTTGGGCCCATTGTGGACCGTGGTCTACTACCTATGGGAAGTTTCTTCTCTTATAATAGATCCGATCAGCGACAACATCATCGAAGAATACCCAACGACACAGACGAGTCATCCTCCTCGGAGGGTGTGTCGTGGGAAATGCTACTACTGTTGTTTTTCGAAGGTATCCTGATCGGGTCGATTGTGGTACTGATGAGTACTGTTACGTTTTCTCTTTCTATTCTAACATCCTTGTCGACGATGGTATCGCCCCATGACAATCCGGCCTTACTGGAAGAAACGACAAAAATATTCATTTTGCTTGTTTTTGCATGGGTGGTTTGCGTTCTGACTTCAAGCGTCCTGCGCAAGACTCTTTATCTAACAACTGGTAACGACAACTACAACGACAACGACTAATGATGTTATGTGAATCTCGTGAGATTCATTTGAAATTTAATCTTACAAATGCGATAACAGACAGTGTGATACGATAAGATGCTGCGATTAGATGATGTTATGTATCGTGCACACATGTGCGTTCATGTGTCTTGTTGGAAAGAGATGTGTAATACGCCACGAGGTTATGTACAACGACTATCTTTCACAAACGAGGCATGTTTTTTTTTTCTCCTAGTTCTCAATTTTGCGGTATACTACTACTGAAGTATGCGAGAGTCAAATGTAGTTTCAAATCCCATTGGCCGAAATCTTGCCGAGAAGCCCTTTGACCGTAGAGATCCGTCGATCGCAACTAACCAATCACATATTTGGAATACAAATATATATATATGTCTCACAGTAGAATTATATTCGCATATATACAAAGACTGTGATAGGTCTTGTGTGTGGATGAAAACTAGTAGGATAGGTTTCAAAAGGCGGGTCATAATATAGGGAAAATAATAACTATGATTTATATATTCTATCCCTTGATAATATTGTATTTGTATTGATATTGATAATACGAGGTTTATTATGCTGCAATAATGACGGTATCCGATAACGCAGCATAATTAATTAATATTATACTATGCATCGTCTATTCAATTTTCCTCACAGTTGCTACTTCTTAGGTTGATTGAGATATTCGATGCTTGCAAATAGGGCAGGATCCGTTTGTTCGAAGCCACTTTGTAGAACAATTTGTATGGAAACCATGAAGACAGGGTAAAATAGATCTCCGTTCGCCTTTAGCAAAATCTTCAAGACAGATCAGACATTGTCGTGCGTCTTCCGGTAAAGCGGATGGTCCCTTTAGTGGGTCGTCCTTTAAGATGTGCGTTGGTAATTGTCTAATATCTCCTTCATCGGCTCCTAAATTTTCTGTCCCGTCTCCGAATGCATTCAACAGTTGTTCATAATTCATATTATCGATGTCATTGTTGTTATTATTAGCTCGTGCGTGACGAAGATGATCTGGATTATAATGTCGATGCAGATGTTGACGGATCAAATTATCTTGGACGCTCCCTAAGCCTGTAACTTCACTATTATTCTGCCCAGAGGATGTTCTATATATGCTACCGTTCATCTGAAGTTGATGATGAAGCATTAGATCCATCAGAGGGTCACTAGTACGGCTGTTGTTGCGGCCGCTGTTGCCGATATTTGAGTTGGAGGCGCGAGAGGCATAGTTGTCAACAGGAGTGCTACTACGTCTCGCGACACGGGTGGTAGAATTTCCTCCCGAAATGACGGTTATTTCATTCCCGTTGCTGTCGACTGTTCGTACCGAACGATAGCTAGCTCGAGGCCGTTGTCGTTGTCGGATTGGTCGATCGGTAGCAGTGTTGTTGCTGTTATTATTATTAGGCATCGTATCCACATTCGTAGCATTCATCGAAGGATAACCCGCAATACCCATTGCTACTGAGGATCGAGCTGCCGCGACATCAGTGTAGTTGTTATTTCGTGATGAGGCTTGTTGTGGGTGTCGGGTCGAAGTAATACTTTCTATAGTATGATTATATCCAGCCGATGTCCGGGATGATTCGTTGTTGTTGTTGTAGTTGTTGTTGTTTTGAAGGACTTCGTGAAATAATGCACCTCCCACAGCACCTGTTGTTCCTCCTCCCAGTGCTCCATTCAATGGGCTACGCCCTTGCATCCAATTTCCAGCAGCACCGACAGCAGCACCGATAATTGCTCCACTGCCTATATATCCTAGCGGTGACGACGGTAACTGCGATTCTTGTCGTCGATTCAGCTGTTCTGGAGAATGGAATTGTTGTGATGTAGTAATGCTGAGATTACGGTATTGACAGGCATCGCAAATAGATTCAGTTTTCGGATTCAGAAGTGTACACTGAGGACAGCCCCATTGGTTGTCATTGCGAATATCGATGTTACTATTAGTGGTATTGGTATTGTTGTTTTCCCGTGCTGGTAGCTTTCTATCGTCTTCGTTATTACCATCGTCACTATTATTTTCATTGTCTACCCCAGTATCAGTCAAGTCCACCAATCTCGCATTGTTGGAGACATTGTTGTTGGTGGCATCCATATTCACACCATATACTCCAGTAGTCAAGTCTACCATTCTAGCGTTTGAGGCGGTGAGGGTGTCATTCACTCGAGGCACCACTGAATTGGAAGGCGTAGTCTCGTTTATCAGATCAATGATTTCATTATTTGATTCGTTATTATTATCTGTGGAAGTAGTAGTATCACCATCATCGTCATCATCTTCGTCCATCATCGCGACCTCATCACTATTACCACGACGACGAGCTTTCCGGGGACGTTGATTGGGAGATGTTACAGGAGACGACCCATCACCGCCGTTTACGTTCACAGTAGCCATCGTACAAGCCCGAACGCGATGAAGTTCCAAGTTGTTTTGGGGAATTAATGCTTCACAATCGGGACAATGGACTTTGTCATCGTCGTTGTCGTTATCGTTGTCATTGTTGCCGAAATTCGAAGATAAAGAAAATTAAAGAAAACTACACTCAACACGCAAACACACGCAAACATGAAACACAGCAAACACGGCAAAATTGTTTCACAAAATTAGTCGGGATTCAGTCTCTCCGTGAGGGATAGACACGACTGGGATTAAGCTAGCTACTAAATATCTTGATAGTTTGTTGATTCTTGATAGTGGATGGTAGTGGATGGTAGTGGATGGTAGTGGATGATAGTGGATGATAGTGGATGATAGTGGATGATAGTTGTTGATAGTTGTTAATAGTTGTTAATAGTTGTTGATAGTTAATAGTTGATGATAGTTGATATACATCATTATTCCCATGGCTGAGAAAAGGTAATGGGAAGATTCAATCATCGCTGCCGAATGGGCTACCTATAAAGAAGATGATCCGAGTTATGCAGAAGATCCCGGTGTGGTTGTCGATCGGTTCTTTGTCCGCACTGTATATTACGACAGTGAGTCATACTTGTTTCCTGTAGGAATTGAAATGTAGGTTGCACGAGTGTATTTGTGATAAGAAGAAAATGAAAGTCATCTCTCGCATTAGATTAGATAATTTTAATGGAAGATCGAAGTTTCTATAGAATTTTCTTGACTATTATTTGCTACACTAGTGCTGCAATTTAGGATGTGGCTGTACAAAACAATAAGAAGACATTTCAATTTTTTAGATATGGTTTTTTGTTTTGTTTCATGGAGTATTAATTATCTTAAATTATTAATTATTCTTCTGATAGTACGTCTTCAAATCCTCCACCACTTTGTAATCCATAAAATGATTTTAATTGACCAAGCGGTCCGTTACCCCTTTCGCCTGTGGATTTTGTATCAGCTGTATTTAACGTGTCACCCATAACACCAAATATACCACTAGATCGTTCACGGATCTGTTCTAATCGTTTACGTTGTAGTCCAAAATCTGTTGTAGTTGATTCTAACGGTGCACTTGATTTTAATGTAATAACATGATCTGATTCATTAATAATAAATTCTAATCGATCAACTGTACTACCAATTAAATCCTTTTTACGTTTCGAATCAACTAACAATTGTTTATTGCTATAGTTGTTGTCATCATCTTGAGAAGATACAACAATCGTATTTAAAGGATCAGCTTCTATCGCACTTTTTAATGTTGACATAACCTCATCGGCATTAAAATTATCACGAAACGTCCATGGAGGTACATACAAGTCCAATTGACGTACATTCGATGTAGAAATACATGGAGATTTACTAGAAGCATCACACTTAACGATAGAATACGATTTTGTTGTTGTTGTTGTTGTTGGCGCCACTACTTCCACCGATTCGGTCGTCACTACTTCCGATTGTGTTGGTGTTGTGTCAACGTTCGCATCATTATCAAGTGCCAATGCGACCCCTCCTCCGCCGCCAACTACGGGAGATAATAAGATTGTAGCCGCTGCCATAAACGATACAATTTTCGATGTCGTGGTACGTATTAATACATTATGTTGTTGGTGTAATTTTGTTGTTGTTGTGGTGTGGTCGTCGGTAGTAGCTGTAGCGGTACTCGCGGTGCTGTTGGTTTTGTAACCAACCCTTCTGCCGATTTCGTGACCAATATCAGCATACATAATAATGTAAGAACGGTGGTAGCAAAAAACCCGACGGTTTGTGAAGATCGAACATTCATCATATCTCCTCTATCGGTGATAATTCAATTCCTATTCAATACTTGGTACCGTATAGTAAATATGTCATGCAACCAGTACTGTAATTGTATTGATGATGATGTAATCGATTATTAGCCCGATGAGTAATTTAAAATGTCGTCATAGCTAAAGTAAAATCGTAGTTGCTTCCACGTGGAGACGTTTGGCAAAATAATGACGCGCGCAGATCAAAATTCTAATCACGACGAAAGATTGAAGATGGACACGACGACATAAGAATATAATGATTATTAATTTTGATGATCCAATCATCGTCATTCAGTCGCAGATGTAAGAGAAAATCGATCGGCACAATCATCAATTCACATACCAAGAACATAAGAAGCATCCATACAAAACAACAGGACTATTACTTCGGTACTTCTACTAGCTAACTTAACAGCATTGTCGACAGCATCATGATGTGCAATTTTTCCTCCGCGATTTTATTCTGGGTGATGGCGATCACGATGACAATGATGAATGGTGTTTCTGCCTTTGTCGTGCCGATATCTACGATCACTTCTACTGCCACTTCTACTGCTACAACTGCTACTAATTCTGTTACCGCTTTATCTATGATAGATGTAACGGTAGCGTCGTCTATTTCCGATACGGTCGGTAATATTGCGATGATGAGCACACCAAGTACTTCTTTATTATTAGCCGAAACGGAAGCGTGGGTAAAACCAGTTTCAACTTTTTTGGGACCATTTTTGAATTTTATGGTACGTTTAAATTA
Organism: Fragilariopsis cylindrus CCMP1102; assembly: GCA_900095095.1. Lineage (NCBI taxonomy): Eukaryota > Bacillariophyta > Bacillariophyceae > Bacillariales > Bacillariaceae > Fragilariopsis > Fragilariopsis cylindrus. The sequence goes on from FMBT01000349.1 coordinate 227,551, forward strand.
AACGGGATATTTAAATATATATATTTATATATATATATTTATATATATATATACTATATATTCAATGCGGTATTCAATTAATTATCATATTACATATCATTGGTTTTGATTCGGTTTAATTTGATTGATTCGTCGGTTCGGTATTATTTGATCTGATTTCGATTTGATTTGATTTCGATTCGTAGGAAAGAATTTTTTTTAACTCACTAACATGCTTTATTTTACTACATATTTTTTCTTTTAATATCATTGCAATAGTCCTTCGCTATGGTAGGTACTTTCAATTATTTACCATTATTATTGCTTTGTGATTGTGATTGTGATTGTGATTGTAAAGCAGTACAGTAACATACTAATTTTTGTTTTTTCGAGGCCTAACTTGGCTTATTGACTACAAGTATAGTTGTAACTGATGAATAATGCCAAGAAATAATAAATGGCAAAACTCTCAACTCATTGTTTGTTCTGACTTCGTCGTAATAATATTTTCTCCTTCTTTTTTTTTTTCGGTATAAACTGCATTATATATATAAATAACAGCTCTGTCGTGTGGTCTCATCTTGGTATCCTGAAACAAATTTAAATTCATTTCCTTGGGTTATTGTTGCATGGCCTTCCGAACCATTACTAAAACTCGCTAAAGGAAAAATCCCTCCAGCATTTGGGGTTGATATTACACCAGTATTTTGGTTGGCCATATTTACATTCATCAATGAAATCCTATTAGGACAACAGGGATTATTAGTTATGAAAATGAAATACGGGATCTAAAGATAAAACAATGGAAATAACTCAACATAATTACTCGACACTATACAAACGAAGTTCTTCTGATATAGATACTTTGTTGTCTCTATTCATATTGTATTACTTTTGAATTTAATCGCACCAGTTTTTTTTTAAAATTTATCATCTATATATGTTTATTCGAATGAATCGCACAACAACCAACTCGAATCAAATCGACTGGTATCGTTGCCAAAAATAATTGCAAAAAATGTTGTAGTGCACGCACTTTCGCTTTTGATACTTCAAGTACTGTACAGCTCCAATTTTTGGATTATTTCCCGTTTCATAAAAATCTGCTTTTATGTAATGTATAAATTTGTATATTTACAATTTTCATTTTGGAAGAGATCCTATCGTTTTGAAAGTGGCTCCACCAAATTTCACTGTCTCCTCTAAGAATTGAGATCCACTTCCTACTTTACAAACTCCACCTTTCAGCGAAAGTCGTTCTGGATGATCATCGGGGAGGGCCTTCAGTGTGTGTGTATCAGCGAAGAGAAGGGTACATTTCTCAGATTCCAACACTTCCAGGGTGGCATCAGCCCGTTCCGAGGGGACTCCACATCCACGAATATCACCCACAGATGGCAAAACTAGGGTTGCACCCGTGTTTAACGTTGAACAAACAGCTGACCCTATACCGAATGGGTGGCATAGAGTAATGGCAACGCATACAACGTCATCTTCAATCATAGCAACTTCCCAGGCCGCATCCGTACCCATTTCTAGAGCTTCCAAATTTGTAAAAGGTTTCGTGTTGTTGTAGTAAGCATGTGGAGGCAAAACGGTGACGTCAGTATCCTGTTCGTTATCTTCTAGTCGAAATTCCTCTAATCCCAACATGCCATCGTTACCGTGAATCAGATCTAACAAAAATTCTCCGCTTAAAAACGGAACAGACAAATTTGTTTCTGCCAAAAATCCAGTTCCAGATGCCGATACACTTCCTCTAACTTTGGGTAATTTAGCCATCCCTTCCAATCCTTTCGTAGTAGCATACGTAACCCCAATACGATTACAAGCAATCTGTAATATAAGATTTTCTGCAACATTCGGTAGGTCACTGACCATCACGTCATTTCGTTCGTACCCGTAGGCACGTAAATAGCCAGCCAGCATGTTGGTCTTATCACGGAAATCTTCATAAGTATAACGATGGAGAGGATGAGAATCGTTTCCATTGCTACTATCGTACGACGTAGTATCAGTTGCTGTTACCGATCTCATTAAAAAGTCTGGTGACGCAGAGACGACCCCAACTCGATTTTTCGGCACTCGTAACGCGGTGGCGTCAAGAACGGCCGCAATAGTCTTGGCGATCATTTGTGATGACATGTCTAGCTAGCTATTATCTAAATAGGAGTTCTCCACTACTTCTTGTTCTTATTTTCTTGTTCGATTTTTCTTTATTCGGTGATCGATGATTGATGATTGATGATTGCATGATTTATTATATGATTTGACATTGACAAAAAATGAGAAGCGATCTTCGCAAATCTACGCCTAAGTTAATTCGGGGCTAATTCTGTCGTCTTGAGTCGTGTATCGGTAACCGAACAGCACAATGTACTATGCTGCATCACTCAAACTCTCTTTGTAGTATCTAACAGGAAGGAAACGTACCAAGACTTAATCGTTATTTCGGCGACTTGCTGTTTTAAATATAACGGTCATGGCTGAACAATGGTGGAACCGTGGCTGAACTTTGGCTTGATTGATTCAGCCATTGTTCAGCCATGAATATTTCCATTTATGTAGCTTAATAGTAACTATTATTTTCATGGCTGAATAATGGCTGAATCGATGCAGCCATGGTTCCGCCATGGTTCAGCCGCGATTCAGCCACGACCATTATATTTTAAAAACGTTAAGTCGCCGGCTATCCGTGATTAAGACTTGATACGTTTCCTTCCAGTAATACATCTTGAACTTCACGCAATACAATAGTATGTGTGGTAGAGAGAGAATTTCTAGATGTACACACTCAAACTCTATGTAACAATAATACAAGACTCATATGTACTTCACACAAAAATGCTGTCACCACAGCATAGATGAGTAATACTTGGAAAAGGTCAAATTGATGACAATTATTTCATTTTCAGTTGTGAAAATCCTTAGATACTAAAAGGATAGAAATTGTACATTGTCTATAGGGCTTATTACTGATTGCACATTTGCTATGCTACTTTGGGTATGTAATATATTATATATCATCTTCATCATCAAGAAGTATCATCCAGATTTCAAATTCTACTATATTATTTGTGTGTTGTTGGTTGTGATTGTTGGTATCACTGGTCTCATTTTTGTGTATGTGTATATATTTATGACAGCGTCATATTACTTGAGCATTTTTTGTTGTATTCTTCACATCACGCACATCATGCAGTATAATATTATTATGGTGGTAGGCAGGCAGGCTTGTTGAAAGACTCCTAGCAATACCACTTAAGATGTAATTGTAATTGTATTTTGATGATGTAGTCTCACTAAATCACATAGCATGTACGCACTACTACTTAGTTAGACTTTTTCTTCTCTATTCACAAAGCACACACTCTGATTACATTTTCTCCTATCACAACACATATCACATACTACTAATCTAAAGGACATGCACTGTTACCCCTAGCAGACCATTCACTACATGATGTGTGTCTGTTTAGGTACACTTAGCTATTGAAGACTAGCACAGGAAAAACTAGATATTCAAGGCCTGATTATCACTTACCAAAAACTACTGGGTAATATAATGAAGAGGATAGGAGCTCTTCTTCTCTTCATTATTTTAAGTTTGATAGTGCAACACTGCTAACAATCTTCAAACTCTTGGGGTTGTATTCTATTTCAATCTTGGCGAGGCACTGAAAAAAATCCCTGTCATCAAGAGAGTTTCTCAACTGATTTTCCTGTCCAGTCTTATAAGAAGTTATACTATCCTTTCTGGATAAGTTACATGCATTTTAAAATTGAAGCATATATCAACAACAGAAACATCCGCATAGTTCCAGGATTAGTATGTGTCCAAAGAAAGGTCTGGTACTGCTATGCTGGTTGATGAGTTTTGAGTCCTACATTGCTTTGTACTCTTCATACTGTTTTACAATTTTTGTATTTCCATTCATTTTCACGACTGATGGGTGCAACGAGAAAACTTCATTCAGAACGACGTTTTTGTCACTTTTTTGAACAATGTTAGCTTTCAATTTGAAGTTTGTTTGCTCTTTTGACGAACTATGATCTCGAATTCATTAAGCCAAAAAACGACACATAAGAAAAGAATATCGAATCTACCGAATGCCTATTTGTCTTCTAAAAAAATCTCACGTACGACTCTAGTACTTTATCATTCCACGGCAGAAGTAAACAGTGTCCATTTTCATTCTCTCTTGCTAAGTATTCAGTATTTGTATTGTGATCAGAATACTGTTTTACAACTCATAGTACGTCGACGCAAACAAACAAACAAACAAAAGCAATTCAAATCAGATCAAATCAAATCGAATCATTATGACTAACCCCACTAACCACCCTTCAGAATCCAAACGACCACGCTTAGCGCGTAATTGCAACAGAGGCAATTCTACTCTCTCTAATAACGATCCTCGTCCTGATACTCCCGTATCATCGTCTCGTCAACCTCCTCCACCGGTTGTGGTCGGTCTTATTTTTACGTATGATACGTCACCCACCTCTAACAATATTGAATCTGCGTTATGTGTTATCAGTGACGTAAATAAGAAATATACAGACCACGAAATTTTACAGGCCTTGAAGGATATTTTAAGATGGTCCTACGCCAATAACGACGCCATTGATCGTCGTGGATTCCTGAATGAATTCCTGGAACTTGCCGGAATTTCACGCGTCCTGAAGTTTCTTACGATGCCGAACAATATTTGCGATACGGACTATGTCGAATTCATTGGTAAGATTATTGGCAATTGCACTGACCCTGCACCAAATTATGAAAATCTAGACATAACCCAATTAATGGCAAGGAAATTTGTTGAAAAGGACGGTATCCTCACAATGCTTCTTGCAAATGAGGAATATAATGGTGGAAGCAATAGTAGGGAACTACAAGCCGTATATTCTATCTGGGCAGCACTTGGTAACGTCTATGATTACGACGCAGACGCAATAGACGAGATAAAGATGGATGACCTTCTAGACGTATTGGATAGTGGTCTAGCAACCCTAACATTGTTGAATGGTGCAATTGACGCATATTGGGTCCCTCGTATTATACATCAAGTATTTAGAGTGACGCAACGTTCGTCCAGGAGATATGATTGACAATTTACGCCCTAGATTATTGCCGGTACGCACGAGTAATAATCACTAATCATTATCGACCAGCCGTCTCCTCCTCCTCAAATTGCATACCAAGATAATAATAATAGTAATAATAGTAATAATAATTATAATGATGTGTATTACCCTCACTGGTCGTTCCTCCTCCTCAAATTCTACCGGCCGTTCTTCCTCGGGTAATACAAAAAAAATAGAAAGACAGGTAAAATCATTCATCGACTTACATATATTAAATACATCCATTTAGGATAAACATATTTTTAGATCGCTATTTAATCCTCCACCCGGATTTATTCTTCTAAGGAAACCGTAGCAACAAAAATATGACAATAATATATACATTTTTGGACTATACTATCAAGAGTGAGTTGCAGTAGTTTTCTATTGATGATCGGAGGATGATCGTATACAATACAATTATATAGTGCTATTTTAATCATATCCATGACGAGAAAAAGAAATAGGGAAAGCCAAGTTCAAGGGACGGTACAACAATGTAGATTATTCATCAATAAATCTAAAAATATATTGATAGAATTTTAGAAAAAAATGCTATTCATATCAAATAATTGCTACTATAATTTGATGGTAAACACAACACCTTGTGATAGGAGAGACAATGTCACTGGATATGCTTCCTTCTTAGAAGGAAGGAAAGAACCATTGAGTCCCTGAATTAACAAATCATTTGGCAACCAAATTTTTGATCTATGTACTAGTGCGTACACACTTGTATGTGCAAGATCACATCCACTGAGGTTTTGTGACATACGGTACATACACAGTACATTATGTTAGGAAGACACAAGCTTGTTCATTTTATATTTAACTCATAATTGTTGTATCTTTTGATAGCAGAAGTGATTTTATCCATTATCTGAATAGTCATGATATTGATGACGATGACGACAAGAATAACGATAACGATAACGATAATGATAATGATAATGATAATGATAACAATAACAATCATGACAATGACAATAACAATAACAATAACAATAACAATCATGACAATAATAATGATAATGACAACGGCAGGCAATGATTTTTCAATCTCTTGATGAATCACAAGATAACGATGGCGAGGATGATGATGGAGCTATTTGTGATCGAACTATTTGCGACTTTAAAATATGAAAAGTCAGATCAGCAGAATCTTAGCCTTAAGTTAAGGGATATTGGTTCGGTGTTATCACCTTGTATAGTATATTCTGAATTGGATATTAATAGTAATCATAATTTTGCTTATTATTAGTTTCTTTCTTTACCATCATGACTAATTATTTACTGTAATTACCTTTCAGATTATATTTTACATACATTAGTTTCAGTCAGAACCTTTCTTGTGTGTAAGAATTAAGATTTTAACCCTATCTTTTTTCAAAAGAATCTACTTGATCTTGTGAGGCGTGCACAGAGCAATCTGCTTTTCTCCATTGCCCAATCTATCACCAAATCCAAGATACCGACCATTAGTCGTAACCATAATATCCAATAGTTTTTAGTAGAGACTTGGAGTCTTGACATTCAAACTACGGAATGATTCGTTTGCTGACAAATTTGCACGTTCGTGGACTTTGCCTTTCATTACAATCCATGGTCGGTTTAATGCGATATCACTCTTACGGAACAAACCAAAATCAAATGCAATATCCAGGATGATGTGAATTTGACCTTGAGAGTTGTACATATTTAAATTGATTGCGTCCTCGTTGTTATTGGTCGTACTACTGATACTATCCTTGTTAGCGGATGTACCTTTAACAGCATGCTCTGGTGAAAGTTGTTGAACAATCAAATCGGTACTTCCCATCAATGCATTAAGCTGAAAGTAGGCGTCGGCCGATGCAGATGATTTTGCCAAACGAACGAGGAGACGCTCGTATAAGTCTTCCTCGTTCATACTACTTTTATCACACAATACCTTCGAAATTGCCTTCAGCATTATTATGCCACCATTATTCGTACCAGCATTAACAATCACGTCTTTCAAGTCGGCTGAATGACGTGGATTAAGAACAACGTCGTTCAGTACTATTTTTTCTTCAGAAACTTCCTTTTCCAATTCAGATATTGGAATATCGATGTGATCGATCGGAGCATCCAAAGGAATATAATTCAGAAAATTATGCTCCTTCAAGCTTCGCAGTATCATTCTTCGATCATTGGAACGAGCGTATCGAACCAGGTTGGACTTTAATTTTTCGATCGATTCCTCACGAGATTCTATATGATGATCGGTAACTGATCCTGTCATAATGCTGGTATTTTGGTCGACAGAATGAGATGCCATTGTCATCGATGCTGTCGCCATGGTAGCGTTATACTGTACGGAGGACGCCATCTTTCTTTCTTCTGCAGACAAAGGTTGCGTGAAGTGATTAATGTAAAATAGATAGCGTTAACAGAACAATTATAAAAATTATTAGATGATTTTGATTTCCTTCGCATTTTTGATGACGATGAACAATATTTATTTGTTGTGCAAAAGTAAACGACATTTATTTGGCGATGAAAAACGCGCCATCATATTAGAGACTATATTATGTCTCCATAAAAAGTGATATTATGTCTACTGTACATAAAAGTGAGCACGATTGGAAAAAAATGATACGTACGGTCATTCCAAACACAAGATCCCATAATACCTTCGCATTACTAGTATGTCAAAACTCAACAAAATGAGCGTTGAGCAAAAGTTGAAAGTTACAACAAATTAAATATCTTCACTTCACACACCTTCCGATATCTACAGTACATGGTACAAAGTCTGTGTAGTATATTATTCATATAGCGAATAGCAACAAAAACATCTCCACGATGCTTCGTCAAAGAGCTCAGCTGCTACTCTCAAGGACCTCGTCCGTTGCTTCGACTGCAAGAAATCAAGCATGCAACAACAACAACAACAAGTTAGCCAATATTAGTCATCGACGATCGACGGTAACACTACCCGCACAAATATCATCATCTTATCGTGCTGTATCTACAATGTCGACTTCGGAGTCAACTTTTTCGTCTTCTTCTTCTTCCGTTTGGAATACCACCACGGCCCTAATAGCTGCGACAGTTGCAACGACTGTAGTTGCGACATCCGATTATGTATCACCCAACAAAACCACCGACTGTTGTGGTATCGTCGGTGTAATCGGCACAAAAGACCATGCCGACGCACGCGAATTTTTATTAGATGGATTAACAATATTAAAAAATCGTGGATATGACAGTGCAGGTATCGCTACCGTTCCTATTCGGGGTGAAGATATTCATATAACTAAGTTCGCATCCGATGGTGATAAGGCAGATTCGATAGAACTCGTGGCAAACCATTCTCAACATCTTGGACACACAATGGGCATCGCTCACACACGATGGTGCGTTATATCACTACTTAAACTTGTACTCATAATATTACGTTGTTTTTCCCGAATTATGTTATGAAATGTTTCTACAAAATTGAACGTTAAGAAAGATTGATATTAATTACGGATTCAAATTGTAACTTCCGTATTCATTTTTTGATGAAACGATATACGATATATATGAAACAATTCCTGTTCAACTGTTCATTTGATTTGGGCATACCACTTGTGTACACACTAACCATTCGTATGATCTCGTATACTGTATTTTTAAAATCCGAAAACAGGGCGACCCATGGAGGCAAAACAGACGAAAATGCTCATCCTCATCAGGATTCATCGGGAAAAATTGCGTTGGCGCACAATGGGATCCTTAATAATGCCAACGATCTTAGACGAGAATTGCAAAAAGAAGGACATATCTTCACCTCGCAAACCGATACGGAAGTCATCGTTAAGTTGATCGGCAAGTATTATGATGGGGGTAAGAGCAAAGACGACAATAAGGAGAATAGCATCACACTAAAGGACGCTACCCGAATCGCCTTGGATCAATGCGATGGAACATGGGGACTGGCTATCGTTTGTTCCGACACACCCGATGAAATGGTTGTGGCCTGTAACGGCTCACCGTTGGTAATAGGAATTGCTGACGATCGTACCTTCGTCGCATCGGAAACCTCCGCATTCAACCGGTACACCAAAAACTTTATCAGCATGAAGGATGGAGAAATCGGTGTCTTACATGCTGATGGACGAACCCTCGATCTGAGCCGGACGCAAATAGCTCCCGATCAACAGGTTAAGCTGTCGCCGGAACCGCATCCTCACTGGACGATCAAAGAATTGACGGAACAACCCGAGGCTATCGCTCAAGCGCTCAACTTCGGTGGACGGATGTCCCACGATCGAGTTATTTTGTCAGGATTGGATCGCAATGAGGATCAAATGTCTAAGATTAAGCACATGACATTGAGTGCATGCGGGACGTCTCTCAACGCGGCGAAGTACGGAGAAAGAATAATGAAACAACTAGGATCCTTTGATAGCGTCGCGTCGATCGATGCCGCCGAAACAGAATCGAAAGATTTTCCATGCATGGACAACGTTCAAACCACGGGGTTGATAGTGGTATCACAATCGGGCGAGACGAAGGACGTTCATCGGGTCCTTGTCAATGCTATGGAAAAGGGTATCGCCGCTCTCAGTGTGGTAAATGCTGTCGGCAGTTTGATCGCACGTACGACAAATATGGGGGTGTATTGTAATGCGGGAAGAGAAAACGCCGTGGCAAGTACAAAGGCCTTCACAACACAAGTCACTGTATTAGCTTTAATTGCTATCTGGTTTCGAGAATGTCGCGACCGCGCAGCTGGACGATCTCCAAACATTGAAGCGGGAAGAGTCAAGGACGCACTAATGAGATTACCTATTACTATTGGAATGGCAATGAAAACTTGCAGACCTCAATGCAAAAAAATTGCAGAAAAACTCATGGATAAAGAACATTGTTTCGTTTTGGGGAAAGGATACGCTGAGCCAGTGGCCTATGAGGGAGCGCTCAAAATTAAGGAAATGTGCTATCTCCATGCCGAGGGATACAGCGGTGGTGCCTTGAAGCATGGTCCGTTCGCCCTTATTGAAGGTGAAAAAGGAAAGTATGGAGCCACTCCCATTATCATGTTTATCCTAGACGACCAGCACGCTCAGCATATGAGATCGGCAGCGGAGGAAGTGAAGGCAAGGGGAGCACAACTCATTATTATTACTGACAAGCCTTCATTAGCACGCGATTTAGACGACGATCCGATTATTATTCCACAAAATGGTCCGATGACAGCTCTGACAGGTGTGATTCCCTTGCAACTGATAGCATACGAACTTGCTTTACTCCGGTACGTCGATTTGGTGGACTGTATTTTCTTCAATTTCAATTTTAATCTCAAAAAAACAAATCGTCTCACCCTTCATTCACCTACTTTTTTAAAATCTTTACGCAGTGGGATCAACCCAGATACTCCACGGAACCTCGCAAAGGCTGTAACTGTTGATTAGATACTTTATTTAACAGTCTCTCTGTACCAGGCAATCTAGCCAATACGATACAATTTGTTTGGTATTTCTTCGTGACTTTTTTAGAGTAACAACGTTTAAAGTTCACCATCAAAATATGTTTGTATCTTCAGCGCATTATTTGGATGGATGTTTTTTGTCTAGTTTTTCTTTTCAATAGCTGAATCAAACGAAAATTAATTATCGAAAGATCCTAGTTAGCTTTCCACACTAAGCACCCACTGCCGGTACTCAAGTCTTTTTTTTTAGATCTCTTTTCTCATTTAACAACAAAATTTAGTTGAGACTATGAAACTAAAATAAATAATGTCCTACAAGGAGACGGAGTGATCCTCAAGTAGAGCTGTAAAAGACATCCTACAATTTACAGGATAGAAGCAAAGCAACTAGCTAAGTTACCATATCAAATAGAGTGGCAGGGGTAGCAACAATAATGAACTAGCTTCTGTAGTATAGCATACGGGTGGGGTACGTACGAGAACGACACTTCGCGCGAGGAAATATTTTTCTAGTCGTACTACGCGCAGTAGCATTATTGATGATAATGATACAACGAATGACGAATCTTAAATTTTTTTCTCGATATAATTATTTGTTGTGAGAGAACGCACATACAACTGGAATACCAAGAGCAAGGAAAATCTTTTCCGAGAGTGAAAAGGTGTTTAAAAAAAGCAAACAAGTGATCGCCAACATCTCATTATACCCGCTATTGATTTGAATCAAACAAAAATGAATGTGTGTCGTCAATTACTATCAATTTTGAAAAAGTTGCGACAAATTTTTAACGCTTTCGATCATATTCGCTCGCTCACTGCCTAATTAGGTCTTAGAAAGAAAGGAGAAAAGCGATAGAGAAATGTTTCATCAACTAAAGGCTGATTGATTCCTTCATTCATTGCAATCTTCAGCTCATAAAACTTGATAACTACGATCTTCTAATTCAACCAACTAACTTCTATCCGAATTCAAAACATGAATAACACCACTATTTCCCATGGCTTCCGTGCTGTCATCGGCGGATGCAATCGTCGTATCTCTTTGCTGCTTTTGATACTAGTCGTGTTCGTATCGTCTGGGGTAACTGGAAGTGGACTTCGCGCAAGAGAACTCGGAATCGGCTGGGCGCCAACTGATAGCAGCAGCGTCGATGTTACCGACGCACCAGTTGCTATCTCTGATGAAGGAATGATCGATGACAGCGATGAGCTCAAATCGATCAGAACCAAGTCGACGAAATTGAATTCAATCAAGAAGAAGGAGCACGAGCCCAAGAAGGTAGCGAAGGCGAAGAAAGGTACTGATAAGATGACTAAGAGCGAGAAGAGCGCAAGAAAACTCGGAATCGGTTGGGTGCCAACTGATAGCAGCAGCGTCGATGTTACCGACGCACCAGTTGCTATCTCTGATGAAGGAATGGTCGATGACAGCGATGAGCTCAAATCGTCCAAGACCAAGTCGACGAAATTGAAATCAGTCAAGAAGAAGGGCGACGAATCCAAAAAGGCGGCGAAGAAAGGCATTGACAAGATGATTAAGAGTGAGAAGAGAACAAAGTCGAAGGGTGATGAGCCGACGTCGAAAATCGATATAGAAGAGGCCATCGATGATGGAGCAATTGAAGATTCTTCTACTGACAGCCCGTTTACTTTTGATCCTACCACTTTTGCACCAACTACAGCGGTACCATCTGCCGACGATCCAACAGCGGCTCCTGTAGTACCAAGTACACAGTCTCCAACAAAGGCACCAAGTACACAGTCTCCAACAAAGGCACCAAGTACACAGGCTCCAACAAAGGCACCAAGTACACAGGCTCCAACAAAGGCACCAAGTACACAGGCTCCAACAAAGGCACCAAGTACACAAGCTCCAACTTCGAGAAAGTCTACGAAGGCAGCAACAAAGCAAGATAAGAGCAGCTCCAAAAAGACTAAAGCGCCGGCGGAAGGTGTTTGAGGAAACGAATTTACCTTCATTAATTCTGTATCAGTGTTGGAAAGGAAAGTAGGCTTCGTATTGCAAAAGTATAACATTATGCATCAAGATTTGTGATTTGATGCAAAATTTCATGTTTTGAAAGTAAAGATTATTGCACTCTATCATTCCAGATATATCGGGTACAGTGTATACGAGACTGGGCCCTGATGTGATGTAGCAACTAATTTTAAAATAATATAGTCAATAAAATTATATTATAACTACCAACTAAATGACTATATATGAGGATGGAAATTACAAATCCAATTTCTCTTTCGTCTTTACCTTATAATAGGTACGCCGTTTCGTTTCCTTAGAACCTATACAATCGTCTGGCCTGGTATCACTAGTATCTGAAGCTCTCGAATTTTTCAATTTCTCTTTTTTCTTAATCTTGGGGGATTTAGTAGATTGACCCGAGCTTGGTAAATATTCATCCGGACTTTGCATTAGATCTATTTCTTGCTGTCGGATACCAACAGATCGCAGATTAGATTTTGTTTCACTTAGCAAAGACTTTAATGTCTTTTTTTTCGTTTGTGAGGGCGATGACGGAACAGAAATACCGTTACCCTTTTTATTTTCCAAATCCTCACTTTTTTTCTTCTTTTTCTTCTTCTTTACGCTACTTTTATCCTTTGGCTGTAAAGAAATAGAAGATGGACTGATAACACTACCGCTAGAAATCTTAGAGGAAGTTTTCTTTTTCACTGACGGCGATGATATATCAGTTGTATTTTTCTTTGTTTTAGAGTTACGTTTTTCTTTCGGTGCTTTTGATGATGATGGTGATGATGATGTCCCCGATGATGCTGTAATGCTTTTGGGTATCGGATCCATTTGTTGTATGGGAGGGCTGTCGTCGTCGACACTACCGCAGGTAGAAATACTTACATCGCTACTAATATTTGTGTCGTTATCGGATGATACAATATCATCTAAGAAGTCATCGTCGGAAATAGAATGTGGTTGTCGTATTATTGTTTTCTTGCCATTTTTGTAAACGACGGATATCTTTTCCTTTTTGTCATGTTCTATCTCCTTTTTATTACTGCTGCTTTTACTACTGTGTGATAGATTGCCATTGTTGTTGTTTGAATGTTCTCGTTGAATGTTACTTATTTCTTCCGGTTTTGAAATTTTCTTTTGCATCCCATGTAGAGTACCGGACTTAGCGGCCATCAAGGATCGTCGAACGGGAGCTCCCCGTTTCGCAGGAGAGTTTTGGTTTCGTTCGGTATTATTGTTGTCTACGGCGTCTTCCGTTTCTGCTACAGCTTCTTTTTGCTTTTTGGTCGCTAAGTCTTTACTCGTCCGCATCCCATGAAGAGTGCCAGACTTAGCGGCCATCAAGGATCGTCGAACAACGGGAGCTCCCCGTTTCCCAGGAGAGTTTCGGTTTCGTTCGGTATTATTGTTGTCTACGGCGTCTTCCGTTTCTGCTACAGCTTCTTTTTGCTTTTTGGTCGCTAAGTCTTTACTCGTCCGCATCCCATGAAGAGTGCCAGACTTAGCGGCCATCAAGGATCGTCGAACAACGGGAGCTCCCCGTTTCGCAGGAGAGTTTTCTGCAGCTTCTTTCGTTTTAGTATTCGTCCGCATCTCATGAAGAGTACCGGACTTAGCGGCTATCAATGATCGAGTAACGGGAGCTCGCCGTATCGGCAGAGGAGAGTTTTGGTTTGTTAGAGCATCTTGATCTTTTGACGCTGATTCTATCATCGCCCTAGCCTTGGCGACACCGATTCCCATGTCGTGAGAAGTCCCGGACTTCGTTTTACCAAGCAATCGATTAAGAGGTGGACTTCGTTTTTCTTCATCAAATGTTTCGCGTTTGGTTCTGTATGATATTCTGTCTTTCGTTGGATTGGGTGACATTGGGGAGGGACGTTCTGTTTTTGCAAAGGCTAGATTTAATCCCATATTATGAACATCATCGTTCGAAGCAGCCTTACTGGGAGGATGGTTGGTGGGTGATTTGGCAGGACGTCGACTACTGATGCTACCTACATATTGTTTTGATAGCGCATCTGGACTTTTTTGATGCGACAAAAGATCATTTATTAATGAAGACGACGGTTTCATGTCCAAAGACACACTTTTACATCGTCGTGGTACGTGATCGCGTGGTACTGCTGCTAAACGAGGATGATATATACGACGTCCTCCTACTGGTGAAATAGTCAGTTCAATTGCGAGATCGTCCGTCGACTGTGATCGGGAGGGTAATTCTCGATGATTTCGTTGAAGCGATCTGATACTACTGTTGTTGCTGTTGTTACAATCTTCGTCGTTCAAGGTCACGATGATGTCATCATTCACTACTAGTACAGTACCGTCGTCGTCGTCGTTTATTTGATTTTGTTCTAGTTGTATTTTCAGAAGCATATCACCCCACGGAACAGGTGCTACATCTGGCCCATCAGGTGGATCTTCTTCCAAACCACACTCCACCATGAAGGCTGTATGTCGCATTTCTCCAATCTCATCTTCTTGATAAAATAAATCATCGATCAAATGATCTTCCAATCTAGGAACAATTTCTGTTTTCGTAACGAGTTCAACGGACCATTGGATACGCATCGCCATGGCTGAAGACAATTTATATTATTATTATTATTCTCTCTGTTCTTCTTTCTCTCTCTCTCTCTCTCTTTCTCTTTCTCTTTCTCTCTCTCTCTCCTACTCTCCTACTCTCTTCTAGAGCCTTAATTGTAGTCACCGTAGTGTAGCATAAAGTCAATGTATTCTAATTCGGTTGTTTGTGTTGGAATGCTAATGTACCAGGTACGCCAATCATATGTCATACGCAAGCACTTCGAGAGTGTAATAATTTATCTAAATTTCAATTGTACCGGTAGATATACGATCGATGGGCGTATGTTACAAATGACTATTTTTATTTATTGTAATGATAATATTATAATAATATATAGAGTCCTAATATGTACAAGCGGATGTAACATAATACTTCCTCTGTGCACCGTTAAGTGATTGCGCGCTATCGTTTGTAATTATTAGAAAATAAAGCGTTGAAGCCTTAAAATCTTCGTACAATCTTCGCTTATTTTTATTTGTTTCGTACATTTCGCATTTTGTGGTAGATTTTAAGGGTTCAATGCGCTTTATCGTCTAATAATTCTTAGCGATAGTGTGCAGTCACTTAGCGGTACACGGAGGAAGTATGAATGCACTACTGTCATCCGATATGAATGCACGAATAAAGATTACTACGATACGACTACTATGTACTAAAGCTACTTCTACTTTACATGTACGTACCGTACTGTGCTTACAGTCAGGTTTATAAATTTTTTGATGCCTGCTTACAGTAACGTTAGCTCGTGAAGCGTTTCAGTCTTCGAAAAGTCTTCAATCCCATCTTATAATTTCAAAAATGCTGCCTGCAATCAATCGAACACCGAGCAGTGGAACAGTGGCAGCAGACAGCAACAAGGACAACATACACTACTGCATCAAAAACTGAATCAATTGAATCCATCAACATCTGATCATTGATTCGATTCACTAATTCTTTTAGAAAAAAAGGGACGAATCACTCATACGTTATATACAGTAAATATTAGTTCTTCGTTCGAACACGAACTTTAAACAAGTATGGGGAAACGTCCACGAACACCTCATTTCATAGCTGGAATCGGTGATGGCAACGTTCACGACGGCAATGATGACGTTTTTCGGTTACGGGGAAACAATAACAATAATGACAATAGTAAGAATAAGAAGAATGGCGGTACAAGTACTGACGATGACGAGGACAATAACATCAACAACATCAACAGGAATAGATACCATTCAAATCAACATTCAAATCGTCACCAACAACAAAATCGATACGATCTACGCAATCATCGTCCGGATCGTAATAACGTTGCGACTGGTGGAAATGATAAATTTTCACAACAACAACACGAAGAAGAAGAAGAATCTGCTCCCTGGAGTTTGGATGCTGGCGCCTTTATTAACGAACACATCACTCACGTTCCAGATATGAAATTTGATATGATGGGTGATATAGTTCAACAACTACCAACGGTACATCAGTTACAATCCACTGGAGGAGGAGGAAGTGGACTGTGGCAAGTCTCCGCATTTGCCTTTTTGGGAATACTCGTGATAATATCTGCCATC
Source organism: Fragilariopsis cylindrus CCMP1102 (assembly GCA_900095095.1). Taxonomy (NCBI): domain Eukaryota; phylum Bacillariophyta; class Bacillariophyceae; order Bacillariales; family Bacillariaceae; genus Fragilariopsis; species Fragilariopsis cylindrus. The sequence goes on from FMBT01000349.1 coordinate 244,230, forward strand.
ATACTACATTTTGTATCAGAATCGGCTGGATCGTCTTCTGGGTCCAATAGTAAAAAATGTATTAACACTAGTACTTTTATGAGCAGCAACAATAACAATAACAATGACTCATCACCTACCAGTCGTCATCACTCTGGGAGTAATTCTCGTCAATATAGAAGACGACAACGACGGTTGCAAAAACTACAGAAGAAGAAAAAAACTGACGTCTGGAGCGACGATGAAGAACCTATTCAGGACGGTGGTCGATTCTTTTCAATGAACGATAAGATATTATCTTCATTGAGCAGAGATGGTGATGGTGGTGGTGGGTATGGATCTCCTCCGAACGAATACGATGAAAACGAATATGAAAATAATGATAACGAATACGGCGATTATGACAACAATAATAACAACTCGATATATCATCAATCGGATTATTATCGTGAACCAAATTCTCATCTAGCAGCTCAACACAGTCGTCTCCGAAGGACTGGAATTACAGCTACAGCTACATCTGCAACTCCAACTGGAACCAATACGTCTACGACAAATAATATTACTAAGGAACCCTATGATTATTACGATGTTGGGGTGGTACCAACCTATAAGAGTCCAGCAGCTTCTAAATATATGATGCAAACGACGACGACGAAATCATCATCTACGGCATCGGCAGTATTCCGATCAACAACAACCCCCCAGCGAGGGATCAGTCCTATGAATTCCTATAGTAGCGGTGGTGGCGGTGGTGGTTCAAGACAGAGACGACCTACTAATAATAATAATAATAACTTCAACAGCAGCAGCCTCAACAATAGCAATATTAGATCATACCACAGCGAAAAATCGAACTTTTCTCCCACTGGCTCCACTTCGTCACCATATCGGGATTTCGGGATTGCAGAGAACAACAACAACAACAACAACAACAACTATAAACATAACAATAGCTTCATTGCGATAACACCCTCATCGACAAAAACTCCTATATCTGGAAAACTTCGAATTCCACCCACTCCTGATGCATTTACCATGACAGATGGTCAGCATCAACAGTCGAGTAGTAGTAATGATGATGGTAATAATAGATTTCATTCAGACGCTTCTTCGTCTTCTTCGAATCTGCTACCAACGCCTCGCCATCAAAATCAATCGTCGTTGTTGATACCAAACACAAAAGATACAATAACGGAGGATGATATGGGTGGGGTAGGTAATAAAAGAATAGCCGATTTGGGTGCCCGTCTCCTCGACGACACGGGATCCAGATTTTCTTCCTTCGCATCGATGGGCGATGTCGACAGCAACGAAAACGAAAACTCTCTCATACCAAACAATCATGATAGAAATTATCAACGAACAATTGAGGATCGAAGGGATAGTGAAACTTGGTCCCGTGCTTCCGGTGGGGGATACGGTGAACTATGTGATGTTTCTTCAACGCTGTCTCAATCTCAATCCCCGCATCATTTGCACAACAATAACAAATCGCCATCCATTTCGATGAATAACGAAAGCTTTTCTTCCATCAATAGCCGTCGTCAACACCAAGAATCACTAGTGTTAACTCCAGGGAATTCTGAAGAAACTCCAATCATTGGAAATGCGCGCAAGACGATTATAATTAACGATGGTGTAGCAACAAGTCTTCACGCAGCTGCGTTACTACCTCCCATGGGGATATCAGATGATTGTACCACCCAAGATCAAGCTGATCCCGTTATTCCGTACATACCCTCATTAAAGAAAACTCAATGCGGTACCGATACTGGTTTGTCATATCCGTTACTTTCCGGAAATGCGCCACCACGTTCTATAACTATGGATGAATTACGATTGGTTGAAATGGAAACGGGCAATTCGATGCATTGGGATACAGATCATGAGGATTTCAATACCTCCTTTGCAGGAGATTACGGTGACGATCATGTAGACGCAACGACGGGGAAAGTGTATCCTTCGAGTAACCAACGTCCTAGTTCTGATGAGGGCTCCGATATTTCTATTCCGAGTGGTGATCCTCGTAAAAGTATTATCCATAAACGCCAAAACTTGACAATGTCGAGCGATTCAGCGACGTCGCTCCAATCTAGCATTAATTTTGAGGAATTACAGCTACAAGAGATCATTGGAGGGGGTGGCTTCGGTCAAGTTTGGAAAGCGACTTGGAGGGGAACGCCGGTAGCAGTCAAAGTCTTAACCGGAAGTGCACAAAATGCCCACATTCCGAAAGCGGTATCGGAAGAATTTAAGGCCGAAATCAATCTTCTAAAAGGTATGCGCCATCCAAATATATGTTTGTACATGGGTGCCTGCTTAACTCCTCCTAATCGTGCTATCATTACAGAGTTGGCCGCAAACGGTTCAGCGTGGGACTCACTCCGACTTCCTCTCATGCCACCATACGTTGCGGCAGATGGAACTCCACGGGGCTCTTGGCCATTGAGGTTGTACCTACCAAGCCATCACGGTGCACCACCTAGTAGCCATGGGAGCAAGAGCCCACGCACAAAATTTTCCGCACCTATTCCACCAAGAGGTACCTGGCCATGGGAACTCGTTAAGCGAGTGAGCTGCGGTGCAGCTAGAGGCATGGCATATCTTCACAGCGGAAACCCCCCTGTTTTACATCGTGACTTGAAAAGTGCTAATCTTTTGCTAGACGAAAGTTACACGGCTAAGGTATGCGATTTCGGATTAAGTCGACTCAAAGCCCAAGCACGGAGCATGACAGCAAATTGTGGAACAGTTCAATGGATGGCTCCTGAGGTTCTTGCAAATAGAAGTTACGACGAGAAAGCTGACATATACAGTTTTGGGATTATTGTTTGGGAACTATTAACACGAGAATGTCCATACGAAGGAATGACAGCTATTCAATGCGCACTTGCCGTGTTGAACCGAGACAAACGGCCAGAAATCCCAAAGTGGTGTCCTCCCCAATTGCACGCATTAATTAAGTCCTGCATCAAGACAGAACCCTCTGAGCGACCATCCTTTCCTCAAATTATCCTCGCATTAGATGCTATAGAATGATTAAATAAATGAATATAAGGATTGGGATATTGTATTATATTATTGAATTGTTTCATTATAGTAGTTTGTTGCATTAAAGATAATATCTTCAATAATATTACCAGGTTCTATGAAGTTATTTTATTCTAGCTAGTATAATGCGTACAATTTGTACAGAAATGAAAGAAGTATGTCAAGTAAACGTATTCACTGATTCGATTCGTTTAACAAAACATCAGTCTCTCGTCGCTCTCTCTCTCTCTCTTTCTTTCTGCTCTCGCTTTACAATTCATCATCAGAATCAGAATCCTCAAAATCACTATCATCTAAGCAATCATCTAATTCAGGATAATTACCAATTTGTACATTCTTACCACGAACAAAACTTGCATAACCAGGCTGGGCTTCAAAGTATGTACGATTATTAATACTACCATCTGTTTTACCAACCGGTTCATCAAATTTTATACCAATCCAATATCCGCCATTAGTAGTGGAGAAATCAAATTCAGGTACTAATCCAACATACGCAACAACGCCCCGACGACTACCCGGTTGGACTTGACATCGTGAACCAATAGTAATATGTAGAATAGATTTTTCATCGTACTCAGCTGCTGTTGCTGCTGCTGCTGCTGCATCATCATCATCCTTATTATCATTTTGGATAATGTGATCATCGTCATCAAATTCTTTTATTATATCATTCCCTGTAGAATCAACGACATAATTATATGGTAATGGGAATATACCAAGTTTTAATTGTCGTTTTGCTTCACATTTTTCACGATGTTCTTTTGCATGCTTAGCTAATGTAAAATTAGAATCATTTTCTTTTTGTTTTGTTGCCCAATCACGTAATGTACCCTTCCGTGTATTGTAATCCTCCTCAGTCATTTTATATTTTTTTATTAGATTAACGTTTTCGTATTGTCCATTCTTACTGCCACTTAATGGATTAATATCAATACAATATATTTCTAATCCATCACCACAGGCTAGGTCATCATTAAAGAAATATCCTAATTTATAATGATCATATTTTGAATTTGTATCATCATTCGCATTCAATTCAAATAATATTTGACCATTACACTTCAGATGTAATGTTTGAAAATGTGGTGCCGTTCCTGTTTTTTGATGTATCTTTGTTTTGACATCATATATTGTATCCGATTTATCAAAACGAATTTCAATATGTTTTTGTATTAAATTAGAATGTGTTAAATCTATTTTGATTGTTGTTTCATGCAATCCATATCGTGGATTCGTATCCTTTGATGTTATATACCTCTTCAGAGCTATCATATCCTTATTACGTATAATTGGTTTAGCTTCACCACCTGATGATGCTGCTGACGTTGTAGTCGTTCCTGATGACGACGACATTATGATTGATTAAGCTAAGCTACTGCGCTATCTCGCTATACTAGTCGGGGACACTTGTGGGCTTCGTGTTGTCTAAGACCAAGTAAGGAGGTGGAGGCGAGAAAGGTAATGCTTGTGTTGTGTTGTGTTGTGTTGTGTTATGTTGTGTTGTCGTCGTGTTGTGTTGTGTTTAAAGTTTGAAGATAAAAGCTCTACCGGTGAAATAATACTTCGAAGTATGCTGTGCTTAATCGTTAGGTCTCGTCGTCTCGTCGTCATTGGAAAAAAAATATTTTTGTTCCCGCAAGATATTATTCTCTGAGGGCTTCCAAAGTAAAAAAGAACTAATTTAGCTCTAGAATGAACTCAAGCTACTAGTATTGGTGTAGTATAATTTAGGACATTTGAAGTAAAATTTGGTTTAGGAGATATAAAAGAGTATGTGATGTTTCTATTTTACAGTAGCTAGTTAGAATTGATAGGCAACAATACACTCGTCGCTTTTTTTCTCCACTTCCGAACCCTCCTGGATTGTTGCTCTAATCTTGTCATTGTCATGTAAGGAGGTTTCGTTAAGATATTGTGCAAACGTATCCAGCCCACCTTCCGAAAAAATTTGGGTTATTGGTGCAAGCGTAAAATTGGCCACGTCTTGCGTCACTGCCCCTGCCGACGCTAAATTATGAAACCACGAAGGAATTTCTTCCTTAGAAATTCCCAATCTTATACATGCATCGTGAGCGAATGTGCAGCAATTCTTTCGAAGCAAGTCGTAGTCCGTGCCCAGATACTCAGTAGCCATAAGTCTTATAATCTCTCTTCCATCTCCCAGAACTCTCGAGTTCACTGTTTCGTCTCTTCTGCTCCTGTGATTAATGCTGGTCTTTTTCGTATCTATTTTCGTAACCAGCCGATCCCCGAACTCGATAGTCGTTCTATATTGATATCCTGGTGAGCTCTTTGGCATGCATGTGAAGACACCTGTCAAGCCTTTAGTCGTGTTTGCACCATATGCGTATTCAACAGAGTTCACCTATGTATGTTTAAAAGGAGGATGGGAAGAAGATGAGAAACCTTAAAAAGTAATGAAGTAAGCAAAGTGAAGATAGGAGTTAGTACTTACTTCCAAACCCACGTGATATGCCCCTGTTCCGATAGAATGCAAGGTCGAGTTAAAAGCGTTAAATACTTCTCCCAAAGGAAAATTACATCCAAACAAATCCAATTGCGTGTCGTTAGCAACAAGATCGTAAACGTGCAGCTTGATTCTGTTCGTAGTTGATTCTTGTTGTTTTTGTTCGAGTAGATTATTCGTTAACGCAGATGAAACTGTTGTGGCAACATCGGTGGTTGCCTTCAATATTGTCGCTACCGCAGATTGTCCGCCGCTGGTACTATCAACTATGGGAATCAAAGATTGTTGTTTACGTTGTTGTTCGTCTACGTTTCTTAACACTTTGTTCTGATTAACGGAGGACGGATCATTTTCTTCATGTGTTTCGACATTTATTCGTTTTCGATCGGTTGTCGGTCGGGACCTATTTGTTGCCGTCGTGAGATGATGTTGAGGATGGTGCTTTACTAAAGACGGTGTAGATGACGAAAGATTTTGCGTTACGTGAGATGACGACACTTCGACCGGAATGAAAAGCTGAGAGATCTCCTTTACTTCTTCGTCGTCGTTGCCGTCGTCGTTATTATCACAATCACCATCGCCGGTAGTAGTGCGAGTACTACCACTCGTGCTGGTAATAGTGGTCCCTTCTTCATCTTCTTCTGCGTCTTCTTCGTCCGTACTCGACTGGAAAGTGAATTGGCTGTGGTTACTTTTGCTACTGCTAACACTGACACCACTAACAGTAGACGTAGTACCAGTTGTGCTTACGCTTGAACATGAAATACTTCCACTTCGAAAATGACGTTTCAGAAGCATTTCACCATAACTGTTTCTACCATTTAAATCGTTACTGACGCTGGTGTCATGGTTGTATTTGTTACTAGTGCGATGGCTTAATCGCGAGCGGGCTACACATTCTTTCAACCGTCTCGTGTTATTTGTATTATTCGCGGAGATGAGATCATGTATATCGCTGTTGCTGCCAGTAGTACGGTTATCATTTACCTTGCTGTCAAGATGTTTGTGTTTATACAGACGAGGGTATTGTACCTGTACTTCTTCTTCCTCCTCTTCTTCTTGCCGGCGTCGACGAGAAGTAAGATTATTTTGTCCTTCCAGTTGGGTTTTCTGTGGTGCTTGCACCGCCGAGGAAGGACCCTCCACCGTCGAGAGAGGCGTTCCACCTCCTCCAGCATCGTGTCGTTTCAACAAACGAATCTTTTTAGACAGGGACACCGGAAAAAAACCTCTGTCCATATTATTACTATCATTATTGTTAACATCATCATTGTCACCATCATTGTAAACGTTACTGTCGTCTTTAATCTTGGTACTTGTATTGTTATTATTACTGTTGCCATTACTGTTGCCATTACTGTTGCCATTACTGTTGAAATTACTGTTGCCATTACCATTACCATTACCATTACCATCGCTATTATCAAGATCAATACCACCAATTTCATTATGTTGTAACGCAGGTGATAGAATCGGCACGACGGCTGATTTTTCTGTAACTTTCGATGTCGTCGTCGATGTCATTGATGTCGTCAACTGATTCTTTTGCTGCTGTTGCTGTTGCTGTGGCTTCTGTTCTCGTTCTAAGTCTGATTCTCGTCGCCTCAATCTTAATTGCCGTCGTCGACGAACATCATCAATTCCAGGAGACGCCATCCCAGCTCTTGATGATACAGCTACCGGTACTCTCGTGGCAAGATGATGACGACCATTATTGCGTTGTTGTTCGTCGTTATCATCATTGTCGTTTGTCGTCGTCGCAGTAAGATCGATCGGATCATGATATTTATTTTTATTCATGCTACTACTATTATGAAATTTGGTGTTGTGGCTAGTTGGACTTATTTGAATACCGCTGATGGTAATTTTGTTGTTGTTGTTGATGCTGGTGTCGTTGTTGTTATCTTCGACAGCATGATTGTCGTCGTTGAAGGAAAAGGCATTTTCGTTTCCGTTTTCAGTTTCGATGTAAGTGTCGATACCATTGTTATGGTTTTTGAGAAGAGAAAGACGATCATCGACGACTTTTGTTGATTTTCCATTGCCGCCACTGCCGCCACTGCTGTCACAGCCGCTCGATGACAATATACCTTCTTCTTATCAAATTGTTGCTCCTGATTTTTCTGCTGCTGCCGTTGTTGCTCCTGCTGCAGCTGCTTCTGTTTCCTTAATTTATGACGGAATCGTTCTTTTATTGTTGATGATGTTGTTTGTTGCTGCTGTTGTCTACTTTTGCTATTGGTGATACTTGTACTTATGCTATGTCTTGTCAAGTTTGCCGTCGTTAATCCCGTTGCTACTGTTTCTTTTACATTTTCGTTTAAATTTGTGTTTGGATTTGGATTTGAATTTGCTATAGTTGCCGTCTTCGTCTTCGTCTTCATCGTACCAGTCAGCCACTATTTTTACAACGCAAACACACGCACACACACACACACACACACACACACACACACAAATGCACACACAAGGCAAAGAAAGAAATTATTAAGATGTGAGAAAACAAGTTTTTGTTGTTGTTTTTGTTGTTGTGAATTAGAATTATACAAATAGTATAGTCCATTTCCCGTAGTACCGGTACGTACTCTTTCGATATCGTCCGCATCCACCACCTTCTCCTCTCTTCTGTAGGACGGTGTCATCCTCTCAATTGGGTATCGTATCGTGTGTTGTAGTAGTCTGTCTACCACTGGGGTCTGATTATTGTAACTTTGAATGCTTTGGTGTTCTTCGATCTTTCTCTCTCGTGTTTCTGTGGGATGTTAGTGTATTGGTGAAGAGAAGGGTAAAAGGATTGATGTGATGCTTTGAAACTTGAATACTAGTAGTAACGAGAAGAATGAATTTAGACATTTTCATCTTCCAGTATTATGATTAATCTTTGAAGACTCTCGATGTGCAGTCTCTGGAATTATAATTAATGAATCGACAAAAATCTTTAAAGAATTCAGATTGTTTTATTACGCGTACTACACACGCTTTTTTTACAAAGTAGCCGTTATCGCTTAGTGTAAGTAATTATAACGTCCTTTCTACTCCCCAACTTTGTTATTTAGTGAGAAAAATAGATACTTGGATTGCGCGTATTATATGGATACATCCTATACGTTGAGCATAATTGTTATTTAATTATTAATTTATAACGTATCTGCAACGGCGCACAACAGCAATTTTGAGTGGAATTTTTAAAACGTTCAAGAAAAAAAGAGACAACAAAAGTAGCTTGTTGGTTGATATTAGATCTAATAATAACATATCAACTTTCAGAAGAGACTTCCAGGTCTTTTGATAGACTGAAAATATGCATAACTAACTAGTACTACTTCACCCTAAAAACCAATGATAGATTGTGGTAGCCAGATGAGGTCAACACATACAACTCTATACTACAACTACAACTACAACAGAAAGGTGGCCTGGCAAAAAAGAACTGCGACTACTAAAGTGACAGTCTACAACTAAAACATCGATTTTCCTAGCACTAAATTCCTATTAATAGCAACTCCTAGTTTTTAATGAAGATCTATGTTGTTGTTGCTGCTGCTGTTGCTGTTCTGTGATGTAGGATTGTGACTTTTTTTACACCCACATCCCACTTACAGTAATATTTTTGTTAGTTTGCTTCCATGGTAAACTATTTAGTCGAACGAGTCGAATCTAAAATTCTGCCACCAATCACGTAAAGCGTGAATGATATAAATTTGAAAATGATAGTCACGATGATAGTAATTACAGTACATCATGATACGTTAAATAATGGCAATGGTAACAACATTGACATTGCGGTGGTGTTGAGTAAAAGTACCTTAAGATAATTCTGTGATACAGTACGATAACAAGTAGAAGCAATTAGTCAAACTCAAAATCGGTTCCTGAATAACTAACTAATTAATTATAATTATTTTACTTGATATATTATTAGTACAAATATCAACAAACAAACAAACAAACAAACAAACAAACAAACATGTCGTGGACTCAAGTATATGTAACGGGTCTATCAAAATCAATAAATCCTTCTGATATGGAGATTGAGAATATATTGAATACGAGATATGATCTTACCGACGATGATAATAATGTGATGTGGGCTGGTTTTGAATCTACATTGATCAAACGTGATGCAATGGGGTGTTGTCGTGGATACGCATTTCTTTCATTCTTTTCAAAAGAGGGAGCTACTATTATTGTAGATCGAGTGAATAACGAATACAATAACAATGCTAAGATACATAATGATAACAATGATAATAATAATAATAATAATAATAATAATAACAATACGAATGGCGGGTGTGATACTGATACTAATACAAGTCCAAGTCCAAGTCCAAGTAATAGTAGTGGTGATATAATTAATAATAATTTTCCACTGCAGCAGTTAAAAGCGGAACTTAGTAATCCGAAAGGAGCGAAGGATAAAAATAAAAATAATAAGGGTACAACAAAGAGTCAAGACCTTCCTGATTTAAGGTTACGGAGTAAAAGAAAGAAACCAGTTAGAAAACATCCTGTTATTATTAGTTCGGATAAGACCAAAACAAATCAAGGGAACAAGACTAAATAATATATACGAAAACAAAAACAAACAAACAAACAAACCAAAAAGTTGAATGATATATATACAAAACTGATGGAATAGATATATAATTAAAACACACAACACAACAAGTTCCGGTTCCCTTGTTCTGTTACAGTATAATTAATATTCATTAACATTAATATTAATATTAATCTTATGTTGGTATCTTTATCGTTACGAGAAATAATAAAATGATAAAACCGAACGTACAATTCAATTAGAATTGAATTCAATTAGAATTGTGCCGTACTGTAGCTCATCTCAAACTCAAGTTTCGTACAATGCTATTATTTCTTCGAGTTCGTGTTCGTGTTCGTACTACAGTACCCTTTTTAAAATATCTGCTTTCTTCTACTCTGAGTCTACGAGTACTGTACTACCAGAGAAGCTAACGTTAGGTGATGAGTATTGTATATCGTAGTAGCGAAATAAAATCAGCTGTACATTGATTGTCTATCAATGAATAATGTTCGCAATAGTTGGTCTTGTATGTTCTACCTACCGTAGATTAGTTTTTAAGTTATTATAGCAAGATTAGCTAGGTCTTTTGTGATGGTAATCTGCTGGGCGTCTCTCTACACACGAACAGCGCAGCGTGTACATGATGTCAATCAATAATTAATTGTCCGATCAATTGATTTTTGTACAACAGTGGTCTTTTTCATGTTCTAACCGTACCCATATTAGTTTTTAGATTTTATGATATTCATAATAATTATACTCGACAAGAACCTTCTACTTTTAACAACAACGTAAGTGGCGAGAAGAGTAGTGAGTCAGTGAGTCAGTCAGTCGTGATCAAAATTAAAGCAGTCTTCTCGTATGCATTGAGTACGGGACATTTCTATAGGCATTGAAGATTTATGCGAACTTACATGATAGCAAGAGTTTTAGGGCTTATCAAAACGAAATGACTTGTCTCGGTCTTACAAAAGTTTTAGCGCGAGGAACCCTTGCTAATCGTGATATACAGTATGTGTATTTACCATGGCGAAGCATATTTCATTACAACATTACACCACATCTACCGGTATCGTTACATTACAGACATCCTTACAAACATCACATCTCTTCTTTTCTATCATTCATTTTTAAAAAAAAGCACAAGAACAGAAGAATCAATTATTGCTATTACCACGTAAAAGAATATCAGAGACAAAGCATTATTCCAATAGCAACACTATAAGTAACTACAAGTAAATAACAAAACAGAAACAATAATAATAATAATAATAGTAATACTACAATAGAACTAACTGCCCTGCATCATCGAGTATATAAGAAAAGATAAACCCAATTTTTTTAAATATATTAATCAATACATAAAATACAGCAAAAATGAGTTGGTGGACATTAGGAGAAGAACCAGAAGAAGAGGAAGCTGCTCCAATCGCTCCACCTCTAGTTCGTGGTGGTCGAGGTGGTCGTGGAAGAGGACCTGGTCGTGGAAGAGGTGGTCGTGGTCGTTCTAGCTCAAGGCCTAAAGCACCACCACAGCTTTCGGATATTCCTCGCCAAGCCGAAGACGAGGAAGAACCTGAGAGTATATTTACGACGTTAGGTCGAACCGTCAATCAGTACATTGGTACGGATAACGATGACAATACAACAAAGAACACCACGGGTAGTGCAAAGTACACAGGTGCTCCTGTTAGGGCACGCAAAAACGCCACCGATGCTGAACTTCGTGCGAATGAAATGGCCGACGCTATGGCCTGGTTGAATAGTCCTGAGGCAGCCGCTGTAGCTTCAGCCGATACTACCGCCGGAGCTAGTGACAATTGGTGGGAAAAGGATGACGATGCATCGGCCCCAGATGATGTTAGCGTCTTTAGCAACGCAACTGAATTCAAGACGGGGGATAATACCCCCGACCTAATGACCATGCTCAAACTGAAACAGGAGGAAAATGCACAAGAACAAGAGCGTCGGGAAGATTTGGAGAAAGACAAGAAGCGACGGGAAGCGGGTGGGTCTGCTCGGAATGCCAAGCAACAGGCGAAGAAAATGGGTGACGCAGTTGCCAAATGGAATGATACATACGATGCGGACGGTTCCAAATCGACTGTTGATGTTCAGATGGATCCTATGGAAGAAATGAAACAAGTAACTGATTGGTGGGGTGCCAACAAGGATTATGTGCCAACATCTGACAAGGCTTTCGATGAGACCAAGAAGAAGGCCATGAAAGTTAGAAAGGCATTGGATCACGTTATTCCTGCCGAACAACAAGCCGAAAAGAAAGCTCGTGAGCTCGAAGAGGCTGTCAAATGGTGGCAAAACGAAAACACAACCTACGGAGAGAACTTAGCAGAATTTGAGCATGATCAGTCCACTTTTTTGAAGGTCAATGCACTATTTGGTCGATGGGAACTAAAGGATTCGCCTAAACAAAAGTGGGAATCGTTCGATCCACGCAATAACCTTGAAGAGGCAGAACGCCGTACGAAGGACCTCCAGGGGTGTTTGGGTATGGTTTTGAATGGATACTTCGATCCGAAAGATCCGCGTTATAATTCGGCAGCCATTAACCGTACCAAGGCCTTAGTTCTCGATTGGAAATTCAGCCAAGATAATTCAGCATCCGAAATGGAGGAGGCTCTACGATGGTGGCGACTCAATGCCAATACGTTTGATCCATTGACAGCCACCAATGAAGACGACGAGATGTTTCGCAAGGCAAAGGATATGCTTGCCTTGTTTGGGCTGAAGGAAGGTGATAAATTTGATTCTCGTAACAAGCAAATGAAGGCGGCATTGAAGCTTTGGGCCAAGCACAAAGACACGCCGTTTGATCAACTCGAACCCCATGTTGCGGATACAATGAAAAAAACCAAACATGCCTTGTTACACCTTCACCGTGATTCCCTAGATGCGAACGAAATGCAACGCTCGGCGTTGGAAATGAATAATATCATGTCGTGGTACCAAACCGATGGTAATCAAATCCAGGACTTCAAGACGGCGTCCGGAGCAGATGTGGCCAAGTTTAAAAAAGCTCAAGGACTCTTGACATTGTGGGGTTGTAAGGTCGACCCTGCACCAGAACAGCTCAAAGAGATTGCTGATTCTCTCATCTATTTTAGACGTAATCACTACAAGCCAGAGATATTTGACCAATTCGAAGGTGAGGAAGGTGCCAAGTTCAAGAAATTACAACAAGCCATGATCGATTGGCGCGCAATTGGGGCCGAATCCAGTGAGATTTCCGTACCCGTAGAAGGGGAAGCTATCGCTAAGGAGATTGAAGGTGCACTAGATCTGTGGCGTTCTAATTGTGAAGAAGACGATATTCCTGATTTTAAGCGTCCTGCGGACGTATATTCGGCAGAAAAGGTAAAGATAATGATGGAGAAGTGGGATCCACGTGGTGCCGAAAACACCATGACGTGGACAAGAACTAAGAAATCATGCAAGGAAATTCAAGATGTTATTGATTTGTGGCGCAGTCATGGGAAAGTATTTGATGTTGGATCACTTGATGTCAAATCTTCGCAACGTGAAGTCCTGTTGAAACTTCGTGAAATCATGCTGGAATGGCGACGAACGAACGCTAGTAACATTTCAGAGGTCGAGGCCGAACAGACTGTCAAAGAAATGATTAATGCAATGAATTGGTGGAAGAAGACTGGCAAGGAATATGATGTCATTGAAGAGAGTTTGAATACAGTTCCTACGATGATGCGACACAAAATGGTTACTGATACACTTGCGGATTGGCACAGTGACCTGGGTATGTCTAAAACTGGGTTCGATCACCTTCCTGCTAGTAAAGTCAACCAAACGGCCAAAGATTTGAACGATGGTGTTGGTTGGTGGGAACGTGAAGGAAATAGCCTTGAGATAGACCAAGATCTCGAAGATGCTGAAGTGTTTGAAAAGGCCAAGCGTCTAGCTCAGCTCTGGCGCAAGACTAACATGCCTCGTAAGCACAAAGTGCAGGTTGTGAAGGAAATCGCTGACCTCTTTCGTTGGATGCGGAAGAAGAACAAGAATTTTGATCTTGATAGTGTGAAGAACAAAAAGGTTGAAGACATACGTGAACTATTCCATGCCTGGGGAGGAAAGAAGAATCGCAAGCCAAAGGTTGTTGCACGAGAGATAGAAGATGCTTTAGACTGGTGGAGGCGAAATGATTTTGAGTTGGACGAAGATTCAAGTCCTGTAGAAGAAGATAAGATGGTAAGGCTTGAGAATTTTGCGCAGAGATGGAATGAGCTTGCCCATCCTGATATGGAACCAGGCACCGATGCCAATCTTGATTGGTTCAGAAGTCAAAATGTTGGTGAGATCAGCGAGTCGTTGAATATTCTTGGAACGAGCAAACCTGAATCTGATGCAGCTCCACAATTATCCGGGGTTTTTACAGAAGAACAAAAGCGAGCCAGTGAAATGGCTAGCGCCTTGGATTGGATTAACAGTAACGATGCAGAGCTCGACTTTGATGACGACATTTCGGTTGCCATGTCTCTAGCATCCTTTAAGAAGATTGACTCTCTTATGCCTAAGAGCGGCGATTCCGGTGGGGTAACTTCTATGGAAAGCGCGCTGAACTGGCTACGCTCAAAGACCGATGTTGACGATGAAACCGTCGATAGCTTTAGAAAGGTTGATGACGTCATTGAGAAGTCAGGAGCTAAAGATTCCATCCAAGAGTCGGGATTTGGAGGAGCATTGGATTGGCTCAAAAAGCGACAGGCTCTGAAGGCAGCTGATGCAACAGGACCGGTGACTGCAGAACAGAAGAAGGCTGCAGAAATGGCAAATGCACTCAATTGGCTAAAATCTAATGATACTGCTGATGACATTGATGACGACATATCCCTTGGTGTTGGTTCCGTTGCTTCTTTCAAGAATATCGATACGGGTGGTGGTGGCTCGCTTCCAAGTGCGTTGGATTGGCTTCGCAAGCAAGAGAAAGAGACCGTTCCAACAGGTAACGAAGAAGATCAAACCGATAACGATTTGTCATTTGCTAGCATCGCGAAAAAGAACAAGGAGCAAAAGACGGCTGCTGATATGGCGAAGGCTCTTGACTGGTTGCGTGATGGTGTCGTCGAAGCTCCCGTTGATGGGGAAGAATTTAAGTCTGCGGGCATTGGTACGTTCTCTCCTGTTGGCGCTGATGGTCAGGAAAGTAAAGGGCTCGATGATGCACTAAATTGGCTACGAGAAAAGCACCCCGAATCGCTCAGCAAAGATGACGAGAACAAGTTTTCAGCAATTGGTAGCTTCGGCTCTCAACCTCGATCAAAGGAACAGCAAAAAGCTGAACAAATGAGTAGGGCACTAGATTGGATGCGCTCAAACGACGTTCCATTCGAAGACGATGCACCAGATTTCTCTAGTCATTTAAGCCGATATGGCTCGATTGACTCTGAACGAGTCAATTCTGAAGGAACAGCAAAAGAAATGACACGTGCACTTGATTGGCTCCGTGATAAAGACCTAAACAATCTTGATTTGGATGATCCTTCAGACTATTTTGGAAGTGTACCGAAGACAAAAGAACAGGAACAGGCGGATGCGA
Source organism: Fragilariopsis cylindrus CCMP1102 (assembly GCA_900095095.1). NCBI lineage: Eukaryota > Bacillariophyta > Bacillariophyceae > Bacillariales > Bacillariaceae > Fragilariopsis > Fragilariopsis cylindrus. The sequence continues at coordinate 259,845 of FMBT01000349.1, forward strand.
TGGCCAAGGCGCTTAGCTGGCTGCGAAATAAAGATGGAGATGGAGATGGGTCTGACCTCGATTTTCAAAAGTTTGCCGTTGGCGATTTTACGCCGAAGTCTGGAGAAGAACGAATGAATGAAACGCAAGATGCCTTGAACTGGTTGCGAAATTCGGATGTCGACAACGCCGAGTCTAAAAAATTCCAAAAAATGGATATACTATTGCCGAAGAAAGAGGGGCAATCTGTTGGTGATAGAGCGAAAGAGATGGAAGATGCATTGAACTGGTTACGCTCCAAGGGTCTTGATCTTGATGATGATGATACGGATGTCTCATCCTTCAACAAACTTGGAGTAATTCCCATGGGATTGAGATCTGTGTATGAGAAAGACCGTGACACGAAAAATGCGCTCAGCTGGATTCGCAGCACCGATGACGACAAGGACAACAAGGGTGGTAACGCGTTTTCTAAGCTGGATGGTTTACTTCCATTACGTGAAGGTCAGACAGAGCAAGATAGAGCAACCGATATGGTTAACGCACTTGCTTGGTTGCGTACTAATGGAGTTAATGTTTCTGGTGACGACGACGGCTCGTCATCTTTTGGCAAGATTGGTACTGAGTCGATAGTTCATAGATCTCCGGAAGACAGAGAGAAGGACTTGGTAGATGCTCTAGGCTGGTTACGGCAAGGAGAGCACGGAGGCACTGATGATTCTGTCTTCGATAAGATCCAAAGATTGCTCCCCGCAACCAATGCTGGTATGTCTGAGTCGGAACGCGCTAAAGAAATGGAAAATTCTCTAAATTGGTTGAGATCTAATGGCATAGATATCGATAGTCTCAACGACGAATCTATCCCTCGATTCGACGAAGTTGGATCTGCAGCAATTGGTCGCCGTTCCTCTGGCTCATCCTCTCCGAATGATGTCAACAATATACTGAACTTTCTCCGTAACAGTTCCAATGACGATACTTTGGATCCATCGGGTGTCTTCCAAAAGCTTCAATCATCGTTACCCGTCCAAAAAGGTCAACCGCTTGAGGAAAGAGCCCAAGCGCTTGCTAATGCCTTGGAATGGATGCGTCAAAGGGGGTTGAATCCAACGGATGAAACCTATGACTCAAAATCAATGAATGTTCCAACTATGACCGAAATCCCCAAGCGATCCCCCGAACAGCGTTCCAAAAGACATGTCTGACGCATTGAACTGGCTTCGGAACAAGGGCCAAAACTGGTTGAAAATCTTGATCTTACAGGAGACTTCTCTAAAATTGAATGGTTTTTCTTCCAATGAAACGTGACCAGACTCTTGAAGATCGTGCAAAGGCAATCGAGGGTGCCTTGGATTGGATTCGAGAGCAAGGCAATGCCGGTGGTGACGATGGTGACTATGATTTTCCAAGTAGTTTCATCCAGTTCCCGTCAACTTCAATTGCTAAAAGTAGCCCAGAACAGCGGCTTAAGGATCTTGAAATTCTATTAAATGGATAAGGAAGGGTAAAGGCAAAAGTAAGAAATATGATCCAACTGGGGACTTTCGCAAGTTAGACAAACTGCTACCGAAGAAGCGTGGTCAAACCCCAGAAGAAAGAGCCCGTGAAATTGAAGGTAAGATATACGAAATATATGTACTGTCTCTGTCTTATTTTAACCAGTACTATAGATAACGATTGGAGATTGTTACATCTCAATAAGTCCTATCCTTATGTTCTCATATTCCTGACTTATGTTTCGTTTTTTGCATTTGATATTAAGGAGCGTTGGACTTTTTACGTTCAAACGGTGTATCTCCTGACGACGATGACATCGTTGACAAATATAGTGATCTAGGATTCTTTCCAGTCTCGGCCCGAACACCCGAGCAAAGACGTACAGATTTGAAAGACACCATGAATTGGCTTTCGAAACAAGGGCGATGATGACCGATATCTATGACCCTAATGGAGAGTTCCAAAGACTAGATGGTGTGCTACCCAAGAAGCATGATCAAACAGTCGATGATCGCGCACGACAGATTGAGGCTTGTCTAGATTGGATCAGAAGCTCTGAAAATGCTGACGGAGATGAAGAGATGCCATCATTTTGAAAATATTGAATCTGTTTTTTCCGCGTACAGTTCTCCTGAACAAAGAAGTGAAGATGTAGAAGGTGTACTGAACTGGCTTAAACGTAAGGGAAAGAAAGACAGGAAGTATGACCCTACCGGCGATTTCAGAAAGCTTGATAAGCTCCTACCAAAGAAGAAATTTCAGCAGTTGAAAGATAGGGCCCGTGCTATTGAGGGTGCTTTGGATTACATTCGCAATAGTGGCGTTTCTTTAACAGATGATGGTGTCATTGAAAAGCTCTCTAATCTTGGTTCTGTTCCAATCTCCAAACGCACACCTGAACAGAGAATCAAGAACCAACAGGATGCCCTGAACTGGCTTCGCAATAAAGGAGAGAATGATAATCTAATCGACTCAACCGGAGAATTCGAGAAACTTGACTCTTTGCTTCCAAAAAATGGAGCACAAAGCCTAGAGGATAGAGCTAAAGAATTGAAATGTCTTCTGATTGGATTCGAAACAAATGTCTTGGTGGTGCTGATTATCTACTTGGTTCGGAAAGCGCCCCAACCTTTGATGCAGGTAAAAGAAGCCCTGAACAGAGATCTAAAGACTTATCTGATGCCTTGAATTGGCTTCGAAAACAAGGGTGATGATGACGGTATCTATGACCCTAATGGAGAGTTCCGAAGACTAGATGGAATGCTACCCAAGAAAACGAGGACAGTCTTCAGAAGATCGTGCTAGTGAAATTGAGGGAGCGTTAGACTGGATGAGACAAAAGGACGTTAGCTCTCATGGTGCTGACGCCGTACCAGAATTTGATAGGTTCCAACGATGGAAATAGTCAACAGTAGCCCAGAACAGAATGTCATCGACCTCGAGAACGCCCTCAACTGGTTGAGAAATAAAGGGAAAGGGAAGAAGTACGACGCAAATGGTGAATTCCGCAAATTGGATGCTATGCTACCTATAAAGCAAGGGTCAGAGCCCAAATGATCGCGCAAGAGAGATCGTGGGCGCTCTTGATTGGTGTAGGATGAACAATATTTCGATCCACGATGAAGATGCCATTGAAAACTTCAATAAAATTGGCTCCGTTCCTGTTCTAGGTAGAAGTCCAGAACAACGTTCCAAAGATCTTTCCGATACTTCAAAATTGGCTCCGTAACAAGGGAAAGGATGATTTTGCGTTTGATTCAAGTGGCGAATTTAGAAGGTTGGATGATATGTTATCTGTAAAGCAGGGTCAATGCATCGATGATCGTGCACGTGAGATTGAGGCATCGTTGGATTGGATTCGTCCAAAAGATGCTAATGCGACAATAGACATGCACGATATAGCGTTTGATACCATCTCTACTATTCCAGTCTCTAGCCGCTCAATCGAACAAAGATCAAAAGATGCTAGTGATATCTTAAACTGGCTTCGTTGTAAGGGACAGAATGATGAATCTACTGACCCTGAAGGTGAATTTAGCAAATTGGATGGTATGTTACCTGTAAAGCGGGGTCAAAGCATCGATGATCGTGCGCGCGAGATTGAAAGCGCGATGGACTGGTGGCGCAACACAAACCATGATGTACTATCTAATGACGATGTTCCTGACTTCAAAATGGTAAATTCGATACCCATGTCTCAACGCACACCCGAGGAACGATCAAAAGACCTAACTAATGTGTTAAATTGGTTACGTACAAACGGAGTTGACGATTATAATACCAATGATCCAAATGATGATTTCACGAGATTGAACAATCTTCTACCAGACAAGTCTGGACAAACTTTAGAGGATCGTGCTCGTGATATCGAAGGTGTATTAGATTACACCAGAAACCATAACATTTCTACAGACGACGATATACTCCCAGCACTGAGTAAAACTGGAAACCTTCCAATCTCACGCCGGAGTCCAGAGGAAAGAAAGAAGGATGTCAATGACGTTTTGTCATGGATAAGGGGGGACAAAGTTTCTGCACTTGATCCGTCAGGTGTCTTTAGAAAGCTTGATCATCTCCTACCAGAAAAGAAGAAAATGTCGTCTAAGAATAGAGCTAGAGAGATCGAGCGTACTCTCGATTGGTGTCGCTCTCTCGGTGTCAAACCTGCTGATATTGATTCCATTCCCGGTTCTATTGAGATGAATTCCGTTCCTTTTTCAGTACGAAGCCCTGAAGAGAGGAAGAGAGAACAAGATAATATTCTTGACTTTTTGCGCAACAGATCTAATAATATTGGTAATCCTTCAAATGATTTTTCAAGAATTGATCAGATGCTTCCAAAGAAGAATAAACAGACAGACGAAGAACGTGCTAGTGACATCGAAAGTACGCTTGATTGGCTAAGAATGGCAGGACTGACCATGGACGAGGAAGAAACTCCTTTACCATCTTTGGATAAGCTCGCTTCCGTTCCTGTACATGTTCGAGGCGCACAAGAACGTCAACGTGATCTTGAAAATGTCCTCAACTGGATCCGACAAGGACGGCCTGTTTCTGAAGATCCAACCGGTGAATTTACGAAGATTGAAATGATGCTTCCGCATGTTAAAGGAGAGAAACCAAGAGAACGTGCGCAGAAGATAGAGAAGGCTATCGATTGGGTTAGAAACAAAGGAATACTACCCCTTCACGATGCAAACGAAATAATGTCTGATTTCAGCACGGTAGACTCCATACCAATAGCCTCGCACTCCTGAAGAGCGGTCAAAAGATTTACTGAATTGTCCAATTACGTGGTTACGCGATGGGAAAAAGCATTCTGAAGATCCTCTTGGTCTGTTTCGTAAAGTAGACTCTCTCTTGCCGACAAAGAATGGTCAAGATCTAAGAGATAGGGCGATAAGTATCGAGAATGCATTAGATTACTGCAGAAATCCAGTAGTGAAGCCGTCAGACGATGATAGCTCTGTGCCTACATTCAGCACTCTTTCTTCCATCCCGATCTCTCACAAGTCGCCTGAAGAAAGAAAGAGGGATGCGGCTAATGTGCTTGAATGGATTCGCTGTGGTAAACCAGCTGATGTTGATTCAGCTGATGAGTTCAAAAAGATTGATGACCAGCTTCCAGTGAAGAAGGGACAATCACCTGAAGATAGAGCCCGAGATATTGAATCCGTTTTTGATTACTGCCGAAATAAAGGAGCGAAGCTTTCCGATGATGGCTCTGTGCCTGCATTCAGCACTCTTTCTTCTATCCCAGTTTCTCATAAGTCGCCAGAAGATAGACAAAAAGAAGCTGCTAATGTGCTTGAATGGAT